>JAMXBB010000007.1:44678823-44828646 GCA_024138015.1 Lumnitzera littorea | reverse complement strand
GGTAATTAGCAGTTATTATGCTTAAAATTTGAAAATTTTATAGTCTCCTATTTTACTACTTATTTTCTTAAATTTAAGTTTACAGGGTCATTTTTATTGGTATCTTGTTAAATAATTTATAATTTGGATTTGATCGGATCTTTTAACCGATCGCCCTAAACCTTGAGTTCTAAGTTCAATCCTACGGTTACTTGGCTGAACTTTGGGGCTTACAGCTGGCCCAAGCCTCACTGAAGCACTTGCCTAGTGTTGCTCGTGCTTGCCCGTACATGCTCAAATCACTGCCCAACACCGATGATCCGGCGTTAGGTAAAGTTTTAGTATTTTTATTTTATATTAGTAATTTTTATTAATTTTCTTTATTGGTAATTTCTTTTTTTTTTTTTATGTTTTATGTTTAAGTGCATGGTTCTTTTAGTTATTATTTATTTTGTAATTCTTCAGTTAAATTATGTATTTCTTGAAAAATCATTTTTTAATAAAAAAATATATTTTTGACATATAAGAGTTTTTTTAAAAATAAAAAAATCTAAATTGAGTTTTTTCTTTTAAAAAAGATAGTTAGTTAGGGTCTTTGTTTAATTTAGGAAACTTAGATTTTTTAGGTTTTTTTTTTTAAAATAATAAATTGATAAAAAACTTAAACTTAGCTCGGTTTTCGAAATAAAAATAACCTATCCACTAAATATTTTATAAAAAAAGAACTATGACCGGTTTGATCTCGATTAGTGGGTATGTAAGTACCTTTGGGGCAATCATTAAAAAATAAAAAAACTTTTTCTCCTTTTTCTTAGAAATTTGTAATAAAAAATAATATAAAAATCACTTTAGTTATTTTTTTATACATTTAGGTATAATTTTAGTATTTTTTAGAAAAATTACAAAAATAAAGCCCATTAATTTTTTAAAAATTTTTCACATGGTGACTTAATCTTAATAAGTTAGCTCCCGAGCTAGGTTTTTTGGTTCAATTTTTCTAAAAATTAATTTTTTTAGAATATTTGTAAATTAGTGGTTAAATTAGGGTTTTCCCACTTGAAAGCCCTAATTTTATTTTTTTACTAGTTGAATTGGTTGGCGACTCCATATTTCTTTTTTAAAAAAATTATTTTCCTTAGTTTAATGTCGAGTAATTTATATTAAGCGGGCTAAGCTTAATATAGGTTAAATTAAGGAAATCGAAATAGGGCTCGACACTGGTGATGGGATCAAAGCATGCTACTATTATAATTGATCTTCATTTTTAAGATAACAAAGGACCTAAAAAGTTTAAGTTTGAAAATATGTGGCTAACTAAAAAAAGCTGTGCCGATGTGGTTTGTAATAATTGGAGGGAGTTAGTAGCGAAGTTGAATGATGTTCACAAGAATCTTTTGAGCTACTAGCAAGCTCCTCAGTAATGAAGTAGGAATTTCTTTCCAAAAAATGATAAAGAAATGGAAAAATTACTAGGAAAGTTGGCTACATTACAAGGAAAGGAAGTTAAAGATTTGAATGAGGATGAGAATGAAGAAGAGAGACTCCTTGTTGAATTGTATAATTTTAGAAACAAAGAAGAAATGTTTGGGCATCAAAGGTCACGTGTTAATTGG
Source organism: Lumnitzera littorea (assembly GCA_024138015.1). Taxonomy (NCBI): domain Eukaryota; kingdom Viridiplantae; phylum Streptophyta; class Magnoliopsida; order Myrtales; family Combretaceae; genus Lumnitzera; species Lumnitzera littorea. The sequence continues at coordinate 44,827,054 of JAMXBB010000007.1, read as the reverse complement.
TTGAAATTTGGAGATAAAAACTGATAACTCTGATTTTAAACATATTTCACATGGTGATTTTATAGTACTTCTCTCACATTTTTTGTTTTCTTTAAAGAAATTGATACTTAATTGAGTAAAATTTTTATTTCAAGGTTTGAACGCGTTCTAGGATCGAAAATGAAGAAAAGGAATCAAGTTTCACTTAATTCAAAATTCAAATGAAGGAGTTATGAAGTTTTGAAGTTACACAATCTAGGACATGGCCATGTCCCCAGGCTGTGTCCATGCAGGAAAATTTACCAAGGTCAGAAAGTTATACGACCTGAGGATACGACCATGTCCCAAGCCGTATCTGGTAACGAAAACAGAATCCTTATAATACATATATAAAAGGACATATGAGGGTTTCAAGATGGGAGAGACACTAGAGAAGAGAAGAGACTTGAGGAGAAGGAGAAGAAAAAGGCGAGAGCAACATCAACTTCAAGATTGAAGAGATTTTTCATCAATCAAAGGGGTTTTTCATGTTTTATTTTATGTTTTTGATGGAACTCGTTTTTAGATTTATTATGATAGCTTAGAATTCGTGTATTTAGGATTATGGAACCTAGGGTTTCATGTGACTCTTGGGTTGATTTATAATTTTCAATAAAGTTTCTATCTTTGCTTGATTCAATTATGTTGTTTAATTGTTGATTGATATTTCTAGAGTATCAATTTATGATATTATGCATGATGATTGAGAAATTGCATGTGTAATAAGATCTAAGCATAATTGGAAAGAATTACATGTATACTTAGAGATAAGATACGTGTTTCTTCCGGAAAGTTAATTATTTGTGTGGGAATTCATTATACATTAATGCAAGTTATATTACTAAGTGAAGAGATTCCGGTAAATAATTTAGGATTAGGGTTAATATGCTTGAGAAAGGTATTAACTTTAATTGTGAATCCCTTCAGTCAAGAATAATAGAAATTGAATTGAATATATTTTAAGCGGTCACACGTTAAACACTAGGGGAAATAATTCCTAAATACGTTATTAACTTCTTGAAGTCGTTATTAGTTTTATTGCTTTCTAAATTGCTTAATCAAGTCTCATAATTAGTTTAGTTTGTTAATTTTAGTATTTTTAATTCATTCAACCCATCACAATTTCCCAGTTAGATAATAAAGCTAAGGTTAATATTAGTATTCGAAGTCTTTGAGGGATCGACTCGGACTCACATCCGTTATATTAAAACCGATAGGTGCACTTGCTTGATATCAAGTTTTTGGTACTGTTGCCGGGGATTTTCGATATTAAGAACACTAGTTGCTTTATTACTTTAACCATTTCCCTTTTGTTTTCATTGTTTATTTTTATTACTTAGGGCTGCAATTGATTTTATATTTCTTGCCCTTGTAGTGCATGACCCAAAGCAATTCGGAAGATTTGGTAGAACTAAATCCTAAAATTGAGAGAACTACCCTTCAAAATTTGAGATCGTGACCTAGACAAATTGTGGTGACCATAGATGACGAGTCAATCGTTGAAATCAAGGAAAAAGGTGAAGATGCCAACACTTAATTCATTGAGCAAGAAGATCTACCACACATGGCTAACAACGGGAATGAAGCAAATCGGACCATGTCCGACTATTCAAGGCCTACACTTATTGGAGCTGACTCTAGCATCGCAAGGCCAACCGTCACGGCTAATAACTTCCAAATTGCACCTAACATCATACAAATGGTGTAACAATATGTTCAGTTTGATGGTCTCCAAGATGAAGATCCTAATGCCCACATCTCTAGCTTTCTAGAGATTTGTGATACATTTAAAATCAACGGAGCCACAGATGATGCCATCTGACTGTGGCTATTTCCTTTCTCCTTGAGGGGTAGAGCAAAACAGTGGTTGAACTTCCTACCAAGAAATTCAATCACAACTTGGAATGAATTGGTAGAGAAATTTTTAGAAAAGTATTTCCCACCTGCAAAGACCGCTAAACTTCGAAACGATATTTCTTGTTTTACTCAATTGGAAGCGGAGACTCTATATGACACTTGGGAGCTGTTCAAGGACTTGCTCAAGAGGTGCCCACATCATGGCCTCCCACTATGGATGCAGATTCAGACCTTCTATAATGGTCTCAATTTATCTACGAGACAGATGATTGATGCATCCGTAGGAGGTACTTTGAACACAAAGACACCTGAGCAAGCACAAAACCTAATTGAAGGAATAACGATGAACAATTATCAGTGGGAAACCACTAGAGCCAAGCAAAAGGCTATGGGAATTTATGAAGTGGACTTGACTACTGCTCTGGTAGCCAAGGTGGACCTATTGAGTAAGAAGATTGATGCACTCTCTGTTGGCCCTCAACAAGTGCAATCGGATGTAAGTGACTTTGGTATGTAGGGGTATGGAGCACAAGAACAACTGGAACAGGTAGATTATCTACGAAATCTACCTAAGCAACAAAATAACCCCTATAGCAACACTTATAATCCAGGATGGAGGAATCACCCCAATTTCTCATGGGGAAATCAAAACCAAGGCCAGCAGAAGACTAACTTTGGCCCACCTGGATTTCAAAGGCCACTCCCACCTCCTCTCCCTCAAGAAAAGAAGTCCAGTGTGGAAGAACTTCTCACAAAATATATTCAAGGCAATGAGGCTCGCTTATCCAACATTGAATCATCGCTGAGGAATCAAGAGGCTTCAAATCACAACCTTGAGAACCAAATTGGTCAACTTGCAAAGCTAATCTTTGAAAGACCGTAGGGAACGCTACCGGGGAATACAGAACCTAATCCAAAGGAACATGTCAAGGCAGTGACACTTCGAAATGGGAAGGAGTTGCATGCTGAGAGGAAGGTTAGCGAGGAGACCAGCAAGAGCAAGGAGGGGACGAAAGCAACGGAAGACGTAGAGTCATCAAAGGTGAAGGAATGTCAACCACCTATCCCATATCCCCAAACACTCAAGAAAGATCGCAATGACCAATAATTCAGTAAGTTCCTTGACCTCTTTAAACAACTGCATATTAACTTACCTCTTGTTGATGCCCTGTCACAGATGCCGAAGTACGCTAAGTTCTTAAAAGATTTGTTATCCAATAAGAGGAAGCTTGAGGAGTTTTCTACAATCATCTTGGGTGAAAAGTGTTCAGCGATCGTACAAAACAAGTTACCCAAGAAGCTAAAAGACCCAAGAAGTTTTACAATTCCTTATCACATTGGTAATTTGTTAATTGACAAAGCTTTAGCTGATTTGGGTGTTAGCATCAATTTAATGCCTTATAAATTTTTCAAGAAATTAGGATTAGGGGAACCTAAGCCCACACGCATGAGCTTGCAATTAGCTGATAGATCTGTGACGTATCCAAGAGGCATATTTGAGGATGTATTAGTCCAAGTGGGTAAATTCATTTTTCCAGTTGATTTTGTGATATTGGATATGGATGAAGATTTTGAGTTGCCCCTTATCCTAGGTAGACCATTCTTAGCTACCGCTAGGGCTATCATTGATGTTAGTGATGGTAAGCTCATTCTTCGAGTAGGAGATGAAGAGATCATGTTTAAAATTTCGGAGGCTATGAAAAAGTCTGTCGATCAGGATGATACTTGCTACCTTTTGGATGTTACTAACACTTTTGTTTCAAGTTATATGTAGGAAGTTCTTCTTAAGGATCCATTGGAGAGTTGCTTGCAATTAGGCATGGAAGAAGCTTCGGAAGATCTTGTCAAATCCGAGGTGGTAGCCCAACTGGAGGCAAATAAACCTATCTCTATTGAGAAAGGGTTTGAAGAGTTTGAAAAGAGGAAGGAAGCACAGTTAAAACCTTCGATTGAGGAGCCACCAATATTGGAGCTAAAGCAATTACTTGACTACTTGGAATATGCCTTCTTAGAGAAGGACTCCAAATTACCAGTAATTATAGCATCCAATTTGGAAAAAGAACAGAAAGAAAAGTTACTGAAAGTACTCAAGGAGCATAAGAGGGCCATTGCTTGGAAAATATCCGATATTCGAGGTATCAATCCCTCCTTTTGTACTCATAAGATTTTAATGGAAGAAAACCACAAGCTGGTTGTGCAGCCCTAGAGATGCTTAAATCCAAACATGAAAGAGGCAGTCAAAAAGGAAGTTATTAAACTCCTTGATGCAGGTATGATATATCCTATCTCTGATAGTTCATGGGTGAGTCCAGTACAAGTAGTTCCAAAAAAAAGTAGGATGACAGTAGTCCCTAATGAAAAGAATGAATTGATCCTAATGAGAACGGTAACAGGTTGGCGTGTATGTATCAATTATCGAAAGTTAAACGATGCTACACGTAAGGACCATTTCCCCTTACCTTTTATTGATCAAATGATAGAATAACTAGCTGAACATATGTTTTATTGTTTTCTGGATGGCTTATCTAGTTATTTTCATATACCTATTGCACCGGAAGATCAAGAGAAAACCACTTTCACTTGTCCTTATGGCACCTTTGCTTATCGCAGAATGCCTTTTGGTCTTTGCAATGCACCTGCTACATTCCAGCGATGCATGTTAGCTATTTTTGATGATTTGATTAAGGACATAATGGAGGTATTTATGGATGATTTTTCAGTTTTTGGCAACTCATTTGACCTTTGTTTGAATAATTTGGACATGGTACTTACCAGGTGTGAAGAGACCAATCTTGTCCTCAACTAGGAGAAGTGTCACTTCATGGTACAAGAGGGTATTGTACTGGGCCATAAGATCTCTTATCGAGGAATTGAGGTGGATACTGTTAAAGTGGATGAGATTGTAAGACTCCCATCTCTAACTTTGGTTAAGGCCATAAGAAGCTTTTTAGGATATGCAGGTTTTTATAGGCAATTTATCAAGGATTTCTCGAAAATTGCCTGCCCTTTGACTAAGTTATTAGAGAAGGATGTGCCTTATGTTTTCTCTCAGGAGTGTTTGAAAGCTTTGAATATCCTTAAAGAGAAACTTACCAATGCTCCAATCATGGTAGTACCTGATTGGGTACTTCTCTTTGAACTTATGTGTGATGCAAGTGATCATGCAGTCGAGGCAGTGCTGGGGCAAAGGCGAAACAAGCACTTTCAACCAATTCACTATGCTAGCAAAACTCTTACTAATGCTCAGGAGAACTACACTACTACAGAAAAAGAGTTGCTAGCAGTTGTTTTTGCCTTTGATAAGTTTCGCTCTTATTTGCTTCTATCTAAAGTGATTGTTTATACGGATCATTCTGCCTTTAGGTACTTGTTAGCAAAACCAGATGTAAAACCAAGACTGATTAGGTGGATCTTGTTGCTACAAGAGTTTGATGTGGAGATCAAAGATAAAAAAGGCACTGAGAATTTAGTAGTAGATCACCTATCTCGATTGGAGAATCTAAACTTGGAAATGCTCGACGAGAATGAGATCAAGGATGAATTCCCTAAGGATCGACTCTATGCCATCGCCCAGGTAAGTGATATGGAAATTCCTTGGTTCGCGGATATCGCTAATTTTTTAGCTGTTGAGATTATACCGAAGGGACTTCCACACCAGTAAAAGAAAAATTTTTTTTCTGATGTAAAACATTATTTTTGGGATGATCCTTACCTGTCTAAAGTATGTACAGATCATGTCATTCGAAGGTGTGTACTATACCTCGAAGGATGGAGAATTTTGAGCCACTGTCATTCGAGGCCTACGGGTGGGCATCATAGTGCCAATAGGACAGCTCATAAGGTCCTAGAGGCTGGATTTTATTGGCCTACCTTATTTAAAGATGCCCAGAGATTTGTTGAGAGTTGTGATCGTTGCCAACGAGTGGGGAATATATCCCGTAGGGATGAAATGCCACAAAATCCCATCATCGGGGTTGAGGTATTTGATGTGTGGGAGATCGATTTCATAGGTCTTTTCCCGAACTCTAATGGAAATAAATATATCCCAGTAGTTATTGACTATGTCTCTAAGTTGGTGGAAGTTAAAGCCCTACCTACTAATGATGCTAGGGTAGTAAAAAAATTCTTGAAAGGCCTATTTTCTCGATTTGGCACCGCTAGGACAATTATAAGTGATAGGGGAGCACACTTTTGTAATGCCTAACTTGACCAAGTATTGAAACGTTATGGCATTACACATAGAATAGCTACCCCGTACCACCCCCAAAGTAGTGGCCAAGTGGAAGTTGCCAATCTCGATCTTAAGCGAATTCTTGAAAAAACCGTAGAGTATCATAGGAAAGATTGGTCAAAAAAGCTGGATGATGCTTTATGGGCATATAGAATCGCTTACAAAACACCACTAGGGACCACACCCTACCGACTTGTATATGGTAAGGCTTGTCATTTACCGGTAGAGATTAAACATAAGGCTTATTAGGCAATTAAGAGTGCTAATGTTGATTTTGAGCGTGCAGGTTCTCACAAGAAACTTCAACTGAACAAGCTAGAGGAATGGTAAGCGAATGCATATGAGAACTCCAAACTATATAAAGAAAGGGCCAAAAAGTACCACGATCAGTGAATCAAACAAGGTCGACAATTTAAAGAAGGTGATCGTGTTCTTTTGTATAATTCTCGCCTTCGTTTATTTCCAGGTAAGTTGAAATCTAGGTGGTTTGGACCATTTAAAATTACACGAGTTTTCCTATATGGGATTGTTGAAGTTACACACCTGGAGAAGAGCACATTTAAGGTAAATGGGCAATGGTTGAAGTTATACTTGAGTGGAAACTTGGAGCATGTTGGACGAGAGGAGTTTTATCTCCATCCGATAGAACTATCATGAGAAGACGCATCCCGTCGAGCTATTGACGTTAACTATAGCGCTTCTTGGGAGGCAACACATGTCTAACTTTACTTATACTTTAGTTCTTTAAGCTTATTTCATTTTATTTTTCTTTTATTGAACTTTGCTTTGTTTTTTTATTTTTTTTTTTCAATTTTTGTCATAGGCTTTTCCCTTTTAGTTTCATTGTTTATTCTTCTCTTTAGTTTTCTTTTTCTTATTTTTCTAGTTTAATTACTTTTATTTCTTTAAGTTTCCTTTATTTTTAAATTAAATTCATGAATTAAAAAAAAAAAAAGTTACACGGGCGTGGGACACGTTTGCGTCCCAGCCCGTGTCTATCTAGGCCCTTTACTCTGCCCCACCTACAGAAAGTTATACGGGCTTGGGATATGGTCGTGTCCCAGCCTGTGTCCACCCAGATTTTACTCCGCGCAAACAGAGAGTTACACGGGCTTGGGACATGGTTGTATCCCGGTCCGTGTGTGCCCAGTATTCCCGACTGCCTATAGAGAGTTACACAAGTGAGGGACACGGTCGTGTCCCAGCCCGTGTGCATCCAGTTTTAACATGTGTGTACAGAAAGTTACACGGGCGTGGGACACGGTTGTGTCCCAACCCGTGTTCACCCAGGTAAGACACTGCCCACACAGAATGTTACACAGGCGTGGGACACGGTCGTGTCCCAGCCCGTGTCTGCCCAGCCCTATACGATTTTGCACACGCCCGATTTATTTAAAACATATACTTTCTCTCACACTCACAATCCAACATATCTCTCTCTCATATTCTCTCTTCTCTCTATCTTCACATCACCATTCTTGACATTACGAATCCAGATCCAAGTAAGTTCTCCTTATTGATTTTGCTCTATCTTCCTCATGGTTTAGGCAGTTTAGCTATTAGAAATTTTGGTCTTGTGTGCATTGGTTCTTGCATTTGGTCCGCAAATTTATTTTGTTATTTCATAAATGCCATGCACCATTTCCTTGTGTTTCTTGATTTTATATGCCTTTATGATGCCTCATTTAGTTAGATATTCATTGTGCTCTCTCAATTCTAAATTTTGTTTGCTAATTTGCTAATCCTTATTTACTTATGCTAGTTAGGGTTAGCAATATGAGAAAACAATTCTAGGTCATTTAGCGTCTTTTATATGTTGGGACGCCTGTGTTTCAAGCTAATTGTAGTGTAGTAGGTCTATTGTAGAATTAGTTGGATGCATTTGCAAGTTATTTCTTTTCCACCAACTAGTTTTCCAACTGCACTCCACATGCTTGTTTAAATGCCCCAATGAGAATTCTATTAATATTCTTCACTATTAATCTTATCTCCCTCTGCCTTCTTGAACTACATATGATAAGGATGTGCGTTTTTGATTTGGTTTGTTGATTCTTTTCAAGTATTCATTGGTGAATCGCGCAAAGCTTACCGTTCGATGGAAATCCAAATTTGCAGCATCCTCTTCATCGTAATCAGGAGCAATAGTTGAACCATTAGCTACTCTCCCCTCGATGGAGCACCCAATGCTTCAATTTAAGGAAGACTACCAGGTGCAACGATATAGTTTACTTCAGAATAAGCCTTTCAGTGAGACCCTTTGGCTGGATTGGGATGTTCTCACTCAATTAGAGCTCATTACAGAAATGAAGGAGCTCTTGGACGGTACCATTTGGGAGCGCTTTTTATCTCTTGAAGCTCCAATTTATAAAGAGCTGACCTTGGAGTTTTTATGTACTTACAAACTTGATAAAGAGAGTGCTACTAGCATGGGCCCCAAACGCAAACTACATTTCACCTTGAGTGGCCACCTATTCTACATGACTATAGCTCAATTGGGCAGATATCTTGGTCTCTATGAAGATAGATATACACGAACAGAAGAGTTGCAACGTCTCTCGTGTCGTTTTCCCCGTGGAGTAACAGCAGGGTCGTTTGGAACGAGATTACGGTTGGTGATGTGTATGATCCAGCAAGGAGTAAGGCTTCTCAATTAGTCAAGCCTGAATATCGGGTTCTTCATTGGCTCTTTTCGCATACATTGACTGGCAAAGGCTTTAGCACCGGGGTGGTTTCCAACAAGGATTGCCTCTATCTGTACAGTGTCATTCATAAATATCCTATCAATCTCGCCATCGAAATCGCTAAACTTTTCAGACACCAAGCCACCACTACACAGAAGAAAGGGCATATTTGTTGTGGCCCCTACATCACCTTACTCGTGCAGGCCATGCAGATTAAGGTTGTCGTTTGGCCCTCACTTACCTTAATCAATCAAGTCACTGCTATGCGCCTCAATTCATTTCGACTCATGAACCTATGACCAACAAGACGTCAAGGTCGACACTCTCACAGCAGTACATCTCGAGGCCAGACGTCTTCAGCAAGCTTTGAAGAAAAATTTGATATGTTGTTGTCTGAGGTTCGTTATATTAGAGAAAGTGTGGATAAATTTCATATCCGCTAAGACAAAATGGAAAAATTTCTCAAAATGAAAGAGTCGGATACCCGTAATGAGTATAATAAGAGTGAAGAAGAGGATGATGAGGGTGGTGAGGAAGAGGCGGCTGGAGGTAGTGAAGAGGATGTTGAGGGTAGTGACGACAACGATGATGCTACGATGGCTGAGGCACCATTTGATGAGGAGGATGAAGAGACGGATTCTGATCCCTCTTCTTACTTCATAATTTTTTTTTGTGTTGTCTTTCGTTGGCTAAGGTATGTGAACTCAGATATATAATGATGATGCTTCTTCGTTTTGAACTTCTTCCCTTAATTTTCGACTGGCAGGGAAGTATTAGTTTCTTTTCAGTACATATGTTTCCTTTTTCCCTATGCTGATTTTTCTTGTTTCATTTCTTGCTGCTATGTTTTTTTTTAGTTGTACATTGAGGACACTGTACATTATTAAGTGTGGGGAAGGGATATATATGAATTTGTTACTGTTTAGGAGACCAATTATTCACATTTGACCCAATTAATTTTTAAGTTAACTTATAATAGGTGATTCACAGGTATTAAGCCAAATCAACTGTGTCATCTTGATCATTATTGATCTTATTATACTTTACTACAATTGATTAGTCAAATTTTTGGAGGGCAAAGTTACGAGTTATTTAGCTTAGGACTTTAAGACTTGAGATTGGAGCAACATCTCTAGTTGAGAGTTAATCATGGTTATTTTTAAATTTACTTTTATGTATACCTTTCTCTTAGAAATTTTTAAGAGCCCTATAATTTTTAGCAAACAAACAAATGAAATTCTTCTTTTGAGAAACCCTTGAAAAATCACAATGATTGGAGGTCAAAAGTAATAACAAGTGTATGAATAGAAAAAATTGGTAAGGATTCGTCTTGGTCCGTTAGAAGAGCGAGATTGGGTCCCAATGCCAATTCTAATGACAAAAATTGATATGGATCGGCCTTGGTCCGTCAGAAGAGCAAGGTTCTTTCCCGCTATCAATATAAGGAATAAGTTGGTATGGATCGGTCTTGGTCCGTTAGAAGAGCAAGATTCTTTTCCTCTACCAATGCAATTGTGCATTAAATAAGGTAAATTTAAAAGACTTCTCAACAAAAGCATGAACTAGGGGGATGATCAGAGGATGGGTGGATGTAAAATGTGTTTGTTTTAGATTATGGTGCTTAGTGAGATGGAAGAGAGAATTGTATATATTTTAGTCAAATGGACAAAATTTTTATGACTCTTTCTCGGTTGGTGAGATGTTAAATCCAATTTTTAGTTTAAGATGACTCGGGTAAACTTTGATTTTCATAAATTAACTAGTGAACTCTAGTATTAAGTATTGTTAGAGAATTCGAATATGGTTAGATGAAATTGGTTGACTTTATTATTGCAAGTTAGTTAAGAATGATTCTCTTACTTTTCTATGGGTCAAGTGTATTCATTCACCGGTTTCCTAAGTAGTGATAAATTTTGTTTAGCATTTCTTGTCCCGAAAGTTTTGTTTTGATTTGATTTATTTGCTTGAGGACAAGCAAATGCTCAAGTGTGGGGAAATTTGATAACTCTGATTTTAAACATATTTCACATGGTGATTTTATATTATTTCCTTTACATTTTTGGTTTTCTTTAAAGAAATTGATACTTAATTGAGTAAAATTTTTATTCAAGGTTTGAACGCGTTCTAGGATCGAAAACGAAGAAAGGAATCAAGTTTCACTCAATTCGGAGTTCAAATGAAGGAGTTATGAAGTTTTGAAGTTACATAATCTAGGACATGGCCATGTCCCTAGGCTGTGTCCATGCAGGAAAATTTACCAAGGTCAGAAAGTTATATGACCTAAGGACACGACCATGTCCCAGGCCGTGTCTGGTGACGAAAATAGAATCCTTATAATACATATATAAAAGGACATATGAGGGTTTCAAGATGGGAGAGACACTAGAGAAGAGAAGAGACTTGAGGAGAAGGAGAAGAAAAAGGCGAGAGCAACATCAACTTCAAGATTGAAGAGATTTTTCATCAATCAAAGGGGTTTTTCATGTTTTATTTTATGTTTTTGATGGAATTCGTTTTTAGATTCATTATGATAGCTTAGAATTCGTGTGTTTAGGATTATGGAACTTAGGGTTTCATGTGACTCTTAGGTTGATTTATAATTTTTAATAAAGTTTCTATCTTTGCTTGATTCAATTATGTTGTTTAATTGTTGATTGATATTTCTAGAGTATTAATTTATGATATTATGCATGATGATTGAGAAATTACTTGTGTAATAAGATCTAAGTATAATTGGAAAGAATTACATTTATACTTAGAGATAAGATACGTGTTTTTTCCGAAAAGTTAATTATTTGTATGGGAATTCATTATACATTAATGTAATTCTAAGTTATATTACTAAGTGAAGAAATTCCGGTAAATAATTTAGGATTAGGGTTAATATGCTTGAAAAAGGTATTAACTTTAATTGTGAATCCCTCCGATCAAGAATAATAGAAATTGAATTGAATATATTTTAAGCGGTCACATATTAAACACTAGGGGAAATAATTCCTAAATACGTTATTAATTTCTTGAAGTCGTTCTTAGTTTTATTGCTTTCTAAATTGCTTAATCAAGTCTCATAATTAGTTTAGTTTGTTAATTTCAATATTTTTAATTCATTCAACCCATCACAATTTTTCGGTTAGATAATAGAGCTAAGGTTAATATTAGTATTCGAAATCTCTAAGGGATCGACTTGGACTTACATCCGCTATATTAAAACTGATAGGTGCACTTGCTTGATATCAAAAACACTTCATTCTTCCATCAATCTACTTTGAACAAAAGACAGCATAATAAAATTATTGCCATCCATAGTAGAAGTGGTGAAGTGTTGAGAGATGAGAATAACATTCGAGGGGAGTTTATGGAATACTTTAAGTCTCTATTTTCATCTATTGGGCCAAGCGATTGGGATATGTACTTGAATTGGGTTGAGGAAGTAGCGACTGAGGATATGAATAGAATATTGTATGGAGAGGTTTATGATTAAGGAGTCAAAACAGATACTTTTCAATTAGGTGCTCTCAAAACTCTAGGGTTAGATGGATTTCCCAGTGTGTTCTATAAACACTTTTGGGATATTATAGGTGATTCTATTGTTAAAGTGGTTCATTCCTTCTTTATTTTAGGTATCCTTCCTCCTTACATTAATCGTACTAATCTAATTCTTATTACAAAAATCCTTAATCTAGAAAATGTCACATAATTTAGGCCTATTTGTCTTTGTAATATGATTTACATGATTATCTCAAAAATTCTAGTCAGTAGAGTTAAATTGCTTTTAGGAAATCTTGTAATAGATAATTAAAGTGCCTTTGTTTCAAGACGTTTGATATAAGACAACATCGTGACTGTTCATGAGGTATTTCACTTTTTAAAAAATAAGAATAATGTTAAAAAACATTTTTGTGTTGTTAAAGTGGACATGAATAAAGTGTATGACAGAGTTGAGTGGGATTTCTTAGAAAATGTGTTATTGAAAATGGGTTTTGGTTGTAAGTGGTTATAATGGATAATGATGTGTATAAAATCTGTTAGTTACAGTTTAGTGTTGAATGGAAAATCAATAGGGCAATTGGTATCGGAGAGAGGTTTGAGACAAGGTGATTCAATATTGCCTTACCTCTTTATATTAATTATGGATGTGTTGTCTCATGGGTTGAACAAAATGAAGGACTGTGGAAGCTTGAACATAATTAGAATGACAAAATTTTGCCCTATGCTAACTCATTTTATTGTTGTAAATGACTCTTTATTTTTCATTAAAGCTAAGGCTACAGAAGTTCAAAAGCTGAAGGGTGTTCTATTAGACTATTACTTGATATCAGGCTAGATAGTTAATTTTGATAAGTCAAGTTTGTTTATCAGTGCAAATACCTCAAGAGATGTTAAGGAGCAGGTGGCTAATATTCTACAAATCCCAATAGAGGGTAATCTTGGTAAATATTTAGGACTTCTAACAGCATAGGGGAAGTCCAAATTAGAAGCTTTAGGCTTTGTTAAGACTACGATAATTAAAAGACTACAAGGTTAGAAGAAGAAGTTGTTGAATGAGGTAGGTAGAGAAGTCCTTATTAAGGCAGTGGCTACAACAATCCCAACATATCCTATAGGGTGTTTCAAGTTTTCTAGAAGTGGTGTAATGATATTAACAAATAATTACAAAGTTTTGGTGGGGATAGAGAAAAGAAGAGGGGAGAGTGCACTAGATTGGTTGGAGTAAGCTAACATAAAGAAAAGTCAAGGGTAGGCTAGGGTTTAAAGACTTAAGTAAGTTCAATTTAGCTTTGCTTATGAAAAAGGGCTTAGATAATAGAGATGAACCCTAATGCTTTATGAGTTAAAATTTTAAAGGACTTATACTTCCCTGAGATTGATTTTAGAGGTGCAAAAAAGGGTAGATGCACCTCATGGTCATAGACCGGTATATTGGAAGGGAAATCAATCCTATACTAGATTCAATATGGAATCTTGGTGATGGTGAAAGAGTGAGAGTGGGTGCAGATTGATGGATCCCTACTAAGGGTTCAATTTATACTCACCTTTGCCTATAGAGTTCCACTTCATGAAGATTAATTCTCTGATAAATAAAGATGTTAAGGTTTAGGATTTGAATAAAATAAGGTAGTTTTTGTCAAATAAGGAAATACAAGCAATAAAAAGTATTCCTATCTTGATAAGGGGCAAAAGAGATACCTTGCAGTGGGACTTATACTACTAAATCAGCCTAAAACAAAATAATTAGCTAGCTGCTAGTCAATTGAAGTAAATAATAGACTTAACTCTTCTTTTAGATCTCATCACAAATTTGGAAGAGTCTTGGGGCTTAAACACTTTATCGAAAATCAAGCATTTTTGGTGGAGGGCGCTTAAAGACTTAACCCCAATTATGGCAAACTTGGTAAGATAAAAGATTGTATACCCTTTGGAATGTGTTTTCTCTAATGAAGAGGAGAACATTGAACATGCCCTTATCCTATGTGACTAGACTTGTCATGTGTGTTTTGAGCCGTTGGGGATTAGGGTTGTGAAGGAAGGAGTCACAAATTTGGCCACTTGGTAGGAGGAATGTTGTAAGGCATTGAAGGTTTTGAGATCAAAGAAGGGTTAGGTGGAGATTATGGTTGCAACGGTTGGTTGGTACATATGGCGTGAGAGCTGTAAGGCTTTATATGAGCATAAGGTAGTATCTCCTTCACAGACAGTTGTGAAAGCATCTCAATTAATGGATGAAATAAGGATGGCTTTATAGAAGGAGTCATGTAATAATAGAATAGAAAACGTTGCGGAGAATAAGCTAGCAGATAGGAGTCGCACAGATTCATTTTTAGGTAAAAGGGTTTTGGAGGTTGTAGAAAGCTCGAGAAGAAGTAAGCTAAGAAAGGAATCGATTGTGATAAGGTGGGAAATCATAAGGGTACATTTGGAGAGTAATGTGAAGATAAATCAAAAGTCCTTGTTAAGTAAAGTAGTAAGACAGTTGGATGTTTTAGACAAAGCATCTAACATGCAAGGATAGCTAGAATTCACTAATTCAAATTTGTTGAATAGATGGTCAGCCCTTCTAGTTGGAACAGTCAAATTAAGTCTCGATACATCTTAGGTAGGCTTGATCCATGTATTAGACCTTTTAGTGGTGGCCCATGATTGCAAAGGTTCTATTCTATTTAGTCTTTTAGGCATTTCTATGGCGCCCTCCCTTGAAGCAGTCGAGTACTAAGCTTTTAAGTATGGAGTTTGATTGGTAAGGGATAAGGGTTGGTTTAGAGTTGTTTTGGAAACTAACTGTCAATCGCTTTATTTAGCATGGACTAGAAAGCATGAAAGACTTCATTGGGCTTTTTATCCATATTTCTTAGAAAGTCTTAATGACTTTAAAGCTCTTAGTAATCAATCTTTTGATTTTAGTTTTGTTATGAGATATGTTAACACTATAGTAGATTAGGTAGCTTCCCATGTGAGGAGAAGAATGTATCCCTTGCATTGATGGATTCACAACTCATTCTCTCTCCAAAAGCTACTTGAAATTAATATTTCTTGGCTTTGTTCTTCTAGTTCTTATGTTTGTAATCATCTTGACGTTGGTTAATTAGTTAATGAAGTATTTTGATGGCAAAAAATAAATAAAATAACATTCGATAATGTATCATTATTGAAAGACATTATTCGGAATCTTAAATATTACCATAGAAAATACTTATTTGAACTTTTAGTCTGAGTCAACAAACATTTGCATGCAAAAATGGGAAGGAAAGGAAGATAATTGAGGATGGCGGTAGGAGAGTTAATGCATGTAAAAGTAAGGTAGCATTTCGTTGTGCAACTTTTATAGCATTGGATTAAACAAAAAATTTTATTCAGTATTTGATTTGTAACTTTCCTTAGTGATTATATAAAAATTGGGTTGGTGAATTAAACAAAAGGCTTAAATTTTGTCTAATTTACATTATGGTACAAAAATATCTTGCATTTTCTAAAATACCCCTCTATATTATAATATTGAGTTAATTAATATTATTTTTATTAAATATTACATAAAGAAATATTTATTTTATAATATAAATATTAATTTTTTTAATATATAGCAAATCTGTGGCTTTTATTTAATATTATATATGATTTGTTTAATTATATGAATTCAATAATCTATCAAATCGTATTTCAAATAATATAAAAATATAGTTATAATAAATATTTGATAATGTTGAGGATATAAATGTGAAAATATAATAACGAGTTCAATATTTATATATACCAAATAAGAGATAGTATAAATTTTTATACCTAGTATTGTACAAATTAAATATGGTAGCTTATTCTGTCTAATTTTCTTTGTACTTGTTATGTTCAATTCTCTTTATTTAGTTTAATGCTTATAACCAAACGTTACCTTTAAAAATAGAAAGTCAACTTTTGATTAAATGCAAAAATAAGAACGAGAGGAAAATAATAGAAAATGGTAATAGGAAATCCCCTTAATGTACAAGTTAAAAAGAGAGGAATGACCCATGTTTAGAACTTACATTTAACCTAATTGATTGATAACTAAATTTCATGTAAAAATAAGGAAAAAGAAATTATGCTTCATACTACATATAGGTTAAAATGCATTAGAATAAGTACAAATGAGTCAAATCTACTCACAAATTAGTTTAATTTGTTTTGACATCAAGTTGAGCTCAAGTTTCCTAATATTTAGCTTAATTAATTGATAAACTTAACTGAACTTAAGCAAAGTTAAAATGTTAGTTGAGTTTGAGCTAAATTTACTTATTTATATTACTTTAATTAAAAGAAATATATCTTTGATAGCTCATTTTGGACATTAGTCCTTTGAGTTCTTAGAATTGACTTGCATATGCATCCGGGCCCATTCGTATAAGAAGAAAAGAATGGATAGGTTTTGCTTCTTGACAAGAGCAACTTAGTTGTCTAACTTTATAGGGATTTCCTACCACGATCGTTAGCATGGAAGGAGGCTAGTAGACAAGAGAGGGCTACCAATCGTTGCCTTCTTGTCTTTTCTATTTAAATCTTTAAGTGCCTCAAGCTAAAGGGTCTAAGAAAGAAGATCCAAAAAAATCTCAAGCTTTTTCGTTTTTTGATAATGTTGGTGATACGTTCTTTACGTTGATTTAAAGGTAGGATTGGCCATACCAGAACATCACACCTTCCTTAGCTCACGTGCTAATTTTTCATTTAAGTTCTTTTTTTTTTTTCAAGTCTCAACATTTAACAAACCTTAGTTTTTCCATTAATGTTTGATACATGAAGTAAATTGATTGGTCTAAATAATTAATCTAATTAAATAATATAATTATATATTATTTAAGTAAATTAACAAATATTAAAAATAAAAATATTAAAAAAAGAAAAAATTTATAGAATTTGAAAGAAACAAAAAATTGTTTTGCCTATCTAAAGGTTAAGGAATGGCCAAAACGACAACAAGTTAGCAAATGAGTCGTGACTCTCTTATAAAGTGTAGTACTTAATTCATTTATGATGGTCGATAATTATCTATTATATTTACTATTTTTTTTAAACAAAAGAAAAAAAATGTTATAAAATTTAATTAGGCTGTTATTGGTCGCACGATTCAATTGCAACGTAATTTGTTTCCTTTTTCTTTTCTTTCTTTCTTCCTTCTTCTTTCTTTTTTTTTTTAAATAAAAAACTATGTCAGTAATCGGCTACCCACACCATAGGTGAGTTCAATGACACACCATTTTGTTTTTTTTTTTTTTTCTTTTTGGGTCACAATCCACTTTATAACTTATTGCAATTCCGATGATCCCAAGGTTGGGGGTTGCTTGATTTTCTTTTAATATTCCATGGTTTATTAACTTAAATTAACATATATTTATATGATTTAATTAAATCGATTATCTGGGTAAATCATAAGTTAACACGTGGCAATACCATTCTCGAACGTATAATTTGGTGGTGCTAGAAAAAGTGTGAATTCACGATGTCTATTAAACATTGAAACTCTAATGGGGAAAAAAAGGTTTAGTAATTAAATATAAAATTGGTGAAATGTTATAAATTGAAAATGTATTTACCCCGTTTTTAGATAAATCGAATCAAATGAGTTTATAATCAAGTGAAATCTTTAAAATTTTGAATAAGCACATCTCTAATCTGATGGAAAAATAAAATATAAAGTAAAGTAGATTGAGTTAGAAAGGCAAAGAAGTAGGTGTTGCTCCGCGCACACGCCGGTCCAATTTTCTTCGCAGTACACTGCTAAGATAGGCGGACCCTATCTAGTATTCGAGTGAGGAATATGCCTCGAAATTGGCAACCGGGGGAGCCGATCCAAGAAACCCTCCATCCTACTTCTGGCCTATTAGAAATTGAAAAGAAGCACCTTTCACTAAACATAGTCGTACTCGCTACTTGGACTCACAACGATAAACAAACTCATCATACCACTTATTTCGGTTGGAGTTTCCACATGGATGTTGCTTCTCTTTCCCCACATACATTCTTAAGTTGACTTTCTTTCTCTCTCTCTTTCTCTATTTCTATCTCTGGCTTGTTTCCTTCCCTTTGTTTTTTTTTTTTTTACTTTTATTTGTAATCCCTCATGTGGGTTTTTGTTTTTATACTGTGAAATTCAGGGTTTAAGGATTCATGGAATCGTGGTCCATCCTCGTTGCGACAGGTAATCCTTGGTTTATTGATACGACAATCTATAAGTTCCTGTTATGATGTCTAAGATCAAAGGAGATAAAAATTGCGATTGGTGATGTTACTGAGACCTTGGACTTCGTGAAATAGAATAGAATGGTGTAAAGTATATATACTGAAATCTCCAAATTCATTGGAATTTCAATAATGAACAAGAGTGAAATTAAACTTCAAGAAATTGCGTGGGGAAAGGTCACATTTCTTGGTTTTAATTAAAATTAACGGTGTTATGTATCACATGGATTGGTGCATTTGAAATAAAATTGGAGGAGTTGACTTTTGTGGTTACGTGTGTTTCTACTGGCTCGAATTCAATTACCTAATGTGGTTTACGTGCTAAATTATGTGGAGAATACTACAACTTGACATAAGTACTCTGTGTTGCGATCACATCCATGTTAAATCATGGGTGATTCAATTAGTAGTGAGCATTTTAATGTTTGAACAATGAGCTACAAGAACACTACAGGAATTATGATACATCTTCATTGTAACTGCTTGCGTTAGTATTTAGTGTTGGAGTAATTGCCTTTTTCAATTGGGTCTGTGCAAATTAAGTTATGAATTCATCCTATCTCCTTAATTGGGCACTTCTACACCTCTAAAGCTGCTTCACATAATAAACTAGTGTTTTGGTTGTTCACATGATAGATTACTTTTCAGGTGCCTATTTTCAGTTCTTAGGTGGACAATGTTAACCCCCCTCCTTTTGATTATTGCAGAGTTTTAGGTATAAATGGGTTCACAATGGATGCTCTCATGATAAAAACGCAGCTTTTGGAACATTGTTTAATGGTAAGCTTTTCTTTTTCAGTAGGTTGTGTTGTTCAATGGTTAGTTTGGTCTTGCATATGTTAGATTCCTTTTTTTAACTGCATATAATTAGATTGCCTTCTTCTTCTTCTTCTTCTTTCTCCCTTTTGTTTTTTCCTTTCCCCTTCCCTCTCCTCTGTTCTCTTTTCAGTAGTTATTAAAATGTATGGGACAACAACTGAACAAATATTATATACAACATTACCCTGTTTAATATTTGATGAAAAATGGAGAAATGATTGATGCATATAGTTCATTCTACTTATATTTACCAATTTTAAGATTATTTATTAACTTTAAAGGTAATTATACTTTTGAGTCAAAGTTTGTTTGTAGAAGGCCACCCTCAATTCTTCTTATGCTTTTAAAAAATTTCTGATTCTGTGGTCATCTGATTGATTGTGATAAGGGTAGAATCCTGGTCACAATCTCATTTCCTTCACTCATTATGAAGAGAACAAACATCTGCAACAGCTTTTGTTGTTCTTTTTGACGTCTCTATTGGCATTGTTCTATAAGCAATGTAAAGGAATTGTGGATTGATGTCTCTTCTGTTCTGTTGTCATTTATAATTTTCTAAAAATGAACCAATTAAGTCAAAGTTTTGTGGCTGTCTCTGATTATAGAAGATGATTGCTAATTGACATTTCTCAAATTTGTTTTTGATAATTTGACATTTCCCATATTTGTCCTTGTGAAATTTTATCTTCCATTCTGTGAGCTGGAGAGTACCTATATGCTGTAATTCACATTTTTTCTTCTCCTACAGTTGCTCCAAAAGGCCTTCTGGTCACTGTCAAGAACCAATTAAATGCTTGGCCATATCAGCCAGTTCTAAAAGCGCAGTTCAGTGGCTTTTGTAGTGTTGGAAAATTGTCCAACTTGAACAAATCTTGCCAAAACATTGTAGTCAGATCTGAATTGGCTGAAACTGGGAATTATGGTGTCACTTGTCCTTTGTCAGGTATTTGGAAGTTTTCTTTATTCCTTTTCTATTTGAACACACTGTTTAATTCTTCTTTTTTCTGATCCATGTAAAGGGCAGAATTTGAAGTGCTTGCGAAGATTAGAGGATTATGCTTCTATGCTGTCACTGCAGTTGCTGCCATTTTACTCTTTCCACCTATGGTGGTGGTACATCCTTTAGTGCTCCTGTTGGATCCATATCGAAGAAAAGTTCACCACTTTATTGCTAAATTGTGGTCAATTTTGACTGTTGCTCCATTTTATAGAATTAAAATTCAAGGATGGGAAAATCTACCTTCAGCTGATACTCCAGCTGTTTTTGTATCCAACCATCAGAGCTTTCTAGACATATACACTCTTCTGACCTTAGGTAGAAACTTCAAGTTTATTAGCAAGACTAGTATCTTCCTCTTTCCCATAATTGGATGGGCCATGCATTTGATGGGTACAATTTGTCTGAAGCGCATGGATAGTAGAAGTCAACTGGTACTTTCTTCATCTTTCATTTACTGATGCAAGCAGATGCTTTTTAGACTTAAGTGTTTGCTATCCATTGGATAAATTCATGTGCTGTTTACCTTTTCTTATTGACGATCTTCCATTTATTCTGAAAAGCTGCATGACTTTCCCCCCTGTAATGGGCTTAAAAAGAAATCAAGCCACGAATTTTATGTCTCAACTTCCTCCCACTTGAAGTACTTTTATCAACTCTTTGACTTTTTTGTCTATCAGGAGTGTCTGAAGCGATGCATGGATCTAATTAAGAAGGGAGCATCTGTCTTTTTCTTTCCAGAGGGAACCCGGAGTAAAGATGGCAAGCTAGGTGCATTTAAGGTTAGGCCAATTTGTGGTTTCTGCTGTCTCCATGTGCTCATCAGATACATCCAGTACTTGTTTGGTTTGATGAAATCCCAGTGTTTAAGTATGAACTTCTTTGTCTAGAAGTCATCTTATAGAAGAATGAGATTGTACAAGGAATCATTTCACACTTAGAGACTGGTGGTTTTGGGCCAGAATACGGTCAGGTGGAATAGAAAATCATGCAATGGGTTGATAAGTTTCCTATTTTTCTTTTACCTCTTCCTGCTTTTAATTTCGTACCAATTGAGTGT
Source organism: Lumnitzera littorea (assembly GCA_024138015.1). Taxonomy (NCBI): domain Eukaryota; kingdom Viridiplantae; phylum Streptophyta; class Magnoliopsida; order Myrtales; family Combretaceae; genus Lumnitzera; species Lumnitzera littorea. The sequence goes on along the minus strand of JAMXBB010000007.1, from coordinate 44,805,689 downwards.
AACCCAAGTTGGCACGGATTCTCTTTTTCAAGCTTGTTTAAGTTAAGCTTGTCAAAATTCCTTTTTTCCAAACATGCAGATAGACTTGTGTAATAACAAACTGTTTTTAGGGGTATTTATGCCTGTCCTTCTTTCCCGATTCATTGTCTTCCAACACCCCAGGGAATGGTGCAAAGGAGCCCTGAAGACAATCAAAGGAATCCCTTCAGAAGAGTACAATATATCTAATACAATTCTGTTCTTGCTATGCAGAAAGGTGCGTTCAGTGTGGCTGCAAAGACTGGAGTGCCAGTGGTACCTGTCACTCTTATTGGATCGGGGAAAATAATGCCAGCAGGTTTTGAGGGTATTGTAAATTCAGGATCTGTAGAAGTTATCATACATAAACCTATTGAAGTAAGCAATGCAGGAGAATTGTGCATTGAAGCAAGACGTGTAATAGCAGATGCGTTGAATTGCCAGTAATATATTGCTATCAAGGGGACTTCATCAACCGTAAGCTTCATTCTCAGGTGCTTTGTTCAAATATTCAAGGTTTGAATCTCAATTTGCTGTAGTACAATCACTTGCATTTACAGGGTGCATAGTTCTGAAGTAGTTCTCATGATCTGTTATGCTTATTTAAATACTATAAGTCTTATCTTTAATTTCTTATTGTGAAATTGTACATATGGGCACACAGCCAAGTTGATTTTGGATGTTCAAAAAGTGTAGCAATGAGTGTTTTGAGCACTAATCATATATTTAGTCATGGGCGATTTACTAGTAAAATTGGAATAGGCAATATATTTTAGTTTGTTAGAATTCCTTTATTTATGGTTGGAACCTATGATAATTGGTGATTCCAGTGCTCGTTAAAGAGAATACTTCGGTTCTTGAAGGCTTGTGTAGAGACAATCCTTTGATCTTTTTAAAATTCTATTTTAGATAATAATTCTTTCCTTTTTCTCAAGCGAGGGGTTGAGTTCTATTTATAAGCATCATGAATGACCTTTATACCTTACATACATTGATTATGCCCATGCATGAATCTATTTATGAACTAATGTATTCCTGAATATCTGTACATGAATCCATTCACAATTTGAAGCAGCCTATTCATGAATTTTGTTATTCATTTAATCTATCTATTATAATAATAAAAGAGAAAAAATAAGGAAATATAATGATAATTAAAACCCGCATCTCTAACATTACTCCTCTCCTAGATAGTGGGCTTTTCCTAAAGCTCACACTATCTAAGAATTCAATGTTTTCCGTTCATCTTCGTCTTTCAATTGTTCATCATTAGTTAACTTAGAATATGGGAGCTTATATGAATAGAGGTTTGGAGACGGTTTTCCTCTATCCCTAGAAATCATCATGATGGTTCCATCGTTGAGAGCAACAATGCTTAGTATTATATTTGCCACACTTCTTGTAGCATTGGTTGTAATCCTGGACAAACATCCTTATGTTTGCCTTTTTCATTGCTGTCAACTCATCGAGCCCCATATCTACTCTTTCCCCATTTATGTTTCTTCTCTTGCAATCTCTTCACAATTTTGTACTTGGACTCATGAAAGACACCAACAAATCTATCTACATTCCATTTTGTTCATTGAGGGGTTGAAGCAATTGGGCCAGTGCTCACCAAGAAGAGTTAAAGAAGGATATATGTTATTTCCCATTCCAATCCTGTAGCTGGTAGTAATCATCTTAAAGTTGACTGCAAGATTGAGAGCCTGCTGAATGGTTTGTGCACTATTGTGCCTGGACTGATCAAAAAGAGGTTATAAAACTGTGATGATGTTGTAGCACTTTCCTTTTCTCCAACACCACTTGTCTAGCAACAGGTAATGATCATAGACCACTGCAGACAATGCTGTAATTGCTTTTTGATCTCATTCTACTAATCTTTGTCTTGATTTTTCACAACCTGGCACCCTAGTTCTGCAACCCTAGTTGCTAGGGTTTGTTAATCCTCCTTATCGTTGACCTTGCTCTGCGAGTATTGATTGTTAAAAGCCAAGACATTGTCTTTGAAAACCTTATACTCACCTGTGACAGTCGGCTTTGATATCAAATTGTCATGGGCACCATGTTATAGATCTAGTCATTTGCAATATGTTTTAGTTTCTTATTATTCCTTCCTTCATAGGTGGAACCTATGGTATTTGGTGTTTTAAGTGCCAATCAGAGAGCCCACTTTGATCTCTTAAAGCTCTCTGAGAGACAACCTTCTCACAACTTAAAAGTAAGTAGCTAGGGCTTCCTTAATCACCTTAAGGATTTTGAAGCCTGGGATCAAGAATAACTATAGTTTCTAAGGCTAGGTTTGGAAACATAACCTTGGGTTGTTCAATTTCTTGTTCTTTAGAAGATAATGGGAACTTGAGCTGACAAGTATGCTTTATATTCTTTTCACTATATTGAACTTTATTTTAGGTAATAAATATTCTTCCCCTCAAGCGAGGGGTTGAGTCCTATTTATATAGGAGTTGTGCATGACCATCACACCTAGTGTACATTGAATCTACTTATGCATGAATTTAATTCATGAACTAACCCATTCATGAATATAGATATTATGATAATAAAAGGGACATGATAAGGAAATATAATTCTAACTAAAACCTATATCTCTAACGATCAGTAGCTTTTTGCTTTAATTTTTTATGACTTTTCTGGACAAATTCTAATGACTAGTTGTAAAAAATGTGGGTTTCACTTTGTTTCCTTATATTATAATATCCAGATCAAATGAATGGGAGCAGTCATGGATAGGTTAGTTCATATCTAGATTAAGTAAATGGGAACATTTATGAATAGACCTATGCATGGATAGATTCAATGTACATTAGATGTAATGGTCATTCTTGACTCTTATATAGATAGGTCCTTATCCCTCACTAAAGGAAAAGCAAGAATTATTATCAAAAGTATATTTCTAAAGAGTTTGAAAGATTCTTTATCAATGATCCTTCAAGAGATCAGAGTTCTCTCATTGATGAGCACTCAAAATACTTATTACTATAGTAACTAACTGTAAATGAAGGACTTCTAGGAAACTCAAACACTGTAAACATCAGTTTCATAGCAGATCACCCACCGACTAAACCACTAAATCTTGCACATAAAAATTTGGTATTAGAGCTGATTGTCATGGGGTATTCAGGGTTTTGAAGACAAGGTTTTGGCTTTTATAGAGCAGTGCTCATGGGATTCAGTCAAGGATGGAGAGGAATGACAAACCTTAAAGGCTAAGGTTAAAGGATTGGAGCATGAGGTGCTGGAAATTAAGATAGAGCTTGCTATCGTGTTGCCATGGTGCTGGCATCAGCTAATGTGCATTCCATGCTCGAGGGGGGGTTTCTAGATCTACAATGCATATGTGGGGCTAACTTGGGCCACAATGGAAGCACTGTGGCGGCGCTGGGAAGCCGTGGGCTTGGGGGTGAGGGTTGCCCACGGGCTGAGCTCTGGCAGGGACTTCTATGCCAGACCTACTTTCATCGTTTAGCAAATGTGAACATTTTTTTCCAGCTTTAGAGCACAATGATAATGGGGTTGGTGGGTTTGGTGTACATTAGTGTTAAATAAATGGGAATGTTCATGAATAAATTCTTGCATGAGATAAATTTAGTGGACATTAGGTGTGAGTAGGGTTGTAATCGGATCGAGTTGAATTGAATAAGATTGGGCTCAAGCTCAAGGCTCCAGCTCACTTGAGTTCAACTCGAAAATATACATAACAAATTCAAGCTCGATTCGATTAGCTTGTTTAAGATCGAACTTTTTGTAAATGTTTTTTAACCAATATCAGATTCATTTATATTTAAATAAATTAAAAATATATTAAAAATTATACTAAGCTTGAATAAGTTTGCGAGCTTATTATTTTAAAACTCGAGCTCGATTCGATTATTATTGAATTGAATTTGAATAAAACTTGAGCTGATTTTGAGTAGCTTACGAACCGACTTGATTCATTTACACCTCTTGATATAAGGGTTACTCTCTCTCTAATATAAATAGAGGTTTCAGCTCCTCACTTAAAAAGAAAAAAAAAGGAAAAAAAAGCAAGAATTATCATTAGAAATACATTTCTGAAGAGATCGAAGGGTTTTCTTTCAATGTGCTTTCAAAAGATCCGAGTGTTCTCTCCCATGAGCATTCAAAACGTTGATCATCATGTACTCCAACTGGAGAAGAAGGAACTATAACAGACAAAAATACACTACAAACGCTGATTTCATAGTAAATCGCCCGTTGATTAGATCTCTAACCGTGCACATAGCACCGGTTGTACATCTGTATTATTTTGCACAATGAATTGCTTTTTCCTGTTGCTGAACATGGTCCGATTACTATTTTGCAGTTGGGTTGCAGGGGTCCCAGAGACTCGTAATGTCCAAATCAAATCTAGCTGAGTCAGCTTCCTGCTAAGAGCTTTCCCAACATATTTTATCAACACTAGTATGCATTGGTTATAAAGATTATGGCAAATAAGCCATCCGCGAAGTTTTTGGTGTTCATGATTTTTTTCACCATCTATAATTTTGTAACTTTATGAATAGAGATGATTGGAACTGAATATTGTGCTTCATATCATTTACCGAGATAGTGTATACCAATCACCTTTTGGCTCATTTACGACAGGTTGCATGTCTTTGACGAAATGCATATGTAGAAATCTTGGATGTGGAAGCGGACAATAATTGTTGCTGCTCGTAGTGTAGATATCTCATTTCGGCCAATACGGATTGCTTAACACTGTTTTCTGCAGAGGATAAAGATGAACTTGAAAAAATATGGTGGAATCCTTGAATTGAGAACTCTCGAAGGAATTAAGGGAAGATTTCTAAGTAATTTTGAAATCATATTCCGAAATAATGATATCATGTAAGCTGCTTATAATTTTTTTTTTCTTTATTTTATTTTGGATGATAGATTTTAAGATCTTTTTCTGAAAAAATATAATTTTATCTGTTTCCCAAGTAATAATAATAGCGACTTGTGATGGACGATGGGTTAGAATGAAAAATATGAGAATGTTTGCCCCTCATTTTTGGATAATCGACTTTCTAGGTAAAATAACTTTATTTGATTGATCTATTGTTGCTTAGATTGTCATGATCTAGCGATATGACTTTTTCTAAATTGTAATATGTAATGTTGTAAAGGAAAAAACAAAAAAAAATCAGCTATTATTTGTTTTGAAGAGGATACAAGAAAATATCGTAAGTTTTCAATATAAAACGTGACTTTCGGTAATTGGGATGATGAAGAAATGAAGTCCTTGTTGCGTTAAGGTGGCCAAATAAGTTTTGTCCCAGAGCAATAACAAATCGTGGTATGAGCATACTAGCCTTTTCCCAAAAATGCGTTTTTATCGCTCATCAATGGTTTAATTTAGGGATCAAATTAAAGTTGCATCTTCAAATGTAGATGTTTTAAATAATGTTGTTAGATCTAGTTTAGATGATTGATTTGAACGTATGAAAGGGTTAAAAGATTAAAAATGTAAAATCGGATTTATTCAAAATTTGATCATGGTTGAATTTGAATTGCTTTTCTTTTCCTACATTTTTCCTTCTATCATCTCTCCGTTGAATTTATTTGAGGAAATATCCACTACACTTAATTGTAGTTTCAAAATATTCCCTATTAACTATTAAATTTTTATTCTAACTGAACTGTAAGCTTCTCAAACAAAGTCTAATTTTACCACTTTAGCATTTTCTCATGGAAACCAAAAATCCTCTCTTACATACTGAAATGCCTTTCCAATCATTGTTTCATTATGTGTGTTTGTATAATATTCCAAGATTTTGTGCTATTTGATTAAGGACTTTTGATAGAAGTATTATCCATTTTAGTTTGAACTTTACAATAAGGCCACATAAGTTAAACAAAGTTGATTTTGTAAAGTTTGTTGTCCAAAATAAAGTTTATAAAAATTCTATTTTGTTAAAATATAAGTCAATTGTTATTACTTCTTATTTATTAGGAACTCGAAATTCAAGATATAACAAGTAGAGATGGGCATGCTTTGATTTGGTATGGTTTACCTCTTGAAGCGAACTGAACAATTATTAGTCTTTTGATGCACTAAAGTAACTAGTGCCGGTTCGGTTGAAGGTAGGTCTAAGCTGGTGCTTAAATTGCTTGACCTTAAGTGCTCAAGCGATTCAGCGGTCTAGGTTCGCTATTAAACCGGCGGTTCGACCCCCCCTTTTCTTTTTTTTACCAAATGTGAAAAATTTTTGTCTTTCTTTAAAAAAAATTAAGGGAAAAAAAATAAAGAATTTTATTGTTCTACAATGATTTACAATTACTAGTAACATTATATTTTATTTTTCTATTGTAGTTTGCAATTTCGCCACTAAGAAAAATTATTTATCCATTGTAACTTCTTTTGCTTTACTTGACATTACTCATTATTTTAATATTATACTAATATTAACTTCATGTGAGACAAATCTATTATTTCGAAATAGAGTAAAATTTTAATGGGAATATTGGTTAATTGTATACATGTCATTAAAACTTATTATTTCAAAGAAAATCAACTCGAAAATTAATAAAAAATTGAAAATTATTAAAATTAATAAAACTAGTAATTAATAAAATTAATTAAAAAATTAGAAATTACTAATATAAATAGTAAAATTAAAAAGAAAAAAGGAGCCGATTTAAGGGTCGAGAACCTGCTTGGAATGGCAACTACATGGGTTGGTTACGGTTCATTCATGAATTAACTCATGAATCGACGGTTTAAGGCCCTTTGAATGGGTCTAGTCTAAAGTGTATGCATTTCCTTACTACTTGTGCTGTGTGATTGAAAGTATCGCACCATTAGGTTTGTGCTTTTATTTTCATTAGAAGTTAAGATGTAAGCAACAATGAGAAAAACTATAAGAAAGATATCTATAGAACATGGAGATGATTAAATCATCAAGTGACTTCTAATGATTTAACCTTCGATTGTTTATAACTTAACTGCCTTTGCTGAATTCTATTTTCTTGTTTACTAACTAGTGCTTAAATGAACATTTCTAACATACTCCATTAATTTTGGTATTGCTAAAATGTCACTCTGTGATATTGTTGTTGCGATTGAAGATCAGGTTGTAAGCCTTGTATGGGAGTCGAAGGACCATGGTTTATTTATTTATTTATTTTTAAATTGGTTTGGTTCGCTATATCGAACCGAATCATGAACTGATACACTAACACCGAATTGAACCGATAATCGAACTGTGTGCAAAAAAACCAAATTTTAAGTTTAATTCGGTTCAACTTATGATTCGATTAACGGTTCGTGGCTTTTTCACTTAGCCCTAATAATAAGATACTAAAAATAAATTAATTGGCTTGTTAAGTTAATGATATGATATCAAAAGGTGTTTAACGTGTATATATATTTACCTTTAATGATAATTGGCTTATTTAACGTGTTTAGTGTGTATTCACCAAATACACATGATAATTCATATATATATATATATATATCGATATAACCGATATCGGATAAATATAGACATATATTTACTCTTAATCCATCAAATATATTGTTGAAAGTAGAAGTCAAATATTAAATTACATAGATGCTGGACATGGCTATTGGCTAGAGAACCAGTTCTAAAGGTGTAAATCATCCCTAGGATTAACTATATGATGGCACTTACATGCTAGAGCAAGTTGGCAATTATTCAAAAAGGACATTTAGCTTTTACTTTTCTTCGGTCCCCATGGAACTTAGAACTATATCTAGAGTTTGGTTTCAAATTAAGATAGATAGCGTTGGACTAAACAAAGGAACCAACAAAACCACAAATGACGTATATGCAATTACCTAGACGTTATCAATAGAATAAGGTCAAGTTAGTTGCAAAATTTCGCCAGATTAAGCTTACTAATACACAGCAAATTGAATTTCTAGCATAGGTATGGTATGTCGTGGCAAAATGAGGACATAACAACAAATCACCTCCTAGTTTGATTTGTTTAATAGGACTGAAGGGGGGCAGCCATGTTTGGCAAGGTACCCACCAAAATTAAGTCAACATATTAATGACCCTAGGCATGGCATCTGACTGAGGCAATTAGAAAAAGTAAAATACATATACCCAAGTATAGCAAAAATAATAATGATAAGAGTAATAGCAGCTCTTTCCTAAACTCTATGACAATTAGATGATTTACTACATTAATTATGCTTGTAGCATAGATTTCCTCAACTCGATGCTTATCCGATTTAATTATGTTGATGGAATTAGCTGCAAATGTGTATATACTGAAATATGTGATTATATGCGGGTTGGATGGCGTTGGAAATGTTCGTGGAATGTAGCCTGGGAACATAAACATCATGAGTTCAATGGCACGTTAAATCATATATAATCTAATCAACTTAGGTATTAGATAAAGCATAGTGATTATGATTTTATGAGTATTAAGTACACTTGCAAAATCTTTGTTACAAGTGGTATTTAGTTGCTTTATTTAACGCGGCTTTACGTAATAGTTGAGGCTTGAAGCTACGGAGAAATTCTAGAATTCCCTATTTTTGGAATATGCAATATGTTTATGTATTATTTTATTATATTTATTATACGTTAGAGAGCTCATATACTTATAATATTGCATATTCTTAACACACAGAATATATCATTTTACATTATTATAAAATATAATAGATATATCAATAGATTCTTATTGTAGATATATTTCGGTCAATTATTTATTTTTTAAAAATTGTTGAAGTGTGAATAATTTTTTTATAATAATAATAATAATTTTTATTTATAGTTACGAGAAAACAAAGCAAAAGAAAAAAAAAAAAAAAAAGATCGCCATGGGCTAAATGGCCAAATTTGGCCATTGGCCCATTTATTCCGCCGAGATTTCAAGCAAGTGTTTGACAGAGTAGGACAAAAGCAACAAAAGAAATAATTAAAAAAAAAAAATGCCAAACATCGGTTCCATGCAAAGCAACCCATACGTTTTGTTAGCTACTTATTCGTGTTTTACTAAAGGAGAAGGTAATAATTTCATTTGTGTTTTAGGCTATGTTGATGACATTGCTGTGGCAAGCAAAGTAATTTAGGGTTTTAGCGAATTTTTAGCCACTTAATTTGAGGTGAAGGATCTAGGTGAATTTAAATACTTTATTAGACTTATGTTGGCTAGGTCCAATAAAGACTTAGCTTTATCTCAATAGGAATTTGCTCTTGAGCATTTATAAGAGATTGGTTTTCTTGATTCTAAGATTCCTGCAACTCCTATGATTTTTAATCACAAATAGTCCAAATATGATGATATGGGAATTGTTGGCAAATTACTTTATTTGGTAATTACTAAGCCTAACATTACTTATTCTATTTACGTATTGAGCAAATTTGTGGATTCTCCTCAGCGTCTCATCAACTAGCGTTGAATAGAGTTTTGCAATACATTAACAAAAGCCCCGGATAAGGGTTGTTCTTCTCTATGAAGTTAGATTTTATTTTGTGCGAGTATAGTGATTCAGATGGAGGGTGCCTGACTTTAAGTGCTCAACTACTAACTTTTGTTTCTTCGGTAGTTCTCCCATCAGTGGAAGTCTAAGAAGCAAATGACAATGTCTTGTAGCTCAACGGAATTTGAGTATAGAGCCTTAGTGAGTACAACTTGTGAAGCCATGGGCTGCTCACATTGTTAAATGAATCTCTTATTTATGTAAGCGATGGGCTTACATTTTGTGTTTGATAAAGTTGTAAAAGGACTTATCTTATGAATATGTGTTTCAAGTAAATTGTAAATAACTTATATGTTTATTAAAGGTTTTTTACCAAGAAAAGTGGAGTGCTTGGCATGAAAATTCATACCGGGTACTTGATATAAACATAACCTAAAGCATTAACTACTTAAATCAAGAAATGATAAAACAATTTAATTGAATTTAGTATCTTCACTTTATAAGTTGAATACATATGTAGATAGCAACGAAGTATGTATATACATGTATAAATTAATATTATTACACTCTTAGTCTTGGTCCATTACCTTCAAAATGGTCCGTATCTTTTATTTAGGGTTTCAAAATAACCTTAATCTCTCTCTATCTCTCATGATATTTTGTTCTATCACCATTCTCTCAAACTAAGGTTGTCTTCAAGGTGAAGCATAAATACCAACCTTTACAGATCTTTTGTGTTTGTTTACTTTCTTTGATTTTATTTTGATCGAACATGATGCTAACACTATAGTCTCTTATTGTGATGTGAGGTATTAACTAGAAGAACAGATAAGGTATAATTTGAGCTTGCCAAACTCTAAGAAAGTAAAGGACGGAAAGAGACACTAGAGATTTGTGAATTAAAAAGTGATCCCTTGATTTTGTTTATTTTCATTTTTATACTTCGTTATGCTGATTGCTTCTCGCTTGTTTTCTATCATATTTGTTGGTTACCAAATTATGATGTATTATCCTATACTACTCATGATACATGATTTGTAAAATTTACACTATTATGTTATGAAGTTTTTAAGCCAACTTGTCCTTCTAGTGTTCTTTTGATTTTTAGTTGTAACATGTTCCTCCTCACCTTAGAAAACAACCTTGTTTACAAGGTTGAATGTTAGAAAAGCTTTCGAAAATTCATCATAATTTTCCCATGTTGTATCTTTTAGTAATATCCCATGTTATTGTACCAAAATTTCTCTAACATTTTGTCTTGCCTTAGAAACAACCTTTTGATCCAAAATAGCTAGTGGCTCCACATTAAGGTATTTAGCAATAGTATGTTAAGGTAGCTTTAGTGATGGAATAGAAGATCCATAGGCCTTCTTCAACAATGAAACACAAAAAACATTGTGAATTTTAGAGTATTTTGGTAATTCAATCTCATAAGCACAAGAACTAATCTTCTAAATAATTGGAAAAGGCCTATAAAAATGTTTTCACAATTTATGGTAATGGCCTTGAGCTAATGATACTTACTTGTATGGTTGGAGTTTGATGAAAACCAAATGTCCTTCATTAAACTCCATGTCAGTACGCTTTTGATTTGCATAACATTTCATTCTACTATGCTTGTTAAAGATTCTACATCAATACTTTAAATACTTCATCTTTAGTGGTTAGCTCTTGTTCAATTGCTTCAATGTTAGAAGTTCCCTAAATATAAGTAGGGATAATGGGTAATGGATGGTTGTAGACAATCTCAGATGGTGTTATGGAGTATCTTGATGGAAAGAAGTATTGTAGGCAAACTTAACCCATGATAAGAATTTAACCTACATATGAGGGCAATTCATAACATAACTTCTCAAGTATTATTGAATTGTCCTACTCAATACTTTTATTTAACCATCTGATTGAAGGTAAGAGGCACTACTCATAGAAAGTTTGGTGCTACTCAAAACAAATAGCTCTTTCTAAAATCTACTTATCGAGATAGAATCCCTATTAGACATAATGGTCCTAGGATATCTATGCAACTTAACTACCATATAGAGGAAAAGAGATGCTACCTTAGTTGCTATAAATTGAGCTTTTAAGGCTCCTAAATGACAATACTTGGACAATCTATTCACCACTATAAAAATAACCGAATATCCTTAAGACTTAGGTAAGCATGTGATGAAATCCATACTATTATTCTCCTATAAGCATTCTAGTATAGGTAAAGGATCTAGCAATCCTGTTAGAGATCTTGCTTAATCTTTGATTTGTTGACATATGAGACACCTTTTGACAAAATCCCCTACCTCATATTTCATGCTTTCCTAAAAATATTTTGGTGCCACCCTTTTACATGTCTTAAAGATTACAAAACGTCTTAAACTAAGGGATTCATGGAATTCTTACAATAGGCGATAATATATGTAGAAGTACCTGAACTTATGATTTTGACCATTTTAGTACCCAATATTTAAAACTTGAATTTTAGTATCTAAAACTTTAGAATTTATTCAAATAAATGCTTGTACTTTAATATAAGCTTTAAAATTTGTTTAAATGAGTGCTTGAATTTTAAGATATCTTAAAATTTAGAAACTCATTTGAACAAATCTCAAAGTTTTAGACATTAAAATTCAAGTTGTTAATGTTTAGGAACTAAATTGTCTGAAACTATAAATTCATGTACTTCTACATACATTATCCCCTTGCAATAACTTGGGAATCAATCTAGATTAAGACAGCAAAAAAAGTTTGTTCTTGTAATACACTGTCCTATATACCTACAATAATTTATGTTTCAGTTGTTTCCCTTGGTTTAGGTTTGCAATAATATTGTTAAATTTAGGGATATTATGATATTTAAGCTTTAATTCCTTGGTGTATTTAAAGTAAGGCATATATATCCTAAAATATGATTGATCCTTAGAACTTTGTCTTCATAATGCATTAGCCACTTGATTTTTTGGTCTAGCTTTGTATACAATAGAGTAATCATACCCCAATAATTTTGAAAGATATCTTTATTGTTTTGGGGTTTGAATTACTTGAGTCAACATACCTTTCAGACTTCTATGGTCTATTCTAATAACAAATTGAGCACCCAATAAGTATTGTTTCTGGTTCTTTATTGTCTCTATAATAGCATGTAGTTCTCTTATATAAGCAGAAGCTTTTCCTAAATGAGAAGGAAGTTTTTTGTTGAAATATGCTATTAGGTGATTTTGTTGTAATAAAATAGCCCCCGACTCCAATCTTTAAAGCATCAGTTTCAACAATAAATTGTTTATAAAAATTTGGTAGTGCTAGAATAGTTGCACTGCATAAAGCCTCTTTCAAAATAATTAAAAGCCTCCATTGCCTTCTCCTTTCATTGAAAACTATTTTTCTATATAAAATTTATGAATGGTTCTCCTATTGTAGCATATCTTTTAATGAATCTTCTATAATAGCCAGACAATCTTAAAAATGCTCTCAATTTGTTGCATTAGTAGGAAAGGTCAATATTTGACTACCTTAACCTTCTTATCCTCAGGTTGTACTCCATTTTGTGACACTACATGCCTTAATGCTCAATCTTAGACTATGCAAAAGAACATTTGCTTTCTTTGAGATAAAATTAATTATCCAATAACATCTGAAAAACCTTAGCCAAATGGTTTACATGTTGTTCCATTGATTGGCTATAAACTAATATATCATTAAAGAAAACAATGACAAATTTTTGAAGATAAGGTTTGAATATCTTGTTCATAATGGCTTGAAAAGTTACTAATGCATTGCTTAAACTAAATGGTTGACAAAAAATTCATGATACCCTTCATGTGTACAGAATGCTGTTTTTGCAATATCATCTTAATGCATTCTTATTTGATAATACCTTACCCTAACATCCAACTTAGAAGATACTTGCTCCGTATAACTTGTGTAATAGCTCATCAATTGTTGGTATAAGGAATTCACCCTTTATCGGAACCTTGTTTAATGCTCTATAGTCAACACAAAACGTCTATGTCCTATCTTTTTTCTTGACTAAAAGCACTGTTGAGCTAAATGAACTATTGCTATATTGAGTTAGCCCTTGAGCGAACATATCAACCACCTGCTTTTCAATTTCATTCTTTTGAAAGTGTAAGTAATGATAAGGGTAGACTTTTACTGGGGAAGCACCATCAGTCAAATGAATTCTATGTTGAATATCTCTTAGTGATGGTAATGATGAGGGTGTCTAAAAAATCTTAGAATTTCTGCTCAATGTTTGCTGAATAACATCATTGTTGGTAGTGGTTGTTGATGAATAATTAACCTCTTGAGCCACAAGTTGAAAACAAGATTGTATAGTATTTGTTTATAACATTCGTTTAAGCTAACGGTATGAAACTTGTCATACCAAGTCACTACTTTCTACTGAGAGTTGCACCATGATACCTTAATATTGAAATTCCATGGTTAATGCATTGTATTCAATTATAATAGGGCCTAAAACTTGCAACCAATTGTACACCCAATAATACTTATGCTCCTTGAATTGGAAGTACAAAGAAAGAGGCATATCAATCATGACCTTGAATTTTCAACTTCACATTCTTACATTGCCCTTCACAATGCATGTGACTAGCATTTCCTACTAATACAATAGATTATGGAGAAGGCAATATAATCAACCTCATGTTTAGCTAACCTTGTTTGCAAAAAATTATGAGTATTTCTAGAGTCTAATAAAACTGTTGTCTAGTGATTATTAATTGTGCCTTAAATTCTCAAAGTTTTTGGGACTTGCATACTTGATAGTACATGAATTGATAATAGTAGGATTTCACTATTAAGCTTGCTTAGCACCTTGGCTGCTGATCTATTCTACTTAAATCGAGTCCTTTGATTTGGCCTACCGAAACAAATTATTGAATTGGGTTTAGCCAATCCAATGGGCTAAAAGAACTCAGCTTGCCTACTTAATTACTTTGAATTTGAAAAGTAGTGCGGACAGTTGTGATTCTATTCGACTTCCTTACATAACTGCCCACTACTCCAAATTTTTAAGCATGTGCTTAATTGAGGAGCCACAACGTAGTCAATGGCTAGAGGGTCCCTATCATAACAGTTATGTAGCAACCGTCTATATATAAGGAGGTATAAGCACTATAAAAACTCCCTTTACTCTCTTGAACACTCTTGGCTCACTTAGTCATCTATTTCTTAACCCCATACTTACTTACTTAGGCATTAAAGTGGTTATGCTGGACTAGCCTGGCACCTCATTTAGCCTTTCCTTCTTTCTTTTGTAGGACCAACGTTTTAGACCATTATTGACCAATAGCATTTTGGCTAAGTTGAGGCATCATCATTATCAACATCGATATACTCAAGGCATGACGACTTGTAGTTGGGATGAACTCTCAAAATTTCCGCTCTGACTAGTTGAACCCCTTGTAAATACTTTTTACAAAGAAATTTCTCATATTGTTGACTAGGGGTTACCATTGATATAGCCTCTTCAACAAAGGGTCTCCTTTTTGTAGCTTCCTCCAGTTCGGCAATGTGTTCTTTGAGTTTGGAGCTCTTGATCTTCAAGTTCTTTATCTGGACCCTTAACTAATCTTCCTCCTCACTCATCAAAGTAAGCGTCTTCCCTAATTCCCAGCATTCTTCTCTCTTCTTATAAAGTTGCTCTTTCAAGTCCTAGGTTTCCTTAAAGAGATTGTCATTCTTGGTTCTAAGGCTCAATACTTCATTGACTACCAAGGAATGTGCCAATTTTTCGATCCAAAGATCTTCCCTTAGTTTTTAGGCCTCCATCTCGGCTATCATTGTCTATGCTTTAGATAAGTTGTAAGCCTCCTCTACCTTCTGTAATAAAATACTAATCTAAGTAAATCAATCAACTTTTAGACATGTCGAACACAAAGTTGAACATACGTTTCTCCTCTCCTCTTCAACTTTATCAAAGGCCATCAAAACATGTTTGCTAATCTACACATAAATAAACGATCAATGAT
This sequence comes from Lumnitzera littorea, assembly GCA_024138015.1. Lineage (NCBI taxonomy): Eukaryota > Viridiplantae > Streptophyta > Magnoliopsida > Myrtales > Combretaceae > Lumnitzera > Lumnitzera littorea. Next base: position 44,790,263 of record JAMXBB010000007.1, on the reverse strand, counting down.
GGGGCCTTAATTATAAACTAAGGCAAATTGTGGTGATAGGAAAACTCACATCATACAACTTGGCAACAATGTGGCCCTTATTATAGCCACCAACTTTGTCTACATCCTTCTTAGCTATCTCATTGTCTTTAGGTAGAATAACCCCCTCCATCAAGGCTAAGGACTTTATCCTATCACCTAGAGTTGAATCGGTATTCAAGATAATGTACTTCCAACATAGTACAATGTACTCACCCATCATATGGTTAAGAATGAACACAATAGACTTGATGTCGAGAACCTTCTTACTTAGAGCCTCTTTATGCTCTCATCCAAGCCTTTGCTCTTCTTGAACGAAGCTTGATTAGCATACTCTTTTTCGCTCCTCTTCTTGGGGCTTAATACAGTAGTTGGTTACTTTATCGAGCTATCTATAGCCTCCTATAGGACAACTTCTGTGTTAGTGTTGGCAACAACAATGTGACTAGTCTCTCTTAGCAGTTCCTCCCTTGTACTATCCCTTACTACGGGAAACACCTCAAGTTGAACAGTTCCAACAACCTCCACCTACTCTATTAGTTGCCCTTCACTCGAACAAGTGGTTTCTTTCTTCTTCTTTTGAACAATTAGCTCTTTGACGACTTGTTCTTTAGTCACTTGTTTTGGTATTATTGGTTGGCTAATAGCTACGTTGGTAGTATGTTTGTTTAGCTTTTGCTTTTTGGCCTTAGCTTGGGCTACTAACTTCTTAGGAACTACATCTCTTTTACCTATATTTGCATAAAAGAGAAGGTATTATAATAAAGAATAAATAAAGACTTACGAATCTGTGTTGAATAAAGCTCGAAGGCAATGAGTCTCCCTTAATGAGTCACAAAGATTGCCTTTCCACTCATAGCTTTGCCTAGTACGGTAAGTAGGTCAAATCTTACCTTTTTCATAAGAAAATATAGGCTCCCCTTTCTCATATTGGGAGGTGATCTTCTTAGAATCCTATGAAATCATTTTATTATGCCACCTAGTTTGAATCTTCTAGGTGATGGTGGCATTATTTAGTAGCAGCTCTATTTCCTTAGAACAGATGAGCTCGGTCCATTTGTTCTAGAAATCCAGATCCTCATCTGACCTAATTGAAACATATTTCTCATACCACTTATGGATTTTAAACTCCAGGCCATCCATGAACTTATGACCATGATGAGCTACCCCACAAAACTAGCTATTCGGTTGCCTCTTTATTTTGCAAAAGAATATGAGCAATTGAGGTGTGGCTCTAACCTCAATTTCCTTACATATTATCTCAAACACCACAAGTAGTCTATACATGTTTAGAGAGAACATGCTTAGAGCTACAAGAAAGTAATTGAAAAATTGTTTTGAAATGAAGAGAATGAAAGACGCAACCTAAAGTCGAGGTGCTTTAGATAAATATGGAACTCATGTTCAATGGGAAAACAAACCCTTTCATCCTCTCTCGACCTACTTAAATGCCACTTAATAGGAAAATCTTGCCAATATTTGTTATATTTTGTGACAAGTAACCTAATAGTACCACTTACCACTCCATCTAGAGAATTGATATTGTATATAACATTGTTAGATAAATACCTGGCAAATGATCTATCTTCCTTATCATTAGGATAATTATCCATTGAGAGAGATTCAATACAAGCAAGCTTTTCCCATTTTTCCATTGTGTTGTCTACCGAGCTACCAAATGATGAAGCTGAGCCAATTCTTCCTTAGGGGTGATAAGTAGCCTCAGAGAGAGTAGCTTGAAAATTGGTGGAGATAAAAGAGTGAATTTTGCTTTTAACCATACCTGATGAAATGTTGAAATTAACCATACAAGAAAGCCACTCAGATGTTGGAGAAAGGAAGTCACTAGAAAGTTGGAGAAGATTTTAGAGAGAAATTTTTCAATGTGGAGAAATAAAAGTTAGAGGCAGAAAATGGATTATTAGAGTGTTGAAGGCCCTTTATATGCGTATATTAATGATCCCCTCTTGAGAGTAAAAAATGGGGTTAATTGGGATTTGGGTTCCAACTTGATGGCTTAACATAAATAGTTGACACATATTTAGAGCCAGAGATTTGATAGACAATGTATTGTCGATAGTTAATAAACCCTACATCATAATGATGACTAATGTGACAGCTGTCCTACGTACCAACGCCAAAAGTGAATGAGTGGGAAAACCAAAAGGTTACGACCCTTCAGTTGGAACTTAATACGACATATTTCACAAATGATGATGCACGAATAAGAGGATGCCGAATAATAAGTTTGGCAATATGGCTTGAAAACTATTTTACAATCAACAGTAAGTACAAGTGCAAATGTCTTGCTTGCTAATCAAGTAAGGTGGATGACACGTCTACAACCTAGTCCCTTAGTCTAGCTCTTGACTATGGGAGTTAGGAGGCAAATGATAATAGTAGAATTTCGCTCTTGTACTTACTTGGCACTTGGCTACCGATTTGTTCTACTTTGATTGAGTCCTTTGATTTGGTCTACTAAGACAAATTGTTGAATTGGGCTTAGCCAATCTGATGAGCCAAAAGAGCCTAGCTTGCATACTTAATTATTTTGAATTTGAAAAGTGGCATGGATAGTTGTAGTTCTATTTGACTTCCTTACATAATCTTCCACTACTCCAAAACTTTAGGCATGTACTTAATTGATGAGCCGTCACGTAGTCCTTGACTAGAAGCTCCCTAATATAACAATTATATGGTAAACGTTTATAAATAATGAGGCAAAAGCATTGTAAAAACTGTATGTACTCTCTTGAACATTCCTAGCTCACTTACTCATCTAGCTCTTACCCAAATACTTACTTAGCTATCAGAGTGGTTATACTGAACAAGCCTCCACGCCTCCTTTAGCTTTTGCTTTCTTCCTTTTGCAAAACCAAAGTTTTATACCATTATTGACCAAAAACATGAATCATTGAAATTTTGGAGTACTTCATGTTCCTCTTCATTTGTTTGAAATGATTCTTCTTACTCCACATTTTCATCCTCATCCAATAAAAGTAAAAATTTCACCTTACATTTATGACGAAGACTGAACTTCGCATCACAATTATAGCATAAGTTCTCTTCTTCCAAGCATTATAGTAGCTAACATTTTTTGTATAATAATTGGTTGTAATGATGCAATTTTAGGTAAAAGAGGGGGTTGATTTGTTTTGATTTGGTTTAGATCATGTAGTAGAAAGATTTAAAGTTTGGGATGAAGAATGTTAGGTTTTACTAAATTGTAAAGGATTTGTTGTATTTGATGGTCTTGATGAATAAGATGGTGTGAGACCCTAGTACCCTAATCACTAAACTAACAAATTCGAATTAGGATGTTTAGGGCGTTCAAAACTACTTATGGTCTTCGGACAATTTTGTACGAATTGAGCCAAATTTAAATATAAGGTCATAAAAGTTAATTGAAGAATACTAATAGGATTAATTTCTCAAAATAGTATATATATAATATCTAATTTCAATAAATTATATTTTTATCGGGTATGTTTGTTAATTCCCGAAAATTCGATGTTACAACCCTAAAATGTAATGAGCTGTTAGAAATAAATTATATATGTAATAAAATTACAATGGAACATAAAACAACATATAGAATGTATACATATGGGTCGTGTATAATTTTTATACATATATTTAGAATCGAAACTAATTAAAATACCCAAAACAGTACTTTTAGGCTAAAATAAGTTAATTAAATTCATAAAAATTAATAAAAAGTTTACAAAGGACAATAAGGTAGCTGGAAATCATCCTAGTAGCCTTGTGGCTTCAAATAGACAGGTGTTGGAGATAGGAAAGAGAATTTCATGCAATATATAAGCTTAGAATTTAGAAGAGAGATAAAAATTCATTCTCACCATCCTTGAGCTTAGAAAATCTAGAATCCTCTTCAACATGTTGTTTATGTAAAGTGAAGTTTAGGAAAAATCTTAGTATGCTTAGGAGCTTAGTTATCACTAGGACTTACCGTGACAAATCTAAACTAAAATGAGTTTTTTGAAATATTGAAGAAATTAGAGGGAAATGGTCCACAGGCGAACAAGAGTAGCTGACGTGAAACTGTTTGGAGGATGTGACTCACCAACGAACATAACACGACTTGACACCTCACTTGATATAACGCACAAGTTGATGTTAAGGTCCACCTGCCACTAATCCTGAGCTATTCGACAAGATTAGATAAGAGTGTATGAAAGATGGACTTAGAGAGGATTGTCTTACAAGAATAGAATATTCAATCTTAATTGTAAGTTATATGTAGCTTACAAGGGAAAAAGACTATTTAAAGTAGGTTCTTATGGCAACATTATAAATAAAGATATTATAAGAAAGTATATATAAAAAGGAGATTCCTAGTATATATGAAAAAGGCTAAAAAAGACGAAAAAAAAAAAAATGGAAAGGTAGTACAATGTTAGATGAGATGGACAAGTGGTAGTGTAACATTGGTCCCATACAAAGATTCTTTAAACACAGTAAGCGAGAGGGATTAAGATGTTATGGCAATAAAGGGGTCAGGACAAGAGAAATGATAGCATGCTAAAAGAAAACTACTCGACTGGTAAGTGAGTCTTTCATCACTCGGTAAGAACCTATCGGTAGCAGTTGGTCGGATTACTCAGTACAGGGTCCTTAGTAAGGGAATAGTTGGCAACATTACTACCGAGGGTATAGATTAACATATAACAATATGGGGAGCTCAAGGGGTTTAGCCATGTTCCTTTAGTATAAAGTTTTTCGTTATCAGCAAGTTACCGAGAGAGGATTCTTCGAGTGAGGGATTGGAGTTCTTGAAGCCGTACGCGAGTAATAAGACAGATGGTTGGTAATTCATCAAATCTAAATGAGCTGAAGTGATTAAGGAACTAAAATTAGGAAAAATAATAAAATTGGTGTGTGATTTGAGGAGATAGAAGGAGCATCAGTGTGGAGGAAATCTGGGATTCAATTGCCACTACCAAGTGATAGAGTACGTAGTGGCTAAGAAGGCTGATAAGGGGGTAGCTGTCGATGATGGCCAAAATGGCTAGATTTGGTGAGGTATCTTTTTAGTTCGATTTTGAGTAAATTTGGAAAAATGTCCAGAAAATTATGAAAAATTTTATTCCTAAATATTTTTATGTATAGAATCTAGGAAAAGTAATATTTTATATAAATTTGGCAGTTATCATATATGTCCTTAAGAAATTAAAGAAATCGAACAATTTTTTATGTTAAAATAAATATGGTTAATGATGTAGTTTTCCACATTAAAATTTTTATATAAATTATTCTAAGTTAATGCTAAACTGCCATGTGAAAGTTTTTCATGAAACTATTTTCTAAATTTTTATATGATTTTTGAGCTCTAAATTATATATTAAATTGTGTTTTTAGTGGAAAAATAACCTATTTTCGTAATAACCTTACTTAGATTTCAAGTTGGATCAGTTCTTGAAGTATATGTACAATTTTGGGATAATCGGATGGAGTAATAAAATGAGGAGTTGTATAAAATTGTAGTTTGGTCTTTAAAAGTGAGTAATTTAGGACATTGGTTGAAGGTAATTACTAACAAGCGAGTATTTAACTAATATATGTATATGTACTCATGACCTGTAATTGACTGTAGAAGTACTTCCTCTTACTAAGTGAAGTCGTAGAGAAAGAAGTTCCTATTAACAAGTGAATTGGGATTGTATCAATAGCCAGGTAAATGGAATTGCGTGTATAGGATATAGATTTATATTTGACTGTCTTTGTACACGATTATGGTGTTTGTCTAAAGGATGCTTGGAATTGTTGTGTAAAGAACTTTACTTACATTTGATTAGTGAATTGTGAATGATTTGGTTCGTGAATAGAGTGATTGTTTGAATATTACCTAGATTCATGATGGTAGTACTTGGTGATGCTGTATTTTGTATAATGTTGGTAATATTTTATGTGATAAACTCTAGACTTGGTTATGAGTAAAACATATGAAGATTTATGCTATAATGAATATTCAAACTAAAAGCTATTTCAAAAGCAAATTCAAAACATAAAGTAGAGACATAAAGAATATGATAAGCCTTGTTGATATACTTGATGTTGATTGAGAATTAGTTGATGCATCCATGGCATGGCATGAAAAGGATCTGCCAGTCAGTTTTTTTTTAAACTTATGGTTTTGCTAAGATAAGTTTACAAAGCTAGGTTTTGTGCATATAGTTCCACACTGATTAACACTTCAACCACGTTCTATGGTTTTGCTAGGTTAAGATAATTTGCTAGGTTCTCGAATATATTCTTTAGATGCCCGGATTTGTAGTCAACCAAATCGGATGAATTGCTAGTTTAGTTAGGATATTGGTACCGATGCATGTCACCTACATTAGCATGGCATACAATTTGCATTATCTTATTTGCTGCTCAAATATCAATTGAATATGAAACTTGAGTATTTGTGTTATGTGCTTTGGTGTATTATTGCTTGTTTTCCATTTTCACTTAGCTTAATAGTAGTTGAGGGGATAAGTTTTCTCTTATCCTTGGATTAGGATGCAACTTTTTAGGGCATCATTAGTAATAACAGTAAACTTTTGGAGAGCGTTGGATAGAGTTAGCTATTTTAGAAGTGAAAGTATCATTGAATAAGTATAATGAAGACCTAAAAGTTTAATTATAGTATAGTGTTTGAGTTTTTGAAGTTTGTAAATGTTGCAAATATTTGTAACCAAAAGCCTACAGCTAAACTCTTTTAAGCGCTAAGTACATAATGAAGTGTTGTTTTACTAGGATTGAGCTTATTTATAACAGGTTTACCTGTGTGTTGGGACATTTTGTGTTATGTCAGGATATGACATCTTTTAGGTGGTATTAAAGCATAAGCTAGGGACCTTAAGTTTTTAGGCGCATATGAGATGTGTAGGGTAGCTAAGTGATGGAGCATTATAGCTTTATAGCATCATTAGTGATGAGAATCAGCCTCTGACTATGTCCAAGCCGAGGCTAACCTATCCAAAGTCAACGCCGACTCTCCAGAAGAAGATGCTGACCTATTCTAACTTGAGGATGAATAGTTCAAGGCTAAGGCTGAACAGCTTTCGCCAATGCCGAGCAAATGACAAAAGATTGAGGGGAAGGAAAGGAGCCACTCGGCAATAAGTCTGTCGTTTGTTGTCTGTCGAGAAGTCAAGATACCGTAAGGCTGAGTATTGGAGACCAAAGAACCACTCGATAAAGCATCGAGAGACTAGTGCCGACTGATTCTAGCACTCAGCAATTGCGGGTTGAACCTTTACGTTTAACTACTGACCCTGTTCAGTTTGGATACTACTCTTTCTAAGACATGTCGAGTGACTGCATGTCGACTTCTTTTGTAAAATGCATAGTTTTGTATTTTTGTACATGTTTTCCTTAATTTTATTTGTAGGCCCAATTCTTTAGGGTTTAAGGCCTTAAACGTTATTTACAGTTTTGCTACTAGGGTTTAAGACTTGTTATAAATAGTAATATCTATAAACATAGAAAGAGATACGACAATATATACAAAATTAGACAAAAAAGTATATTCCTACAATTGGAATCTTTTCTCTTTTTGAGCAAGGCTACTCTTGAACTAGCATTTGTCGGACTAAGGAGTATAAATTAAGCTCTTTAATCTCTTTAGCATTCTTATCAATCTTAACCTTAAGATTGTGGTGAACCCCTTCATTTGAACCAATTAGTGAGTTACATGTAACCTTCATTTAAATCTCGAGTAACATTTAGTGTTTGTGAGTTGTATCGAACCCTATTTCAAGCTCAAACCCTTGATAGTGTTTATGTGCTGGTGAGTTATACCCATTTACATTTACCGTCAAAATTAACCATCTCACTCCCTGTCTGTCATACCCATTTAACCCATTCTACCTTTTTCGAGATCCGCTATTGTTTCTTCGATCCGTATTATATTGGTATCAGAGCTTTAGGGGGATTCGCGTGTAGTTTTCTTCAAAGTTGATTTGTGGTTTAAACATTTCTGATAATCATTGTTCCATAGTTAGTGTGTTGTTTGTGTTTTTAGTAGTTATAGTATTGTGTTGTAATTGAGTCTAGTAACATTAATTTCAGTAGTAGATTCTTGTTGTGGTGGAGGTGTTTGTTAGTAGTGGTAGCTGTAGAAGTTGAGTAGTGGTTGTTTCTAGGTTATTGTGATTGTGTTTTGTTGTTTGTTTAATTTTCTAAAAAATTACTGTACGGATAAAAAAATGTCGGAGGATAGTGTCAACAACATTAGTGACAGTCCTCGCAAAAGTTTGGGACGATGTGTTGACAACTTGGAATATTAGATTCAAAATCTCACTAATTTTATCCAGGAGCTTACTAGTTTAGTTAGAGGCTGTAGACATAATGGCGGAGAAGAAAGATGGGAGTGCACACCCATAAGTTGAAGTGGTTCCAATGAGCTTGATAATGATGAACAACCATTGAGAAGAGCTATCGACCCGAGAAGAAAAGAAAACCGACCTATGTTGAGGAGAAATAATAATAGGAGTATTGACTCCGAGGTGAACCAAGGAGCCCGAAGAAGAGTGCTGAAGCTGAGGAGGAGGTGGTTGAGCAGATTTCTAACAAAAGTAGCTGAACCGAAGTGAATTGACTAGCTCGGAATGCAAGGGATGAACCTTGAGCACCTAGTCAAGGACTTGACAATGTCAAGCTGAAATTGCCGACCTTTAGTGGAAGTAGCTAACCTGAAGAATTCCTTGACTAGGTTCCTGTAAATCTTGCAAATCTAGTCATCTAAGTATAGAATCAAGCCTGCCATATTATAGATGATTTCCCGAAGTCAATAGAGCCAGTGAGATTTAAGACTAACTAAAATTTCAATTCGAAACCTATAGCGAATATGAAAAACCTTAAATTATTAAAAGAAACTCTAGTCACGTACAAAAACCTTAAACTCTAAATATATGTAACTTTAAGAGTTTATACCCTAAATGTATATAAACACTAGAGATTGTATTCAAAAGTGATAAAGCCCTAAAATTATAACTTTAAGCATATAAAAGTACTAATTCACCATACCTTACTTTAAAACCCTAATTGACAATATATCCTTATTATCTTACCAAATTATTAGTAAAAGATCAAATATAACTTTTAATCATTCATAAATACATATAATACTAAAGTAATCCATTAAAAACTAAGATATTGCATTATAGATCATATTCATCTTCTAATCACCTAACTTAGTTAGTATTATATAGAGTTAAGTGTTTAGTTGATGTTTATACCATATGTAGTCAATATTAACATACTAAATGGCACTTTTCATGATAGTTATACTAAGTAGCATATCGAATGATGTCTATAGGATATAAATACTTAGAGTAAGATCTCATTAACTATTTTTACTAATTATTTTAATAAACTCCACATTCCCTTTCATTTTCTTAATTTTTCTCTCAATTATCTTTAATTACCCCATTATGTACACATGCATTACATGTAATCCTAAGAGAGTTGACTAAGTCAACATTTGACCAAGTTAAAAGGTTGACCAAGTCAACATGTTGACAAAGTTAACAAATGTCATTGTCATCTAGAGTTTTCTTTTACTTTCCTTAGATTTCTACATATTTTTTAGATGATTTCTTCTTCCATTTCGTTTCATTTTGCCATCCACTTTTTCCTCCATCTAGACCCCACTTGTCTTCATTATAAAACACAAAATTATACAAAAACGAAACCCTTTTCTTCCTCATCCCCAAATCATCACCCTCTTCCCTTTCATCTCCTTCCACTTTTCAAAATTTACTTACATATTTCAATAATTTTTTCTATACTATATACTTGCACTTCCCTTACATAATATAAAGGACAAAAGGTATGTTTTTATATGGTTTTCCATCTTAATTAGCAATTAGTTATATATGTTAGGTTAGTTTTGGAATTCATATGTCATATGTACATGTATGTTGAGACAAATAAGATTCTTATATATATATACCTAGGTGTAAGAATACTTGAGTATAAGAGTAGAATACATGAGTACATATACCATATGGATACATGTGAGATACTTATGTGTGAATTTTAGTAAAATACATGATGTAAGTGTAGGTATATATATAGATAAGGGTAGAAGAACACAAGTACATATGTTGGAAGATTCTTATACAAAAGTATTTTTGATGCACATGAACAAAAATAAGGAGTATACTAAGTATACATACATATAACTTACTAATTAAGCCCATAAGATGCAAAAATATGAATTTTATGAAGATTTCTTAAGGCAGTATAGAAGGCAAACGAAAATACATATAAAAATATGTATACCACCATATATATATATACCTATATATGTATGGGTATAAGTATAAGTATATATACAAGTATACTAGTATATATACAAGTGTATTAAAAGTATATATACACATAATATACGTATAGAATATATAAGTACATAAATATAAAAGTTGTACATAAGTAAATTACAACATAATTACTTAAATTACTAAAAGATAGTATAGTAAAATAATAAGATATACAATATGTACAAATGTATACATATATGGGCCGAACCTACTTTAAGCCCATAACATACATCTCAATTTAAGTTAGCCTTATTTAGGTACATATAATAGTAATAATAATGTAAAATCATCTAAATATAAGAATCTAAGGGTTAATTAAATCATTAAGTACTAAAATAAGATATAAAAATAGATAATAAGAATATTCAAGCTTCAATAATTAAAATTTCAATAAATTTAGTTCATATCGTAAAATAAGGGTCTTAACGTCCAAAATGGACTTTACCATGTAAGCATATGTTTGAAAACAATAACAAACGACTATAAGATTGTAAAAATTGAAGTTAAGATGAAAAAGCTACACGTAACTAAAGATGTAAGATAAAACTGAAAGGAATAGATAAGATAACTAAGTAATAGAATAGACCCTGTAAATTGATAACGAGAAGAAATAAGTAATTAAATACATAAAGTACCATAACTTCCAAATATACGAATATAGTTACAATTGATCCTACTAAAGTATGATAAACCTTGTATATGCCATACTTGGGTCATATTGGGAAACTAGACAAACTATAATAGACTTTTAGTTAATTAAGGAGTTTGTTTCTTAGGATACTTATAAGTTTTATTATCTTTTAGGCGTTTTGATATTGAGTTCTGGAAACCCTAAAGGTTTAGAGAATGAGTAATAATCTAGGTGAGGGAGTTCTAATGACCTGCTACTTATTTGTGCATATTACTTGTATGATGCTTTATTGCTTGTTGTTACCTATATGTTTGAATGACTATTTTTCTTGTATGACATTATCTAGGTGATCACTTTTTTAAAATTGATAAATATAAATATCTGACCAAAATAATTAGTTCTATTCGTCGTATGTCTATGACTCAGTAAATGTATGGATGGAGAGTGCTAGCTTTGCAAAATTTTGAGAAGGGTATTTTTAGAAAAAGCTTTTCTAATGTTAACGTATTTTGTACAATTTTGATATAGGTTTGTAGTTTTGGAAATGATATTTTGTTGTTAAGGCAAAGCTAGCATGGGAGCTCCAATTAATAGCGAGAGGACTCACTTAATTGTACCTGTGAGGCCTTAGATAATTTTGATTGTGAGAAGACTCGCATATTTGTACTCGAGGGGCTTTGGATGGTGGATAGTCCTAGTTTGGGATTTACCTGTTTGGATTGAAACTCTTTTCTCAACTAAAGTAATAGTCGAGTGTTGCCTAGAGGGGTGGTGCCTCTAGGCAGTCTCATGCGGATAAGCTGAGGTGCCCTGTGGGATTAAGTACAGGGGATAATTGAAGTATAGACAACGTAATTCTATACCTTCCATAGTTTTGAACTCCTATGGATGTATTGCTTACATTCATTATGCTTGCATTCATTTTGTATGTAGATAACTTGCATATATGTTAATAATGTGTGATAACTTGCTTGAACAGTAGTGGTGAGGAATGAACTTATCGAGTTGTTTTATGCTCATTCCCTTTAGTTCCTTTTGCAGGCTTACTTACGTTGGGATTGGGATAAGTCTCGAGTACCGAGTGTAAGGTAAGGATAAGTATGTTAGTATTTGAATTAGCTGAGATCCTTATAGGTGATGCATAACATCCTTTGAAGGAAATATTTGTATGTTAAAATTCAATAAATTAAATTTTATTATAATTTTATAAAGTTGGTATATCCTATCTTATTATTTGGTAGGATATACTAATTCTTTGTGGTTTTGAGGAACTATGGGATATCGAACATCTATGGTTAATTATATTTTACAATAAATTAATTATTTAAAAATCAGTAACTTTAGTGATAAATCATTTAGAGTTTTATAATCTTTGACTTATAAGGTGATTTCCATATCATAGGTGCACATGTGTTATGAAAATTTTAAGCAATTCTATTAGGCCCCCTTTAGGGTCCTGACAGTTTCTTGAGTCGAGAAGTTGTTTAAGTGCTACGAGTGTGATGAACGAATGGCGGTTAAGCTAGCTTCATTATCCCTTGTTGAGTATACAAGCCTTTGGTGGGATAAGTTGGCTACCCAGCGAGATGCTGAAGGAAAAGAGTCGATTAGAACATGGAGGCTTATGAAGAGTTTAATAAATCAGCACTTCATGCCAACTTACTATAAGCAAGAGATGCTCCATGCTTTCCAGCACCTTAGATAAGGCTAAGACACTGTCAAGGAGTACTTACAAGAGTTCGAAATCCTAATGACGAGATGTGAGATTGCTGAGCCACACGATTATACCATTACTAGGTTCCTGAGTGGACTTCGAGATGATATTACCAACATAGTTGAATTGCAACCGTTCAACTCTCTGGACAAGGTAATTAATTTGACATTAAGAGTAGAGAGACAGAGGAGAAGGCATTAGAGGTCGACTGGCCGACCTCGATAAGGTAGCCCTAAGCTTGAGAGGTATGCCAGGAGAAAGCAAGAAAAGAAGATAGAGAAAGGAGAGCCTAGTTGACCAGTTCATGCCGAGAAAAGGATTGCTGAGAAAGAAAAGGCACTCGATAATAGGGCTCGAGAAGTGAAGTGCTTCAAATGCTTAAGGTACGGACATATTGCATCCCAATGCTCGAATAAAAGGGTCATAGTCCTAAAAGGTAAGGGGCCCGAGGCTCAAATTGAGAGTCAAAGTGATAGGAGTTTAGAAGACCGGTTGATAGAAGAAGATGTCTATCCTGAGGACCTAGATAAACTCCTAGCTACTGCTACATGAGCTGACTTGAAGGCAGATCTTGAATAAAGGGAAAATTTATTTCACATGTGGTGACTACTGAATGGGAAGACCTATTCCCTGGTTATTGATGGAGGTAGCTATACCAACATCATTTTTGCTGAGTTAGTAGAAAAGATGAAATTGCCGACCTACCCATATTGTCGACCTTATGGATTGAAATGGCTTAATGATAAGGGTGTGGTCTATGTACATAAAAGAGCGCGAATCACATTTAAGGCAGGGCAGTATGAGGACGAGATAGACTTTGACGTAATGCTTATGAATGCCGCGAATCTACTTCTTGGTTGACCATGGGAATTTGATTGGAAAGTGATCTATGATGGATTCCGTAACACCTACACTGTTTGGAAGGATGGGAAGAGCTATCTCTTAACTCCAATGAGCATTGAGGAAATCTAAAGACACTTGGCATCTATGGTAAAACGAAAAGGGAGAAGGAGCTTATTCAGCACCCTGGCCCAAGATCAACATTTAATATCAAGGACAACTTCCTTTTAAACTCGCGATATTGATGGGAATTAGCTTCTGACTATGTCCAAGCCGAGGTCGACTTATCCGAAGTTGACGTCGACCTTTCGAAAGAAGACACCAACTTGTTCTAACCCAAAGATGAACAGCTCAAGGTCGAGGTTAAACAGCTTTCGCCGATGTCGAGCAAACGATAGGAGATTGAAGGGAAGGAAAGGAGCCACTCGACAATAAGTCTGTCATCTGTCGAGATACCATAAGGCCGAGTATTGGAGACCAAAGAACCACTTGGCAAAGCATCGTGAGACTAGTGCTGACTAATTCTAGCACTTAGCAATTGTAGGTCGACCTCTCTGGTGTCTCGGTAAAGCCATGTGAGATTTTTGGGACTCCTTCCCAAACCCATACGTCTAATTGCTGACCCCGTCCGGTTTAGATACTACTCTTTCTAGGACATGCCAAGTGATTACATGCTAACTTCTTCTGAAAAATGCATAGTTTTGTATTCTTATACATGTTTTATTTTATTTTATTTATGAGCCCAATTCTTTAGGGTTTAAGGCCTTATATATTATTTGCAGTTTTGCCATTAGGGTTTAGGACTTGCTATAAATAGCAACATCTATAAACATAGAAAGAGATACGATAATATATACAAAATTAGATAGAAAAGTATATTCCTACGATTGGAACCTTTTCCCTTTTTGAGCAAGGCTACTCTTGAACTAGCACTTATTGGATTAGGGAGTATAGATTAAGGTCTTTAATCTCTTTCGCGTTTTTATCGATCTTGACCTTAAGATTGTGGTGAACCCTTTCATTTGAATTGGTTAGTGAGCTGCATCTAACCTTCATTTGAATTCCAAGCAACATTTAGTGTTCACGTGTTGGTAATTATATCCATTCACATTTACTGTCAAAATTAACCATCTCACTCCTTGTTCGTCATACCCATTCTACCCATTCAACCCATTTTACCTTTTTCGAGATCCGCTGTTGTTTCTTCAATCTGTATCAATTAGAGTATTTAGTATTTATGTTGTTTGGTGGTGTTAAGAAAATTGTGCAAAGAGAACTTAGAAGGCCTCCAGTAAACCAAGAACCTTGGGAACAAAGGGTGGATCCTTAACCACAACTTAATTTGGCTTCGCCTTAGCTAGGTATGGAATTTATGCAACAATTTGCAACTGCTCTAGCTAGAGTTAGAGGAGGTGATAAGTTGGCTTAGGAATAATGGGTAGTGAAGCAATATGATGGTAAGAATACAGATCCTTTAGTTCTTGAGGAATGGATTGATTCTTTGCAAAAGGCTTTTGAAGTGCACGAAGTGGAAGAGAATAGAAAGGTTAAGATTGCAATTATTCTATTAGATGGTTGTACAAATGATTAGTGGAAGCATAAGAAGTGATTTTTAGCTCAACCTATTGAGTGGAATACTTTTAGGAATGCATTTCTAGATCAGTATTTCCTTGAGTGCATAAGGCAACAGATGTGTGAAGAGTACTATAAACTAAAGCAGGATGGTAAGTTAGGTGAGGAATATGAAAGGGATTTTAATAGGTTATTGAAATTTGCACTGGAGGTAGTCTAGGATAATGAATTGACTAAGGGTGGAAGGTTTAAAGCTGGACTTGATTTGTAGTTCTAAATGGAGTTGAAAAGTGTTAGGATAGTAAGGTATAGTGACTTAGTGAAGAGGCTTAACTAATTGAGTAAGCTCGTATTTTATGAGAAAAAGTTGATGGAATGGAGAGCAAGAAAAGAAGGTCTGTGGGAAGTCCTAGTAATAGTAATAAGATGACAAAAGGAGCAATTTATAAATAAGGATTGAAGAAGTGGTGGAACTATGATACCATGTTAGAAGTATAATGCAAGGCATCGAGCTATGGATTTCTTGAGTTGTGCAAAAAATGTTTTAGGTGTTGAGAAGTTGGGTAGCAAAGAATTGTTAGAATTTGAACCTTAGGGGAATGTTTTGTACTAACTATCACAAGATAAGTCATAATGTGAACAAGTGTATTGAACTACAGGTAGGGTAGGAGTAAGCCTAGGGTAAAAGACTAGAACTAGCCAACAGGAACAACAATCAGCTAGGTAGAGTGACAGGAAGGCCTATGGTACAAGGTAGAGTTTATGTACTCTAGCAAGAAGAAGTAATGGATGCTCAAATAGTAGCAAGTAAGTATTACCTAGATTTCTCTGACTTTGGTATATTTAATAGTTAGTTAGCTTAAATATATATTGATGTTACTCATGAATATAAAGTGATATAGTTATAAATAATTGTTCTAGGATTGGTATGCATAGGAGATAATTATGCGTATACTTTATTTGATACTAAAGCGACTCTTCATATGCCTTAAAGGAGTATGTTGATAGGAATCAATTATCAATAGAAACGTTAGAATATGAGATGGTAGTCATAACACCTTTCAAAAGAGAACAAGTTGTGCATTACAAGCTAAGAGATAGGAATGTTTGTATAGATACTCATGAGATGTTGGTGGCTCAATAGTCTTAAATATGAAAGGATTTGATGTAATATTAGGGATGGATTGGATGACCAAGTATTAAGCAAATGTTGACTATGAAAATAAGATAGTAGTGTTTCAAAGGTTAGATGAGGAGGACTATTGTTTCAAGGGAAGTTCTAATGATGTAGTTCCTTGAGTAATCTTAGCAAATAAAGTGCAAAAGTTGATATGTAAAGGGAATGTAGGTTACTTTGCCTTAGTTGTGGATACATAAGCTAATGAAACCAAATTAGAAGATATACCTGTAGTGCGAAAGTTCCTTGAAGTTTTCCCTAATGATTTTCCTAAATTGCCACCTGATAGGGAAATCGAATTCACCATTGGCCTTGTTCTAAGAACTACACCTATTTCTAAAACCCCTTACTATATGGCACCAATAGAGTTAGTTAAATTAAAGAAGCAAATTCAGGAGCTGTTAGACAAAGGTTTTATTACACCTAGTACGTCATTGTGGGGTGCACTAGTACTCTTTATCAAGAAGAAAGATGAAAGTTTAAGGCTTTGTATAGATTACTAGGAGTTGAATAAGGTTATGATTAAAAATAATTACTAGCTTCCAAGGATCGAGACTTATTTGATCAATTAAAATGAGCTACTATGCTTTCAACGATAGATTTGTAAGTGGAGTATCATTAGTTGAAGATTAAGGAAGAAGATATACCTAAGACAACTTTTAGAACAAGTTTTGGTTGGAGTAAAGTCGGATTTCTTAGACATATTGTATCAGGTGTTGGAATAGTTATAGATCTTGCAAAAGTAAAGGCAATGACAAAATGGACAAGGCCAACAATTGTAACTGAGGTAAGAAGTTTTGGGGGGAATGGTAGGCTACTACTGAAGATTTGTACAAGATTTCTCCAAGATTGCTATGCTAATAACACAATTGACACCTAAAGGAATTCGATTTGAATGGAATGACAAGTGCGAGAGAAGTTTCTAGGAACTTAAGAAGCGATTTGTTACTACACTTGTACCAACATTACTTGACGGATTAGGAGAATACTGAATCTATTGTAATGCTTTGAGGAATGGTTTAGGATGCGTATTGATGTAGGATGATAAGGTAAAAGCTTATGCATCGAGACAACTTAGACCACATGAGCAGAATTATCCAATGCATGACTTGGAATTGGAAATAGCAATATTTATTCTAAAGATCTAGAGACACTACTTATATGGTGAGAAGTGTAGGGTGTATATGGACTACAAAAGTCTCAAGTATATTTTTATGTAGAAAGAATTGAATCTATAGCAAAGGAGATGGTTAGAATTGCTTAAGGATTATGGTCTTTTGATTCACTATCATTTGGGAAAGGCAAATGTAGTTACAAATGCCTTAAGTAGGAAAAAGTTTAATAATGTTGCTATGATGATTATTGATAAGAGGGAGTTGACTAAATAGATGGAAAGAATGAAGTTAGAAATCTTGGTCCAAGGGAGTAGATTAATGTTGGTGAGCTTAGAAGTGCAACCTACACTCTTGGAACATATAAAGGATACAGAATAAAGATTAGAGATAATTAGGAAAAACACCCTGACTTCTGGATTGATGATAAGGGACTGTTAAAATTCAAAGAAAGAGTATGTGTTCCAAAAGTCGCAGAAGTTAAGAAAGTGATTTTAGAAGAAGCTCAAGATGTAAAGTATTCTTTGCATCATAGAAATAATAAGATGTACAAGGATTTGAAGCAAACATTTTGGTGGATAAGAATGAATGGAGGTGTAACACACTATATCTCGAAGCATGTGACTTGTCAAAAGGTGAAAGCAAAGCACCAAAAGCTAGGTAGGTTATTACAACCTTTGTCGATACCTGAATGGAAGTGGGAGCATGTAATGATGGATTTTATAAGTGGTTTACCTAGAATAAGGAAGCAACATTATGTGATATAGGTTATAATAGATAGACTTACCAAGTTTGCACATTTCTAACTATCAAGTAAACCACAACTGTACCCCAATTGGTTGAAGTGTATATTAAAGAGATAGTTCGTTTGCATGGGGAACCAGTATTGATAATTTTTTATCATGATTCTTGATTCATGTGACGATTTTGGTAGTCTTTACAAGTAGAACTAGGAACTAAGTTAAGCTTTAATATAGCATATCATCTACAAAGTGATGGACAATTAGAACGTACCATAAAAACACTAGAAGATATGCTTAGGGCATGTATGTTAGAGTTTAGTGGAAACTGGGATGATCATTTATCATTGGTAGAATTCACTTACAACTATAGATATCATAGTACTATTCAGATGGCACCATATGAAGCGTTGTATGGATGCAAATGTAGATCTCTAGAGTATTGGGATGAAGTAGGTAATAAACAAATGATTGGACTAGCTATGTTATAGGATCTTAACGAGAAAATATAAGTGATACAGGAATGAATGAGTATAGCTCAAAGTCGAAAGAAAAATTATGTAGATATTAGAAGGAAGCCATTGGAATTTCAAGTAGGTGATTGGGTGTTTTTGAAAATATCTCCAATAAAGGGTGTTAGGCGTTTTAGTATTAAAGGAAAGTTAAGTTTGTGATATGTGGGACTTTATCAAATTAAGAGAAGAATCGAGAAGGTAGCTTATGAATTAAAACCATCAAAAGAAATCATAGGTATTCATAACGTTTTTCATGTTTTGACTTTAAGAAAGTTTGTAGGGGATCTTATGATTATATTAGATGTACTACCTGTGGAGTTAAAGGAAAACTTGACATATGTAGAACATCTAATAAAGATTTTAGATACCAAAATACAGAGATTAAGGAATTGGGGCATTGAATATGTTAAAGGATTATGGAATCGACACACTTCAAATGAGTCAATGTGGGAGTTTTTGATCACATGAGAATCTAATGCCTTGAACTATTTACTCAAGGTTAGTAAATTGATTTTGATAAGTTATTTGTAGTTAGTTAGAATTCTAGATATATGAACTAACTTATTATATAAGTAAGTTTCGAGGATAAAACTTTTTGTAAGAAAGGTAGAATGTGAGACCCTTTACCTTAGTTGCTAAACTAACAAATTCGAATTAGGAAGTTTGGGGCATTCAAAATGACTTTGGGCCTTCGAACAATGTTGTCCGAATTGAGCCAAATTTTAATATAAAGTCATAAAAGTTATACATAGAATGCTAGTAGCATTAATTTCTCAAAACAGTGTATATATAATATTTAATTTTAATAAATTGTGTTTTTATTGGGTATGTTTGTTAATTTAAAAAAACTTGACGTTAGAGCCTTGAAATGTAACGAGTTATCAAAAATAAATTATATATGTAATAAAATTACTATAGAAAAAATAATACGTGAAATATATACATATAGGTCATGTATAATTTTTATACATATATTAAAAACCAAAACTAATTAAAATACCCAAAAATAAAACTTTTAGGCTAAAATAGGTTAATTAAATTCATCAAAATTAATAAAAAGTTTACAAAGGACAATAAGGCAACTGGAAATCATCCTAGTAGCCTTGTGGCTTCAAATGGACAGGTGTTAGAGATAGGGAAGAGAATTTCATGTAATATATAAGCTTAGAATTTGGAAGAGAGAGATAAAAATTCATTTTCACCATCCTTGAGATTAGAAAATCTAGAAAATCCTCTCTAACATGTTGTTTATGCAAAGTAAAGTTTAGGAAAAATCAAGGAACTAAAATTAGGAAAAATAATAAAATCGGTGCATAGTTTGAGGAGATAGAAGAAGCGTCAATGTGGAGGAAATCTAGGAGTTAATCACTGCCACCAGGTGATAGAGCATATAGTGGCTAGGTCGGCCAACAAGGGGGTGGTCATCAACGGTGGTTAGACTAGCCAGATTTAGTGAGGTATCTTTTTAGTTTGATTTTCAGTAAATTTGGAAAGATGTTAGAAATACCTAGAAAATTATGAAAAATTTTATTCGTACATATTTTTATTTATAGAATTTAGGAAAAAAATAATATTTTGTATAAATTTGGTCGTTATCATATATGTCCTTAAAAAATTAGAAAAATTGAACAATTTTTTATATTGAAATAAATAGGGTCAATGATGTAGTTTTCACTTTAAAATTTTTTTATAAACTATCCTAAGTTAATGCTAAATTTCTATGTAAAAGTTTTTCGTGAAACTATTTCCTAAATTTTTATGTGATTTTTTAGCTCTAAATTATGTATTAAATTGTGTTTTTAGTGGAAAAATAACCTATTTTTGTAATAACCCTACTTAGATTCTGAATTGAATTAGTTCTTGAAATATATGTACTATTCTAAGATGACTAGATGGAGTAATAAAATGATAAGTTGTATAAAATTGTAGTTTAGTCTTTAAAAGTGAGTAATTTAGGACATTGGTTAAAGGGAGAGAATAGCTTGGAGGTTTTGAGAATGAATTTTGCACTATAATGATACCCAGAGAATAAGTCAACAGTAATTTATGAGTTAAATGTAAAAACAAGGGATTTACAAGCTTGGTTTGAGGTTACTTTTCTTAAAAACTCTAAGAATAACGGAGTTAACGGATTGCTTAGAAGATAATTTAGTAAGAGCTTTAAATTGGAGAAACTCAGAAGTTATGTAAGAGGATAAACTTGATATCATGAATGACCTCTATGTAGCTCAAATGGTAACTTAGAGAATTTTTTACTAGAGAAAGTTACTATAGGATCGCTTAGAACCTAATTAAGAGGATTTGGCAGTTTCAGGTAACTTAAAAAAATCACCGATAGCCAAGAAATTATGATTGGTAAAAGATGATACTGTAATAAGAAGCTGTTACAGAAGCTAACTTAGAATCAAACTTAGAGATTGAATTGGAACCGGTTTACGATGAACTAATTACTAACAAGCGAGTGTTTAACTAGCATATGTATATGTACTCATGACTTGTAGTTAACTATAGAAGTACTTCCTCTTGTTAGGTGAAGTCATGGAGGAGGAAGTTCTTGCTAGCGAGTGAATTGGGATTGTACCAATAGCCAGGTGAGTGGAATTATGTGTATAGGGTATATATTTACTTTTGACTATCTTTGCACATGATTGTGGTGTTTATCTGAATGATGTATGGAGTTGTTGTGTAAAGAACTTGACTTATACGTGATTAGTGAATTATGAATGTTCTAGTTCGTAAATGGAGTGATTGTTTGAATATTGCCTAGATTCGCAATGATGGTACTTGGTGATGTTATATCTCGTATAATGTTGGTAATGTTTTATGTGATGAACTCTAGATTTGGTTGTGAGTAAAACATATGAAGATTTATGCTATAATGAATATTTAAACCATAAGCTATTTTAGAAGCAAATTCAAAACAAAAAGCAGAGATAGAAAGAATATGATAAGTTTTGTTGATATGCTTGATGTTGATTAAGAATTGGTTGATGCATTCATGGCATGGTATGAAAAGGATCTATTGGTCAGTTTTCTTTAAACTTATGGTTTTGCTAGGATAAGTTTATAAAGCTGGGTTTTATGCATATAGTTCCACATCGACCAACACTTCAACCACGCTCTATGGTTTTGCTAAGTTAAGATAATTTGGTAGGTTTTTGAATATATTCTCTAGATGCTCGGATTTGTAGTTAACGAAACCAGATGAATTGCTAGTCTAACTAGAATATCGGTACCGATGCATGTCACTTGCATTAGCATGGTATAAAATTTGTATTATCTTATTTACTACTTAGATATTAACTAAATATGAAACTTGAGTACTTGTGTTATGTGTTTTGGTGTATTGTTGCTTATTTTGCACTCTCACTTAACTCAACAATAGTTAAGGGGATAAGTTTTCTCTTAACCTTAGGTTAGGATGCAACTTTTTTGGCCATCACTTGCAACAGGGGGTGAGCTTTTGGAGAGCATTAGATAGAGTCAGCTATTTTGGAAGTGAAAGTGTCATTGAATAAAGATAATGAAGACCTAGAAGTTTAACTATAGTTTAGTATTTAAGTTTTTGAAGTTTGTAAATGTTGTAAATATTTGTAACCAAAAGCCTACAACTAAACTCCTTTAAGCACCAAGTATATAATGAAGTGTTGTTTTACTAGAATTGAGCTTATTTATAACATGTTTACTCGTGTTATGGGACATCCTATACTATGCCAGGATGTGACAGATGGGTTATAGGAAGTACATAATGGTGAAAATGGTTTTGAAAATCGCTGAGCTACTTCAACTTCATATAACTTTGCCAATTCAATTGCTTACATTAAAGAGTTAGGTTGAGCAACATATACATCTCCTCTTATATTATCTTTCAATCCAGAAATGAAACAACTAACATGAAATGAAGTCTGTAATACCTATTACTTGATTTGATAGGTTCTCAAATTTTGATTGATATTGCTCAATAGAGCTTACTTGAATTAATTTGGCCAATTTTCCATGTGCATCCTCATATTAAGTTAGCCCAAAACACAGCTTTAATGCCTTTGTAAAATTTGTCCAAGAACTCAAATGTTGATTTAAGTGCATCTACTGAAACCACTTTAAAGCTTTATTTTCTATTGCAAAATATGCTATAGTGATGCACTATTCATTAGAACACCATGAAAATTGAAAAATTGATTAGCTTTAAAGATCTAACAAAGAAGATCTTGTCTATTGAATTTGAGCAACTCCAATTTCATTCCTTTCAATTGATTTTTGAAATTATTTAAAGAAGATGACCATGAATTAGTA
The DNA here is from genome assembly GCA_024138015.1 of Lumnitzera littorea. Taxonomy (NCBI): domain Eukaryota; kingdom Viridiplantae; phylum Streptophyta; class Magnoliopsida; order Myrtales; family Combretaceae; genus Lumnitzera; species Lumnitzera littorea. The sequence continues at coordinate 44,767,317 of JAMXBB010000007.1, read as the reverse complement.
TTATCTGAATTTTAGGATGAATTAACATTCATTTGATTCTATATTCCTAACAAATTGTCCATCACTTTTACTTTAATCTATTGAATGCTATTACTTAGCTGCTTTACTATTTCTTGAAGTTCTTACTTCATTTCTTGCCTCAAAGAAGCGATTTCTCTTCAACATTATTGGTTCTTTAAGGGGTCATTGAAGAATGAGAGCACCAATTATTACACCCTTAGGCATAACCCACTAATTTTAATATAGTTCATAACTTTTCTTTAGGGTTTTGAAATAACCTTAGTCCCTGTTTGTCTCTCGTGATATTTTGTTCTCTTACCTTCCTCTCAAATTAGGGTTTCCTTCAAAGTGAAGTACAAACCCTAACCTTTACAAATCTCTCATGTTTTTTTTTTTTAATATATTCTCTGATGTTATCTTGATTGAATATGATATTATCACTTTGATCTCTTGTTGTAAAAGAGGGAAAGAGACACTAGAGATTTGTGAATCGGGAATCGGGAAGTGATCCCTTGATTCTGTTATTGTTCCTTTTTATACTTTGTTATGCTTATTGTTTTTGGTTACTAGATTGTGATTTATTATCCCGTACTATGCTTATACTATTCATGATACATTGTTTGTAAAATTAACACTATTCTGTTGTGAAGTTTTTTTGTCAACTTGGCTTTCTAGTGTTCTTGTGAATTTTAGTCATAACTAATCTTAGATCTTTATGTATAAATATCTTAGATCTTTATGCTTATGCAACTAATACTCCTAGGTAGAAATAGAATGGTCATGTAAAGGTATCACAATTAAAAAATTTATACATTGAATCCAATGCATTCTTAGTAAATATACAATTATACTATTATCATTTATCAGTGAGTATTTTATACTTTGATACATGAGTATCTTGAGCCCCCTATCTTATGGTTTTAGAATTTAGCTATCTAAGAGTAAATATCACATAAGCATGTTTGGGTTTTATGTAAGATGTAAGAGAAGTTTTAATTGTTGATGCTTTAATACTGGACTTGTCTTTCTAGGCTCTAACTAATTGAACTAAGGTATATATATGCAAGACTTCAACTTGTTTTTGGCATGGTAGCAATAGCCATAATTACCTTGAGCTTATTTAAAAATGATCCTTTTTGTACTATCAAATTTACTACCCACATCTTTTTTTAAAAGGTAATGCCACAAACATTTATTGGCTTAAGAATACAAGTATCAATGATCAAAGATATAAAACTTTGACTATGGAGTTTAGCAACTTTAAATTTTAGGTATGAAATTGAGAAAACACTTAAAATATCTAAATTTTAAGTCATGGTTTTAACTCTTGTTCCATAATTCCATAAAGGCAAAAATATTGAGAAAAAAGAAATTAATACATATTTTTTCCATAGAAAAGAAATTAATATTGCTTTTTCTAAGAATAGGGTATTTTTAAAAATAATCCTAAGAATAACATACTTAAATTCAGTTTTTGAAAATGTGAATTTAAAATTAACTAAAATTGGCTTTTCAAAAGCCAAATTTGTTTATTTTAAATAAAATAGGTTATTGAAGATCTAATTTTAAAAAAGCTAAATATGATGATGTAAAGATAAATATTAAGTCACATTGTGTAGTGCAGTGGTTGGTACTTTAAATTTTAAATCTAGTGTCTTTGGTTTGATTCCTAATAATGTCCTCTACTTTTTATTCTCCTTATTGCACTTATTGTACTGTGTGCAAAAAATTAAATCCTCTACCTACAACGTGATTTGAACTTAAACCTCCTATATGGAAAACCACAAATCTTAACTTTTAGATCACAATATATTTTTTATAATAATGTGGTATAACTAATTAAAATTATCCTTTGAAAAGCCAATTTTTTTACAAAAGATGAAGTCGGCTTTTCAAAAGTTGATTTCATGTTAAAATTAAGTAGTTTTCCTTTTCAATAGCTGATTTCAATATATTTTAAAATTGCAAGTTTAAAAGTAGATTTTAGATGTGATATTTCCGAGATTATTTTTGAAAATATCCTACTTTTAGGATTATCTTTAAAAAATGTAATATTAATTTCTTTTTCCCAAAAATATTTAAGAATTTTTATTATATTATTTAATTTAATATTTTCTATAGTAATATTGTTTTAAAATTGATTATTATACTTATCAAAAGTTGGTACATATAAGCTCTTAATAAAATTTTTAAAGGAGTTAACTACAGAACTCAAATGAAAGAGTTTTGAAACATTTAGTAGTTAAATAGAAAAAAAGATAAAAAGGTCAACAACCCATTTACTTTTAGGATTTGAAAAGATAAGGATTTGGAAAAGTCATGCATATTGGGAATGACACATACAATCTGTTTACTTTACTAAATAGAATATGCGGGAATCAAATTGCAATTATTAGAGAATGGAAAAAGATAGGAATACTCATTACATTGTTTACTTAGACAAAAGGGATGGTAATGAATAGATATATAATAAGAATGAAAGATATTATTATCCTTTTGTTTTTTTTTTAACCCCTACCCATCACATAACTTCCTCTTCCACTTCCAAAGATATCACAGCAAACAAAACCCTAAAAGTGGATTCATAAATGAATTTTCTTAATTTACAACTACACAAATGATTTCCACAAAAAAAAAAAAAAATGTAACTCCATCTTAATGTAAGAAAAAATCTAAAATTTACAATTATCTTTATATATATAATTGATATCTTAAGAATCCATCTGATTAATCTTTTTTCCAATCTTATTGGCATCTTTTTTTGTTTCTATTTGAATCTTTTGTTTGATAAGAATAAGATATCAAAAAGATAGAAATATAATTTTATATAGATTTCTCTTTTAAAATTAAATACCTAACAAATCCCTTTTTATTAGATAAAATTAATTTATCTACCCTCTATTTTATTCATGTTTATAGAAAAATCAATTAAAATAATTATCTTTAATGTATAAAAATACATTTTTTTCAAAATTTTTTTTTAAAAGTACGTGAATTTTTATTTTTTTAATTTTAATACTCCAATTACCATTTTTATCATAATTATAAAATAAAAATAAATAAGATATAAATAAAATAGTTATCCAGATAGAACATTTCAAACAATTATAGATTGGAAACAAAACAGATATAAATAACATACAAGAGATAAAAAAAAAAAAAAAAGATAATCCAAACAAAACCTAAAACTACTAAAGAAATCCTCAAACCCTAACCTAAAAAATGACACAGCGGAACTTCAATTCGCAATCACAGCTTTAAACCTTCTTCGGCGAGGCCGCAGTTTCCGGCTATCGAGCTTCTGGTAAATGATTTGTTCCAGTGGTCGAATTCATTGCGAAAACGTGGGACTTTATTTCTTCCCTTTTCTAATCAGTCCTCCTTGCCATTTGAAAATTATTTCTTTCCATTCGAAAATATGGGACTTGATATAACTGGATTCTAGCCTTGAACCTTTTTCTATCAACTACGAAGGAGTCTCCCAGTAGTCTTTCTTCCCATTTGAATTTCTTTTTCGAGTGACATGATATTATTTCTTCCCTTCTCTATTGAGATGGAGATAATGAGAATAGTGTGATTTCGATTGTAGAGAAGGAGTGGAGTGGTGGGAGAGAGACAGAGAGAGAAGGATAAGAGGAGGGGAAGGGAGATAAAGGGTGACGGTGGTAGGTGACAATGGTATTGAAAGTTTTTTTTTTTTTTTCAATAATTGGGATTCTGAGCTTTAGATAAAGAATTGCAATTTGAGGAAATGAATATGGTAATAGAGAGGGAATAAGGAATAAGAGAGGAACACAATTGCCATTCTCTTTTCTCTTTAAGTAAACACTTCTAATGCATAAAACATTCACGATGCTTTATATATAATTATTATTTCATAATTATTTTCTTTTATTTAAGTACGAGCTACTATGGTGATTTATGGACTCTTATAGGCATAACTAAAGTAGACATTAATAAATTATAAATAAGAAACAAAGGAAGAGATGAAATGAAAAATATAATATAACAGCAAATTTAGGAAATCATGATTTTGGGAAATTAAACAAAATCAACGTGCAATAAGATTCTAATAAGAAACATTAATACAGCATTAAATATAACTTTTTTTTTAAACACATAATTATTTTGTTCACCAACTTAAATATAATTGATACCTTATAAGGATTTTGTGTATATATATATAATATTATGATGACTCTTGTGGGACTCTTACAAGTATACAACTAAATTTATATTTATCAAGTATAAATAAGGGTTACAGGAAGAGATAAAAAAAAAATACAATAAGTTGAAATTTTAGGTAATTAAACGAAATTAGTACCTATTAGTTTAGATTTTGGTAAAAGAATATAATATAAGTTATTATAAAAAGAAATTTAGATAAATAAGAGGGAAACTATTGCGTTGATTAAGGGACTTTTATAGGCATACAACTAATATTACTATTGATAAGGTATAAGTTATTCATAAAGGAAGAGGAAAAAGGAAGGGGAATAAGGAAACATTTTGCAAAGTAAAGTTGTTTATAAATATTTTAATGGAAATCCATTAAATGAAATACAATTTACTTTGATAATGAGTTGTTCATTTACAAGATATTAAATTGATAAATAATTTTATGAAACATTATCATTTTGATTTTGCTTAAACATAAGTCATTTTGCTAGATATATATATTTATATCTATATTTGTAAAACCCATGAAAGTAAAAATAATAAAAGGAGAATAAAAGAAAATAAGAAAAGAAAGGATGGGTAGTTAATGAGGAATAATGGATTAAGTAAGACGACAGAGTGGTCTTTTTCACTCCTAGGTATAAAAGGTCTATTTCTAACCTAGAGCCTCATTTGTGTCTTATCGTTTTTACAGAACACTCTTTGGAGAACCTGCAAGAGTGAAACTCAAGTAAGGTATTACAAGTCGATTTTTATTGTTTTGGTTATTTGTTTGGATCCTAAGATAAAATAGAAGGTGTGATGATATTGTAGAGTAAAATGGTTTAGGTAAAGGATAGTTTGAAGGTGAAGATTCAAGTGAAACCTCAATCTAGTAAGTGAATCACTTGATCTTTAATAAAAAATAATAAAAAAGAGAGAGAGAGAGAGAGATTTTGTAATGGATTATTATTGTTGAATGTATGGCTTTAGGATTTGTGATCAAATCTGATCTATAACGTGATTCACAGTTGTTGCAAGGTAATTGAACAAGGTATGTTCTTTATTCTTATTGTTTGACCATTTGATGTAGGAACAAATTTGAGTATTCCATTGTTAGGAGTCGCTAAAGATTAAAATTATGTAGAGATTTAAGAGTACGGAATGTATTGATAGGTTACTTTGGGCCCAAGCTTCCCAGGCTTAATCCAACTTGCTTAATGCTTAGTTTAGATATCTCAACATACTTAAGCACCCCTAAGTTGCACCACAAGACAAAGAGACTAACCTCATCTAATGAGCTTAGACCCCTAGCTACCCAACCTACTTGAGACCTTCCCAAACACCTTGACTTGTCTAGGCCATCTGTATGCTAAAATGACCTATTTAGGCTACCTTAAGCACCTTGGGGATCAAGGAGAGCTTGGCTTGACTTCTCAAGTTAAGGCCACCTCTCTCTTCTTGGGTACTCACTAAGCGTTCAGCAAGTAGTTTAGTGTCTGTGATGCATTTACCTTGCGATTTCCCTCTCTCTCTATCTTTGTTAATTGCCTTCTAACATCTATAGTATGGCTAGTACATCATGTAGCTTTAGACGTATCGGCATCCTAAGTTTCAAACGTAACTACTAGCATGTTCATGGCCGATCGAGTGACATAGCTGTTCTATCTCCTTGTAGTGCGTAGCCTTGTATAACCTAACCCTAGGATGATAAGTTTCCTTATTAAGTAAGCTCATTGGCCTATAAATAAGATAAGGAGTCAAAGGTACTGGATCTCTTCCATCTCTTCACTTACTTAACTCTGAAGCACCCTAAGCAGTCTCAAAACTCTCTCTAAAACACTCATTTAAACACGTAAACACTCTTCTTTACTCCCTTTCCAATTTTTCCTTGCTAATTTAAGCATCAAAGGCCCTCATAAACACAACCACCAAAGACTTTTTGCAAGTTATTCGATAAGTAAGGAGAACAAGATGCTTGAAGCAACCTACAATCAATCCTTTATGATTTTCACAATCACTAGAATGGATTAGAATTGATCTAGTAAAAGGTGAGGTCGAGAGTCGATATTTGGTGTTAGAGTGAGTTAAATTGAAGAAAAAGAAAAGTTGATCGAGGAAAGTACATAGTACATATAACATATATACATCGTGTACATGGCATTGGAGATACATAACATGTACATGCAAATACATGCCATATATATTGTTTTTTAGGAGAACATGGCATGTGTTGCATGTCAATCATGCTATGTACATGTTGGGATAGCTTTTGACTTTAGGTTCACACATTGTATATTCTTAAGTTGTGTACTTCATTTCATATTTTATTAATTAAATTAATTTCCTTGTTTTTATTTTCTAAATATTAAGTTAACAAATAAATATACGTTTAGTTTATAAGTTAATTACAATAATAGATAATCTAGAATTTCTTAAGAGACCCTAGTTATTAAAATTCTAACTTAGTAAATTAAATAAACTATAAGCAAACAATAAAATAGGAGCCCATAGAAATAGGAGTAATACCTAGAAACTAAGAAATAAAATTCTAATAGGTTACTTATTCTTATATAATTGCTTCAAGAATAGAAGTTGTTATGGGCCTAGTGTTAGTAAAACCATTCATTATCTGTCTAGGTTTGTGTTACCCTTGGTTGTTGTTTGTGCTTAAGTAGTATAGAAACACATTAACAAGATTAATAAATGTCCAAATTGATAATTGGTTGCTGCTTGTACTCGGTTAGGTGTAAAGGGTCATAATACCAGTGTTCCTGAGGTGGCATCTTGTTGATCCTTGGATGATGCAACCGAAGTGAAGTTCTCCCTAAAAATGATTCAAGGTAGATAGTACTGGTATCTAAGGGTCGTAATACAAGTGTCTTAGTATTAGTTAAGTTAAGGGTCTAGTGATAGTGTCCCGGTGTAACGAAGGGATTGGAACTTCTCATACTAAGGTATTGTCCACTTTGGTGTGGAATACTGTATGGTTTTGTCCTTTGGTGCAGTAAATTCCTAGGAGATTACCCATCCTAGGATTGACATAGCTTGAGCATGCTTAACTTTAGAGTTTTGATGTACTCAAAGCCACTATGTCAAAAGGTGCCTCGATATATGGGCATGCTATATTATTGTTGTCAGGATGAGGATATTGGAGAGTTTTATCATTGTGATGATGAAGTTTGAGTATTCAGTGAGAAGGAGTTTGAAGGATAAGAGTTAGTATTGAATATGAGTTAACTATAAGACTTTCTTGTCACGATTATTGTTCTTTTTAGTTACAATTTGCTTAACAAATTTAATTATAAGTTTAAGTTATATTTGGAAATTAATGTTGTGAAAGCTTTGAAGCTTATTTTATTGAATTTTAAAGATATTTAGTGATAAGAATCAGCTTACCAAACCTTTGACCCGCAGCTAAGCTCGAGGACTAAAGGGGTTGGCACAACGAATCCTTCTATTCCAACCAACCCCTACCGAGGTTGAATACTTCCTTGTCGAGTCACCCTTCATGCTGTGCTGTATGACCACTCATTTTTCTGTAGTATGCCAAGTTGATGATCACTCTTTAGCGTTGAGCTGACCGATTACTCGTCATCTTCCTTGCCGAGAAGCTGAGAGAGAGAGTCCGGACTGACTAAGCCATCCTTATTCGGATAAGCCCATCTATCCGTACTTTTTTATCTGTATCTTCTAACAATCTCGCCAATGTAGCATTGCCACATGTACAGTATTATGTACAAAATCCGTTACACTAATGTTTTTTTTTTTTTGTATATTTATTTTTACCTTTTTGTATCTTGTACATTACTTCCTTAGGAAATGCCCTTTTTGTCTTTTTCTTTTTAGTTAGGTTGCCCTAACTTATGGGTATAAATGCCTTTATACTTGTAACTATGACAACATTCGATTATTCTTAATATACACTCTTTGAGTACTTTTTTTTTTTCCTTACGTAAATACTGTTTGTTTACTCTCGACATTACTCTTATCATTTCTCTTAAGCAAGGTTAGGTGGTGAGTAACCTTACCAGACCAATTTGTGTGTTATATTGAATTGAGTCGTAAGTCCTCGGAAGTTCTATTAGTGCGTCATATTCTCTGGAGCTATTCGTGAGTTTTGCTTATTGTTTCATTCTTCGTTTTTGCCCTTTCACACTTTTCCCCATTAGTCCTTTTTGACCTTTCTATAAGCTCGGACCCATCTAGTGACCAGCCTTATCTATTTTTGGTTACGGTTCGTAACATCTTGGTATTGGAGCGGAGGTTTTATGTGAATTGTAGTAGTTTTTTTTTGAAGTTTTGTTATAATCTATTTTGCATGTGTGAAATAGAGTACGTTACTGTATTCAATTGACTGTTGTGTTATTAACTGTTAATTTTCTGAAGTGTTGTTTGAGCTTTGAATCTGTGAGGAAAAATGATAGACCCAAGTGTGAATGTTGGTGCTGGTGATGACAATAGAGTTGTTCATCATGGATGATAATCTTAGGGAACTCCCAGAAGCATTGACGAGATACTTGATGGGATAGCTAACCTTTTAGTAGATCTGACTTGAGTTGTTCATGTATTGTCTTGCCAACCTACTAAGGCTGCGCAAAACACTCCACAAGCTACTCAACCTGTTAGAGGTCAAAACCCAGCTCGACTCGTTCGAGGCGGAGGAGTTGGCGGATGAGTAAAGCAAAGTATAGACCTGAGAGAGCTTGACGAAGAGGAAGAGGAGTATTTTGAAGAGGAATGTGTATGAATCCCTAGAGCATCTGACCATGTGAAGCTTCAGATTCCAATTTTCAATGGATTTAAGAATGCTGATGAGTATCTGGATTGGGAAGAGAAGGTAGAGTGTATGTTTGATTACTATCAATATGAGGATTATGAGAAAGTGAGAATTGCTGCTGTTGAGTTCTTTGGATATGTTTCCATGTGGTGGAAGAATTTTCAAGCCATGAGAAGATTAGAAGGGTATTGAGAGATTAACACTTGGCTCGAGATGAAGAGAGTGCTCAGAAACAGGTTCGTACCGGAAACCTATCTCTAAGATACTTTCACTCGGCTTCAGGAGCTAAGATAGAGAGGCTAAACAGTTGACGAGTATGTTTAAGAATTTCAAATACTTATGATGCATTGCGAAGGAGAGGAACCACTAGCTTGAATAGTCTTAAGGTTCGTTACCGGGTTAAGAGGAGACATTTGGGATGTTGTGGAGCTTTAACGATTTAACACCATGGATGAGGCTGTTAAGATTGCTTAGCGAGTAGAGAGGCAAAGAAGGAGTCGAGCATTGGCAAGGATGCTAACTAGCTGACCTGGACAAGCAAGTCATTGAGCTCAGTCGAGTATAGAGTCGAGCAGAAAGATTGATGTAAGAGCCGAGCAGAAAAATTGACTTGATGGTGAAGTGTTGACCCGAACTTATGAGAAAGGGCAAGGGTTTGGCAGGAAGACTAGCTAGATAAAGTGCTTCAAGTGTAAGGGGTTTGGACATATGGCTACTTAGTGCTCGAATCAATGGATGATGATCATCAAGGGAGACATCCTGAAACTAGAAGTGGAGAGTACGGATAAGGAACCCAAGGAGGAGGAGGTTCCTGTTAAGAGAGAAAGTGTTGAGAAAGAGCTAATTGAGGAGGACGTGTTTCCTTAGGACTTAGATCAATTACTCATGGTTTTCTGACGTATTATAAACATGGAACCCTCTTGAGAGGAGGACTATAGAGAGAATTTGTTCCATACTACCTATCAGGTGAATGATCAAATGTGTACCTTCATCATAGATAGTGGAAGCTACATCAATGTGGCACTAGCTGATCTTGTTTCAAAACTGAAGTTGTCAACTATTTTACATTCGAGGCCGTACAAGTTACACTGGTTGAGTAAGAAAGGAGCATTACATGTCACTCAGCAAATACTACTACCGATCACTAAAGGGATTACTTTGACCAGATTCTCTGCGATGTACTGCCTATGTGCGCTTCCTACGTATTGATGGGTAGGTTATGGTTGTTTGATAAGAAAGTTATACATGACGGCTATAGGAGCACGTATATGTTCGAGAAGGATGACTTGGAGACTTCAGTAAACTTGATGTTGCTGAGAGAAGTCAATAAGTTGTAAACAAAACTTGCTCATAGATTGAAGAAGGCTCCGGTCATAAGTAGAGCCGAGCTCCAAGAAGCCATCAATGCTAATGAGCTGACCCTCTTATTGGTCAGGCAACTGTTAGAAATGAGAAAGCGGGGTGAGTTACCTTAGGAGATCAAGGAGTTGTTAGATGAATGTGCCAACATGTTTCTAGAATAGTTACCTAAGGGGTTGCCCCCAACTTGAGGCATAGAGTACTGCGTTGACTTAATACCCAATGCTGCATTGTCGAATAAGCCAGCTTATCAGATGAATCTCGAGTAGGCTTCTAAACTCCAACGCCAAGTCAATGAGTTGTTAGAGAAAAGCTATGTAAGAGAGAGTCTTAACCCTTGTATTATGCCTGCACCTTTAGTGCTGAAGAAGGATGGAACCTAGCGGATGTGTGTAGATAGCTGAGCTGTGAACAAAATCACGATCAAATATAGGTATTCGAGCCCGAGGCTAGAAGACATGTTGGATGAACTGAGTAGAGCCAAGATTTTTAGTAAGATTGATCTTAAATCTGGTTACCACCAGATCCACATAAGATTAGGTGACAAATGGAAGACTGTGTTCAAGAATCAACATGGACTTTTTGAGTGGATGGTTATGCCCTTTAGCTTATCGAATGCCTCGAGCACTTTCATGAGATTAATGAACCATGTGTTGAGATATCTCATTAAGAAGTGTATCGTGGTGTACTTTGACGATATCCTAGTCTACAGTGCCGACATGCTGAGTCATTGTGAAAATCTTAGAGTAGTCCTAAATATCCTCCGTGCTGATAAATTATTCAGCAATCTAAAGAAATGTTGCTTTTGCTAGGAAGAAGTGTTATTCTTAGGCTATGTAGTCAGTAGAGGAGGCTTGTGAGTTGATGATGAGAAGATCTAACCAATTGTCGAGTGGCCGACTTCTACTACTTATGTTGACAGGAGAAGTTTCCATGGGCTGGCTTCGTTTTACAGAAGATTCATTATGAATTTCAGCACCTTTGTTATCTTACTTACTGAACTAATGAAAAAAATCATCGACTTCCATTAGGGAGAAAGGGAGGAGAGAAGTTTCGCTGAGGTAAAAGAAAGGTTGTCCTCCGCCTCGGTGTTAGTACTACCTGACTTCGACAAATTTTTTTAGTTAGAATGTGACACATCAAGCATTAGGATAGGCATTGTCCTAATGTAGGAAGGCCAACCAATTGCCTTCAACAGTGAGAAGCTTTGATGACCCCAATTAAATTATTCTATGTATGATAATGAACTTTTGGCACTCATCCAAGCAATGCAAGTATGGCAATATTATTTACTACCGAGAGAATTTGTCATATATACTGACCATGAATCGCTAAGGTACTTCCAGAGTCAAACCATGTTGTCAAAGTGGCAGGCAAGATGGGTTGAATTCCTTGAAGGATTCAATTTTGTGATAAAGTACAAGTAAGGAAAGAGCAATATAGTTGCAGATACTCTTTCTAGGAGATATGTACTTTTATCAAAACTATAGACCAGGCTGTTTGGGTTTACAAGTATCAAAGAACAATACTCTGAAGATCTATACTTTAGACCCATAATTTCGTGATGCGTCAATGGTAGGATAGTAGATGAATATCATATGAAGGATGGCTACTTGTTTCAAGGTGGAAAATTATACGTGCTGACTTGTTCACCAAGGGAGCTACTAGTCAGGGAAGCCCATAGTAGAGGTCTCTTTGTACATTTTAGGGAGAGGAGGACCTATGAACTAATAAATGGTTGATTCTTTTGGCCGAGAATGAGGAAAGATGGAGTTGTCGAAATCTATGCCGTATGCAAGAAGGTCAAGTGCTAGGTTAAGTAAGGGAAAGCAATGCCCCTACTTGTTTCGACGAAGCCGTGGAGTGAATTGAGTATGGACTTTGTTATCAGATTATCGTAAACTGCTTGAGGCAAAGATTCTATAATGGTTGTCATGGATTGGTTTAGTAAGATGGCACACTTCGTGCCTTATACCAAGACTAATGATGCTTTGGCTATTGCTTCTCTTTTCTTGTAGGAGATTGTATGAATACATGGTGTGCCGAGAAGTGTAGTCTCCAATAAAGACCTGAAGTTCTTGAGCCATTTTAAGAGAATCCTGTGGTGTTGGTTAGGAACCAAATTACTCTTCAGTACCTCATGTCACCCCTAAATTAACAGCCAAATAGAAGTGATTAATCGTACTTTGGGTCAGTACTCCGAGTTGCAGTAGGTAAGAACTTAGTTGACTGGGACATCTATCTACTAGTGGTTGAGTTCACCTATAATCAAATAGTACATGACACTATTAAGCAGACTCCTTTCGAGGTGGTTTATGGATTCAATCCAAAGTTGCCCCTCAACTATGCCCTTATACCAATACCTACGCAAAAGGACCCTAACACACTGGCCAGAGTACAATCCCTTCAACACATCTATGATAGGGTCACTCGGCACATCGACCAAACTGCTAGAAGAATGTGAGAAAAGACCAAGGGTAGGTCACCTAAACAATTTCAGCCGAGAGACTTGGTATGCTTGTACCTCGGTAAGGAACGGTTCCCGAACAAGAAGAGGAAAAAATTATTTGCAAGAGCGGAAGGACCTTTTAGAATCCTCCAAAAAATCAATGACAATACCTACAGGTTGGAATTACCTAAAGACTATGGGGTTTCTGATGACTTTAACATTGTCGACCTCAGTCCATATCACCCTGACGGAGAATTGAGCAAACATTATTCGGATTTGATCCTAAATCTAAAACAACTTAGAGGGAATGATGGGAATTAGGTTACCAGACCTCTGATCCGCAGTCGAGCCCGAGAACTAGAGGGACTAGCATGATGAATGCTTCTATTTTAACCAACCCCTGTTGAGGTCGAGTACTTCCTTACCGAGTTACCCTTTATGCCATGCCGTATGATTGCTAATTTTTCTATAGAATGTTGAGTTGATGATTATTAATGAACTGTCGACCAACAGTCCCATCACTCGTGCATGGCTCTGAGGACTCTAATCCCTCACCCGGCAAATTCTCTCTCGGCAACCTATTGATGATGAGAAAGTTTATGCTGAAAGAATGTGGCTGACTCCTTGAGCTCCCTTAATTGTCATACGTTGATCTGTACACTTGGTAGTGATGATGCTGATCATTCCCTTGCTGAATACCCTGTGCCTAGTAATCTGACCAATCATTGCCAAGAAGTTCTTGTCGAGTGACGAGAGACTCACTTAAATGGCCGAATAGTTTTCTCTTGACATGCCATCATCCCTTTTATCTTGGCCCCTTTATTGCCATAACATTTTGACCTCTCTTGCTTATTGTGCTTAGAGAATATTCGTATGGGACTAATGTTGTACTACCACTTGTTTACCTCGTCTAACATTATACTACTTTTCCATTTTTTTTTCCTTTTTTTTTACCCTTTTTGGTATGTATTGGGAATCCCATTTTTGTATATACTTTGTTGTAATTTCATTATTGGTAATGTTGCCCTAAGGACTTACTATAAATAGTCCTTTTCTTTTATAAGCCGTAGATAACTTACATTTTAATACTAAATATTCTGTTCTTGTGAGACAACCCTCTCTAAGTCCATATTTCACACATTCTTATCTAATCTTACCGAGTAGCTTAAGATTAGTGGTGGGTGGACCTTGACATCAACTTATGCGTTATATCAAGTGTGGTGTCAAGTCATGTTGTGTTTGTTGGTGAGTCACATCCTTCGAGCAGCTTCACATCAGCTACTCTTGTTCGGTTATGGATCATTTCTCTCTAATTTTCTTTGATATTTCGAAGGACCCATTTTAGTTCAAATCCGCTTCGGTAAGTCCTAGTGATAATTGAGCTCTTAGGTACATCATATATTCCTAGTATTAGAGCTTGAGGTTAAGGTTGAAACTGAGAGCTATATAGTAATAGTTAGTCTATTGTTCAAGATACTATATGTGATTGTAGCCATTCGTGTGAAGTGTAGTTACTAAAATTTTGTGTCAGGAATGTCGAACCCTAGTATACAGGGAGAGATTTACGATGTCGAAAGTGATGCTCATGGTCATGGCTAAGTTACCCAATAAACAATATGTACTACTGATGAGCAGATACAAGATCTTACTGCTATTGTGGCCAATTTAGCTATCTCAGTAAATAAGATCTTAGAGAATAGACTGCATGAGAGAGTTGTTGAGTAAGGTTGAGAAATGAGAGATAGGTCGAGGTGGCACATGAACAAGCAAGCTCCAGAAGCCTTTCTAGTAAACTACTTACCACCGTGACTTGTCGATAGAGTTGTGAGGAGAAGGTTAGAGTTAGATGAAGTGGAAGAGCACGAAGAAGAAGAAGAAGACCAGTATGCTGGGATTGATGAGTGGGAGTTCAAAGCACCAAGAGGTGTCGAACATCTTAAGGTATAGATTTCGAACTTCAACGGGTCTAGTAGTTTTGATGACTACTTGGGCTGGGAAGAGAAGATCGAAAAGATATTAAATTTTTATGATTATGAAGATGCTGTCCGCATTAGAGTGGCCGCGTTATAATTTTCTGAGTATGTGGCAATGTGGTGGAAGAAGCTATAGAATGTTTGCCTGAAGACCCGTCATAAGGTCCGAACATGGAACGAGATGAAGAGAGTTATGAGGAATAGGTATGTTCCTGAATACTACGAATAGGATGTAAGCCCCAAAGTTCAGCCAAGTAACTGTAGGATTGAACTTAGAATCCAAGGTTTAGGGCGATCGGTTAAAAGATCCGATCAAACCCAAATTATAAACTATTGAGAAGAATATTAGTAAAAATGACCTCGTAAACTTAAATTTAAGAAAATAAGTAATGAAACAAGAGACTATAAAATTTTCAAATTTTAAGCATAATAATTGCTAATTACCGAAAAGGAAAAAAGTGTAATATAATAACTAATAAATTACTGGAGATAGATTATATGTATAATAAAAATTTTAGAATGACCAAAATAATAATTAGGAATGTTCACGTATACCCTACATGTATTTACGTATAGATAAAAATACGCGAAATTACCTAAATTTACCAAAAACTAAGCAAATAATTAAAGAAAATTATAAAATAATTGAGGAAAAATCAGAAAAAAATCAGAAGGGTGTGGAATGATGTAAACTTGGTCGTGGCATGTCAGGATAAGAAAAAGAAAAATTAACCAATAAGAATTAAGCAACACAAAAGCCAAAATTTAAGGGATAAAATAATTGTCTTATCTAATTTAATGCATAATAATTACACTAAAGCCCTATAAATAGCAGGAAAAATCCAGGAACTCATTTGGACAGTTGGGAATCATAGAAAATTAGGGAGAGTCGAAAATTGAGAGAAAAATTCGGTTTGGAAAAAAATTAGAAAAATCTGTGCAATTAGAGCTTCTAAAGGGAACCCCCACCAGACGAGCAGCTGGAAGTGGACGGCCACTACCACCACACGGTGGTGGCAGCGCCTAGGCCGGCCGACAAGGCCACGGCGGCCCGCGGTGGCCGGAGCCACCCAAATCGGTGAGTCCGATTTCCAGCCTGATTTTGTGAAATTTTGTAAAAATAGTAAATATAATTATAAAATTATGAATTTTGTTATTCTGAGATATTTTTGTATGTAGTTTTTAGGAAAAATTTTATTTTGATGAAATTATGTCCCGTAATATATGGTCCCTAAGAAATTGTACAAAACCGAGCATGTTTTGGTTTAGAAATAAATGACCTTAGGAGTGTAGTTTCAAGCCCAAAATTTTTCTATAGATTACTTAGATGATATAGAACAGTGCTATGAAGCCCGTTTTCAAAAATTAATTTTCTAAATTTTTAGATAATTTTTAGGCCCTAAAATGAGGCATAAAATGGGTAATTTGGAGTTAATTAGGTGATTAGGAGATTGATTACTAACTTAGTGAATAAGTAGATGTTTTAGGATGTTAAAATCTAATGGAGTATGATACTTGTAGCAATTAGAGTGTTAAGATGTAATTATTAGGTTAATTATGTAGTAAATAGGTAATATGGAAAAATAGTACATTTTAAGATAATTTTGTAAATTAGGGTAAATTGGAGTAAAATCTGATTTAGGATGAATTTATACATTTTGAAATAATAATTGCTGTTTAGAGATGGCAATTAGGGTAATAGAATTATTAGAAATGCATTATGTGCAATAATGCATAATGTGTAAATTTTGAAAATATAATAAATAGAAAATATTAGGATAAAAATTGATATTATATAAATAATAGGGATATATAATAAATCTGATAAGAAACTTGAATTTATGTAATTATATGAAAAATGTAAAAATTTCTCACATTAGGAGTAAATTCGGTACACAAATAGGGATTTAAGTATACCGGATGGAATAAAATGCTGACTAGGGGTAGTGATCGTATTTAGGTTATCGGGAAATAATGTGATTAATTTCACATTATGGGTTGAAACAAATTTCTAGGGTTGGAATATAAAACGCTACTTAGAAAATCGAACTAAAATCTAATTTAGAAATCGATGTGGAAAATCGAACCTAAACCCAACCCCAAACTTAGAATAATTGTAAAAGACTTAATACCTAGATAATTAGGCATATTAAACCTTAAACAAAACCTAACAATAAGCGTTATATGATAAAATGAGCTTAGAATATTTATATGAAAAGCTGAAACCACATTCGTGTTATAGGGATGATCGGCGATGGCCTGAGCAAATCGGACCTCGAGTGAGTGAGTGAGGAGTCGAGGTAAGTTGGGATTAATACGATGCTGTATTTTTGGAGGCTTAAGATTATGATTGGTTGTGCTTGTTGGATAGTTGAATGTGTGCATGTGCTTGATTATGGGTGATGCTATGATTCTGTTTGTTGTTCTGGCATATATTGTATGAATTGTATGAAAGAATTGATCACCCTAAACTGGACTTAATCAAATATCTGACCAGTAATCATAATCGAACATGCATGGCAACCCGTTAGGGGAACTTAAGACTCTCCGACCAAATACCGACCCCTTCGGAAGGGATAGCGCAGGATTGCAAAATGGTCCCTTCTTCATCCTCAATCGAACTAAGTGACAGGAGAGGAGGTCGCGGCGAGGGTGAAGGCAGTGGTTCGAAGGTAGTCGCGGGAGGAGCAAGGTCTCCATTACACAAGCCTGGGTTTGGTCGTGAGCTGTTGCATTAACGGCAACTCCTCAACCCGGATTAGAGCGGGCGCAATTTCTCTAATCTCACGACGGGCCGGACAACGTCGTGCGATGGCATTTGCTTGCACATGCATTGCACCTAATAAGTGATTGAAAACCTTGTTATGTGTATGGTATAGTTTTAAGTCCTCCGTCCTAACTTACTGAGCTGTGGTTGCTCACATCCCTATAGACATCGTGCAGGTGCTGACTAAGAAGTGGCAAACAAATACTCTGAAGCTAGCAACTGCTGGATCCTGGGGAGTGAGGAAAAACATTGAAGAATCAACACATATTTTACTTTTCATTTCTGATTAATGTAATAACTGAATTATAGTGATTATATATAACTTTTCTCACTTTCTTAGGTAAATGATTTGTTTAAATTACAAATTGTCTACTTCAAAGCGGGTTAGTCGTAGACGCCTTGTGTAGATCAAGTTTAAGATAGCAGTTGTAAGGCCAACTTCTATCTTAGGATGGTTTACACGGCGGGGGCTATTACGACTCTGCCGCTTCGGGGCGTGACATAGGACACTTTTCAATAGCTCCAAGACTTGAGGCAAGGTAATAGATCTATAGACAACTATGTCTGAGAGTTTTAATTGCTCATGATACGATGTGATGTTGACAAGCTTGAGACCTGAACTATAGTACGGTTCATCTCGAGACTCCGAGTTGAGATTGGTTACATCGTGGAATTACAAAGCTTCACAACTTTGGATGAAATCATCTGTATAGCCTAGAAAGTTGAGAGGCAACGGCAGAACTAGGCTAGCCGAATGCTGAGTAACCTAACCATGATGCCGAATAGGACTGGCCTACCAAGTATACCAGGGAATGATAGGGTATCGAACAGTTCCAAGGTGGAATGCCAAGGTTACGTGTCGAGCCGATCAGATAAGGGTTGAGGTAAGAGCAAGATTAGGGAACCTGAGGTCCAAAGAGACCCGAATCAGAGTTTAGGGAGGAAAACCCGAGAAATTAAATGTTTTAAATGCCTTAGCTATGGATACATGGCTAGTCAATGTCTAAATTGCTGAGTTATGACCATAAGGGGAGACAAGCCCCAGTTTAAAGTAGAAAGTGCGAGTGAGGGAGAGGAAGAAGTAACAACTGATTGGATGATGGAAGAATTTGAGGAAGATTAGGAGGCTAAGATACCCCTTAAGGGTGGAGCCGAGTATTGCTTTGTTGTTTGGCGATCTCTCAGTACTCTTATGGCTAATGAAAATGAGCAAAAAGAGAACCTCTTTCATTCGAATTGCTAGGTGAATGGAAAGCTATGTACTGTAATCACTGATGGAAGGAGCTGTACCAACGTCATCATACAAGGGGTAATTAAAGTCATGAAATTACCGACTCTTCTACACCCTAAGCCTTATAAGATTCATTGGTTGAACGAGAAAGGAGGCTTATACGTCTCTGAGTAAGTCAGAGTGTTGAGAAATTATTCGGCAACCTAAAAAAATGCGCATTCTGTCAAAGCAAGGTTGTATTCCTTGGATATGTTGTTTTAGGGAATGGAGTTTGAGTTGATCAGGAAAAGGTCAAGGCTATTAATGAGTGGCCTACGCTGACTATTGTAGCTGAAGTTAGGAGCTTCTATGGCCTAGCTTCCTGCTATTGAAGATTTATCTAGAACTTCAGTTGCATAATTGCACCATTGATTGAATTGACCAAGAAGAATGTTGAGTTTAAATGGATAGAAAAGGCTTTGAGGAGTTTTGAAGATGTGAAGTGTAAGTTAATGTCTACTCTAGTACTTGCCTTACTAGATTTTGAGAAGGTTTTTGAGGTTGAATGTGATCATTTAGTGTTGGCATTGGTGCTGTCCTTATGTAGGAGCGTTGACCCATTGCTTACTTTAGCGAAAAACTCTAAGGTGCTACCATAAATTACTCAACCTACGATAAGGAGTTCTATGCCCTTATCCTTACACTTTATAACTGGCAACATTATTTGTTGTTGAGAGAATTCATCATCTATTTAGATCATCAATCTCTCAAGCATCTTCGTGGGCAGTAGAAGCTTTCTCGGCATCACGCAAAGTGGGTAGAGTTCTTAGAGACCTTTTGCTATGTCATTAAGTATAAGAATGGAAGCACCAATACAGTGGTTGATGCACTTTCTCGCCTTCATACCCTCGTTATGACGTTGCAAGCTAAAGTACTTAGATTTGGTACCTTACCCAATTGATATGAGCATGACTCACATTTTAGGCCTTTAGTAGCTAAATGCAATGCTAGAGGAGCTGTGGATGGATTTTACTTGAGTGAGGGGTTTTTGATGAAGGGAAAGTAGATTTGTGTGCCGAATGATTCTATAAGGGAGCTACTAGTCTAGGAAGCTTATGCCGGGGGTCTGGCTGGCCATTTTGGGGAAAAGAGGAAAATTAAGATATTGAAAGAGCACTTTTATTGGCTTAGGATGATGAGAGATGTGCATTGAATACTTGAGAGGTGCAAGGTATGTAAGTATATAAAAGGGAGGAGAGAACCTTATGGAAAATATATACCCTTACCAATTCCCGAGCGGTTGTAGACTGATTTGAGTATAGATTTCATGCTTGGCCTTCCCCATATGCTGAGAAGACATGATTTGATCATGGTGGTGGTCAATTGATTCAGCAAGATGGGCTACTTCATCCCTTACCATAGAACTAATGATGCTTTATTCATCGCTAACCTCTTTTTGTAGGAAATTGTGCAACTGCTTGGAGTGCTAAGGAGTATCGTGTCCAACCGTGATTCTAAATTCATGAGCTTCTTTTGGAAGACCTTATGTGGGAACTTAACACTAAGCTCCTATTTAATACCTCTTGCCACCCCCATATAGACGACCAAACTGAAGTAGTTAACAAAACCGTTGGTAATCTCCTGCGTGCCATTGTCTGAAAGAACTCTCATGAATGGGATTTATGCCTACCCATCATTGAATTTGCGTATAATCGCTCTATTGGAACATCACCATTTAAGGTTGTTTATAGACTTAACCGGAACCTACCCTTGGAATTAGTTAATTGTCTAACTATACAAAGGGAGAGTCAATCCGACTTGCAGCGTGTTGAGGAATTTCACAGGTTGCATCAAAGAATTGCTGAGCAACTAGCCAAAACTGTAGCCCGAAAGAAGGAAGTGGGAAGATGTGGAAGGAAACGAATTGTTGATGCCCCTGGGGACCTTATCTGGATCCATCTTAGCAAGGAACACTTCCTTAGCAAGAGGACAAACAATCTATCTCCCAGAGCAAATGGCCCCTACAAGATCCTGAGGCACATTAATGATAATGCCTACGAGATTGAGCTACTGGAAGGTCTCAGCATGTTTACCACATTCAACGTCACTGACTTAACTCCAAATGTGCTCGAAGATGACGAAGACTAAGATTTGAGGGCAAATCTTCAACAACCTTAAGGAACTAATGAATTGTCGACCATCGGTCCCATTACTTTCACACGGCTTCAAGGACTCTAATCCCTCACCTGGAGAATTCTCTCTCAGCAACCTACTGATGATGAGAAAGTTTACATCAATAAAATGTGGCTGAACTTCTTGAGCTCCTCTAATTGTCATACGTTAATCTGTACACTCGATAGTGATGATGCCAACCATTCCCTTGCCAAGTACCCTATGTTGAGTAATTTAACCAACCATTGCCGAGAAGTTCTTGCCAAGTGATGAGAGACTTACTTAAACGGCCGAATAGTTTTCTCTTGGCATGCCACCATCCCTGGTGCGAACCGTGACCAATAATAGACAGGTCGGTCACTGGAGGGTCTAAGCTTGCAGAAAGCTCAAAAAAGGGTTAATGGGGAAAGGTACGAAAAGAGTGACAAAGACGAATGGAACAGTAAAAAAAAACCTACGAATATTTCTAGAGGATATGACGCACCAAAGGAACTTTTGAGGACTCACGGCACAATTTGATATAACGCACGAATTGGTCCAGTGAGGTTACTCGTCACCTAACCTTGCTTAAGGGAAAGGATAACAGTGATGCCGAAAGTAAACAAGTAGTGTTTACACAAGGAAGAAAGTACTTAAGTGTATTGAAGGTAATCTGATGTGTTACAGCTACAAGTACAAGGGTATTTATACTCGTGAGTTAGGACAACTTACTCAAAAGGGAAAAGACAATAAGGACATTTCCTAAAAAAGCAATGTACATGATATAAGAGGGTAAAAATGAATATACAAAGAAATCAATCATTGGGGCTACAGATTCTCCATACGATATTGTACAGTAGCGATGCTGCATTGGTAAGGTTGTTTAAGGGATGTAGACAAAAAGTATGGATGGGTGGGCTTGTCTGAGTAGGAATGTCCTAGTTAGTCTGAATTCTTTGTCTCTCGTCTTTTCGGTAAGGATGATGTCGAGTGATTGGTCAGCTTGGCATTAGAGTAGTCATCAACTTAGCATAACACAGAATAAAGGGCGGTCATTCGGCATGGCATTAAAGGTGACTTAGTAAGTAAGTACTCAGCTTTGGCAGGGTTGGTTGGAACATAAGGATTCATCGTGCTAGTCCCTTTAGTCCTTGAGCTTGGCTATGAGTCAAAGGTCCTATAGCTTGATTCCCATTAATCCCTCTCATCCTGGCCCTTTATTGCTGCAACATTTTGACCCCTCTTGCTTATTGTGCTTAGAGAATATTTGTATGAGACCAATGTTGCACTATTACCTATCCACCTTGTCTAATATTATACTACTTTTCCATTTTTGGTCTTTTGTCCTTTTTACCCTTTTTGGTATGTATTAGAAATCCTCTTTTTATATATACTTTCTTGTAATTTCATTATTAATGATGCTGCTCTAGGGACTTACTATAAATAGTCCTTTTCTTTTGTAAGCCACAGATAACTTACATTTTAATACTGAATATTTTATTCTTGTGAGACAATCCTTTCTAAGTCCATATTTCATACCCTCTTATATAATCTTGCCGAGTAGCTCAAGATTAGTGGCGAGTGGACCTTGACATTAACTTGTGCATCATATCAAGTGTGGTATTAAGTCGTATTGTGTTTGTTGGTGAGTTACATCCTCCGAGTAGCTTTACGTCATCTACTCTTGTTCAGATGTAGACTATTTCCCTCTAATTTTCTTCGATATTTCGAAGGACCCATTTCAATTCAAATCCGCCTCGATAAGTCCTAATGATAACTAAGCTCTTAGGCACACCAATTACTCTCTAATGCTAAGCCGACTAATTACTCGACATCTTCCTTGTTGAGAAGCTGAGAGAGAGAATTTGGATGACTAAGCCATCTCTGCTCAGACAAGCTCATTTGTCTATGCTTTTTTATCTGCATCTTCTAATGACTTCACTAATGTAGAATCGCCATATGTATAGTATCATGTATAGAATCCGTTGCACCAATGATTGCTTTTCCTGTATATTCATTTTTATCCTTTTGTATTTTATACATTACTTCCTTAGGAAATGCCCTTTTTGTCTTTTCCTTTTTAGGTAGGTTGTCCTAACTTATGGGTATAAATACCCTTGTACTTGTAACTGTGACAACATCAAATCATTCTTTATATATACTCTTTGAGTACTTTTTCTTCCTTACTTAAACACTGTTTGTTTTTCTCTTAGCAAACAAACAGTGTTTAAATAAGGTTAAGTGGCGAGTAACTTCATTGGACCAATTTGTACGTCATATCGAATTGAGCCGTGAGTCTTTGAAAGTTCTATTGGTGCATCTTATCCTCTAGAGCTATTCGTGGGTTTTTCTTACTGTTTCATTCTTCATTTTTTCCCTTTCTCACTTTTTCCCATTAGTCATTTTTTAGCTTTTTGCAAGCTTGGATCTATCCAGTGACTAGCCTTATCTGTTCTTGGTTACAATTCACAACATTTAGTTGCTTGTTTACACTTGATATGTTAGTAGGTTACTAAGGACATGTAAAGGTTTGTAGCGTCCTAAGCCTACAGCATTATAATTTTGTTAAGCAAAAATACCCCCTTTTGCAGTTCACACCCATCCAATAAATTTTATGTATAAAATTAAAATATTTGGTAGTACTTTAGGGATCTATTCACAAGTTTGCCATCCTCATATTTAGCATATATTCAATATAAAGATAGCCTCATTTATTATTTACATTAAGAGGGAAAAATTGGCATTATGAAATCTACCTTTCTTTTTCCTTTCATGTTGTTTTATCATTACATTCAATTTCTCTCTCCCTTTTTTTCGTTCGTTAGTACCATTTCTTTATCATTACGTTTCTTTTTAATAATTATTTATTGGGGGGTTTCTACATAAATGCTAGTAGAATAGTGTTACCATAATGCGGGCCAATCAAAACTATTTATTTAGTAAAACTTAATCTATTCTGCCCATTTTATAAATATAACTTAACCTGTTACTTGGACAACAAATCAATAGGTTTCACAAATAAAAAATAAAAATTAATTAACAAATTGTCACAAAAATATAAGAACCTTGATTTCTAAGGTAATAATGGAGCATTTAATATAAATTATAATCTCAACTTCTAAGGTAAGCACCATTCTTAATCAAGAACCTTCAACGCATTACACAAGGCGTCTTGTAATCTCAACTTTTATCCTGAGACCAATATCAAGTAATAATGGTGCATTTAATATAAATTATACCATAATATCTAAATCTAATGTAACACAAATATAGATAGGGGTATAAGGTTTCCCCTAGCATAAGTCATATAGACCCAAAATAAAATAATACTAGTAATCTATGCTACTTAACATACTAGAAGATGTAAATAAACTTAGAGAGTCCAAATAACATTTAAGTGACCACTCGTGCTCGCTTCTTCTTCTTAGTGACCATTCCTAAGTTAATGGAACTAACTTTTGCCATCCCACGACTCAATACTAACCAAAGATCCTATTGCAACAACAAACTATAAGAGGGTAAGCTACAACTACTTAGTGAATAACCTTCATATCTTACCAACAAACAAAAGAAAAGCAAGTTAATTACCACGCATATGCAATGCAAACAAGCATATGAAATGCAACATCATATACAACCTGTTAGTGATTGTGCAAAACACGACATTGTGCCCATTGTTGCTTGGGTTAGGAAGTATTTAGGCACTTCTAGACTTAGGTCTCTACATCTATCATCCAAGCATATTTATCTCTTATTCAATAAATCTAAAGCAGCAGACATGACTCGGCCTCAAGTACAGGGCGACACTCCCTAGAGTTAAGTAGATCCCAAAGGTTGAAGTAAGAATATGTCGTACGAATCAACAATACAGATAATTAATATTGGATCCAACATACATGATCTCTTGCTCCATTGCGTAGTGCTAACATTCTATATAGATAATGCATAAATGTGCAATGCTTGACCAATTTTTATTAAGCTCTCTTAGTTATTATTTTGGTTTGTAGGTGACCAACCAAATATATATGACAGACAATCCAAGGCCTTAAGTACTAATGCAACATCTAATTGCAATTCAGATATATTATGATCTTCTAACAAATAAGTACACCCAAATCAAATACGTACATATGATCCTAACCCTAAGCATATTCATTTCTTGTATATACGTAATTAAGAGGTGCTCTACATTGCAATCACAAGCAAGATAAGATAGGGGTTGGTATACTTAGTCTACCATGGAATTTAATAGTCTTAGATGATAGGGAGCACAGACTAATCACACGCTCCAAGGCTCGAGGACTCGCTCATATGATACGCCGAGTTGTCTAAGGAGAGTTAAACTCAGAAAAGCAATGCATTCCCTAATTTAGGTTACCAAGTTACTTTGCCCTCTACTTCATCTAAGAAGTTACTAGGGTGACCAAACTTTTACTGAACCAACCCCTCCCCAATACATCTATCTAAGGCTAAGTATCAAACCAATATACTATTAATTAATACATTGTCGAAGGCAAGTTGACCTCGATTCTGAGCTGACTTGTTGAGGTCGACCAAACATTAGGAAACTTACAGGACCAATCTTTCCTCAATCTCGAACGTTTAAGCCATCGAGTTACCGAGGACTTGATGCTGACCTGACCTGACCTACTTAGAACTTCCTCTATACGGCAAATAGCATCATTGGGACTACAGAATGGACAGTTGATAGGTACCTTGCTTTCTTGACATTCGTATTGTCCTTTTCTAACATCAGATATTCTTTTTGCTTATTTACAGCTTTACCCTTATAAACTATTCCTTTTCCTTTATTAGTAGGAATCTTTTTTTTTTTTTTTTGATAATTTACACTAACCTAAGACTTACTTTAATTGGGCCATATAAATACTTGTAAATTTTAATAGTCGCATCAATTAATACATTTGATATTTAGACATACTCTTGTGAGCTAAGTGTTTTCTACTTAGTCTCATTAACTCTTATTTGATCCTTCGTGAGTGTGGATTAGTGGCGAGTGCCTTTTGATCATACTTATGTGTCGTATCAAGTACGATTAGATCTCGTATGAGGTGTTGGTGCATTATATCCATCGTTGGTATATAAGGACCCTACTTAACCTTCAACTATCATCTACCCTTCCAATCCTCTTGAGGTTCGAACCCATCCCTTTGGTTCATGCGATATCGAACGTCGTATGTTCATCCACAATAGACCTGTATCATCTTAGTATCAAAGCTTGGCTACATTCGAGCTAGTTTCTTATACCTTGTCCTTTGAGTGATTTGTTACTACTTTCATATGTGTTAGAAGTTCTATTGTTGTCATAGGAGTTTGGTAGGTGAGTTGTGTTGATGAAATTTTATACCCTGTTTTCCGCTATTTCTTGTATACAAAACAAAGTGTAAGTGTTTGTTTGTTTATTGTGTGTAGTTAACATAACTGTAAGAGTATTAGGTATTATTTTACTATTGTTATTTGAGGAGAGAACTTTGAGTGATATTTTTAACTGTTAATCTCATAAAATAGTTGTAGACACCTCATTTTCCCCCACTATAATTTAATTTTTTTTTATAATAGGGTAAAAGGTCTTAATTTAAAAAAAAAAACCAAGAAAATAAAAAATTTAGAAAATACAAAAAATAGAAAATTTAGAAAATAAAAAAAATAAAAAAAAAATATTTTTAGATAAATAGAATACAAAGTTTTAATAGTTTTAGTATTTCTTAGGTCTTAGATAATAAAAATAATAAGGGTCATTTTGGGCTTGAGCTTAAATTTGAATTTGACTTTATTTATATGTGTAATTTGATTATACAGATAAACAAAGCATAGGTTAACTGCTTAATGGTTCTACACTTTAACTTACTCTTACATATAAGTTGGGGATCTTGGGTTCGAATCTTTTCATAGGCACAAAATGCTTTTTATTTTTCTCCACAAAACATACCCGTTATGTGTCGAAAAATCACTAGGCCACGTGGCACTTTGTGATTGAACCACTCCATACCCATAGATACGTGGCATGACAAGTGTCACGTATACGCAATAGTTATGGATACATGTCACCACATGATGAGACACGTGTCATGTACATGTAACACTATGAACACATTTCATCATGTGGTAAGAGAAATATTACGTACAAGCAACACCATAGACACATATCCTTATGTGGCATGATATATTAGCACCACATCATTAGCTACATGTCACATTAAGATACGTAGCATGATGTCATTGGATTGCACAGCTAACATAGCGCCATATTAGTACCACATTAGCACCATTTCTTTCTCTTTCTTTTCCTTTTCCTAATTTTCTCTAGAAATCCTGCACTTTTTCTTATTGGTCAACCTACTCCTACATCAATTTCAAGCCCTTTTGAGTTGCAATTTCACTAAATTAATGGCAAAATTGCAAATTATGCATAACATAGTTTCGATTTTGCTTAAAATCCTGTCCACAATCATGATTGTATGCATTTGAAATCGAATTGAAAATTGAGGAAAAAGCTAAATTTCAGGTCACAATTCTTCAACGCAATTTAACTTGTTTTTAAAAAATTTTCAAACTTCATCCATATTGGAACAATGTAAATGAAAGGTTTTAGAGTTGATCGTTACATACAATCATCAAAACACATCCTTCTTCAATCTCACTATCGAAAATTTCTCTTCCTCATAAGCTTTCTCTCTCTCACTACTGCATCCAACCATCGACTGTGACACCAATCCTTAACCTCACTCTTTCTTTAACCATCTTCTACCAATGCCATCCAAAAAAAAAAAAAAAAAAACCCTTGTTGACTCAATTTGCAACAGTAACTACATTACAACATAACCTTAACTACTAACCCACACTTTATACTGTTGTCAACACCGAACAACAGTACTAATTGCTTAACCTTACTTCCAATCCTTATCCTGACAACTAAGGATACCCTTACTCTCATCTCCATTCTTAATCTTCAACAACAACCACATCACATATAGACCCAAACCAGTGACTAAACACAGTCCAACATCGGTCACTAGTAACCCCAACAGTAGAGCAAACCACTTCAACCCAACATTGTGACAGTAGTGAGCAATGCACCAACCTTTAACTAGTGACCTAACACCACACATCAAAACCAACAACAGCCACTCCTTATTGCTACGACCACCATTCCACCATCATGGCAGACCAAACAAAACCTCATCGTCCTCTCTCTCAACTCAACACCAACTGACTCACAATTGCGCACAGTGTGCGATTTACTCCTGTCCCAATGCCAACTTACGGCCTCCAATACACCTAATCATTGCCATCAGTGAGACTACCTTTAACCAACATAGAACCCACTACCCAGATGACCTTTGACTACACCAAACATGCCCATAGCAATTGCTTGCGACTACGCAACCAACTGCTCAACTGCATAATAGCGACCAAACACACCATTCACACGCATGAGAATTACTCCTACATAAACCCTCATTGATGCACGACCACCATAAAAAATAACACCTCCACACTCTTTAGCTAAAATTGATGCCATAATTGAGTTCGTAGCATCCTAAAACCTAAGATGGACCCCTACCTTCACACTCGGCAATGACCTTACGTGTTAGCCATTGCTGCTGTCGCCACTTCTCCCTCAATAACCTACCAAATAGCCACCAATGGCCAAGACACTTCACTAAAGCCCCAATCCCTAATAAAATTCACACAAAAAGTTCATTACCCTCATGAAAACCCCCTAACTCAATGTACGTGGCTCCTCCTCAATCATTGCCACCTTCTTCTTCTTCTTCCTACTGTAAGCACGTGTTGCATAAATGAAGTGGGTCGGTCAAACCGAACCAACCTGAGTCCAGCCGACCAAATTCGATGCTCCACGAATCAACCTTGTTGTGATCTAAACCGTGTTAGAGCCTAAACCAAGTCCAGCCCTCTTGTTAATTTGTATCTATCTTTGTATATTTTATTTATTTATTTATTTATTTATCTATATTTGTAATTGTAAAGATAAAAAGAAAAACGAAAAATAAAAGAATGAAAAGGAAAAATTGAAAAAGAGAAAAAAAGATGAGAAAAGAAAAGAAAAAGAAAAAAAGTAAAGTAGCTTAATTATAAATGTTCTTAGTTAAAACTTAAATTAAATTTTTAAAAAATGATAAAAGAACAAGAAATTAGATAAAATAAAGAAAAATAAGAAAATATTTTTATGACTTAGAAAAATTTATTTTCTAAATAAATAAAAATAAATAAACTCTTTTTCAAAGTTAGGGCCTCTTTAGAATTTTTTTAAAAAATAAAATAACAAAAAAATTAGGACTCTTTTAGAAATTTTTCAAAATAAAAAGGTTAATAAATTTAAATCCAACTGATTCCTCGAATTAAAATCAACCAATACATTAAAACTTTTCTCAAAAGAGTTACGTATATCTAATTTTGAATAGCGGGCACGTAGACACCATTAAGGAGATGTAAAAAGTGAAATAACTTATTTTTTCCATTTTAGTTTAAATTATTCAATTTAGTTTAATTTGTTAACTAATGATTTTATTTCATTTTATAAGGTAATTTTGAAAGGTGATTTCAATAAATTAAATCTAGATTAGGAAAGTTCATGGTGCCCGTAACGGTTTAAAAAACCTAACTCTCGGATTCGTTTCTCTAGTTTTCTAAAACCTTTTTCTATAAATCGGTTTTCCCTGTGCTAACTAGTGTTTAAATCGAAACCAAATCTACCCATTTGGTTTTGACCTAAACCATTTCTTGACCTCAGTTGTATGGTGATTCCAAGAGCTTATAAAACTCTTTTAAAAAGCCAGTTTTGTTTAAACCTTAGTCGATAATCAATATTAAATGGGTAAGTTTTAATATTGATCGGGTTAAGGAAACTAATAAAAACAAAAAAAAATCAGGCTTGATAATAGTCGATAATGTTTGATTGAAATGTTCAAGGGGCCATTAGTAACTAAGAGAGTGGCGCTTAAAATTACTAAGGTCAACAAGAAAGTTCCATACCCCATTCTACAGATGACCGACTAGATTGACTTACTGACCTAGTCGTTAGTCTAGTGATTGTCATAAATAAAGATAGACGAGCTAGAAATGATCCCTACAGAGGCCAAACCAATGAATGACCAGAGAGAGGCAATGGCCATTATGGTCGAACTAATGACCCAATTCAACCACACTAAGTTGGAGGAGAGAGCAGAGTTGTTGGATGCAGACTAACTTTAAAAGAGACTAAGAGGAGAATGAGGAAGAAGAAGATGAAGTGGAAGAGTATTATGTACCTAAGGAGAGGAACGTCTACGCGTCGAGAGTGGAACAATTGAGAATGGATATCCTTAGTTTTTCTAGTAGTGGTGATGTTGATGACTACCTTGATTAGGTAGATAAAATCGAAAAGCAGTTTAAATGCCATGAAGTACTTGAGAATAATAAGGTTAGACTTGCTATACTAGAGTTTACTGGTTATGCCACCTTATGGTGGAAGAACATGTCATGAGGATGAGGTTTTTTCTGAGTTGCTATTCGCAAGACGTCTTCAAGAGGTTACAAGAGTTGAGACAAGGAGGATCGAGTGTTGATGCATATGTAAAGGAATTTGAGATGTTGATGATTCAATGCGAAGTTGTTGAGCTTAAAGACTAAATTGTATCTCAATTCATTAATGGGTTGAAATACAAGATTGGAGATATTTTGGAGACTATGGATATTGGGTCACTTGATGACGCTATCTGAGTTGCTCAAAGGATCGAAAGGTATCGAATAGGAAGATTCCGACCTCTCATCAGCCGACTTGCCACTAGTTAACCTATTTCGAGCATACCTGTGCGATTGGAACTAAGTAAGGTTATTGAGACTTGACTTACTTAAGCTATTCGAGTAGAGGAGAAGGAGATCCCAAGGAAGTTTGAGAAAGGCCAAAGCTTAAGAAGGAAGATAAGTAAGATAAACTGCTTTAAGTGTTAAGGATTTAAACACATGGTTGCTTAGTGTCTAAACAAAAGAACCATGTAATTCGAGGCGAATCACCGACTATTGATGTAAACAATATCGATGAGGAAGTAGAAGAACAAAAAGAGACTGGATGGATAGAATGGTTCGAGGAGAAGGAAATCATCTATAGTAAGGAAGGTAACTTTATACTTGCTACGCTAGTGTCAAGGAGGGCAATGAGTGTGAGTCCTGTACCTAAAGACAAGCAATAAGAGAATATGTTCCACATTGTACGTAAGGTGATTAGGTCATTGTATGCAATGATTGTTGATAGTGGCAATTGCACCAATGTAGCATCTGCTTTCATGGTTTAATAATTAAAGTTGCTGACCAAACCTCACCCTAAGCTTTATAAACTACACTAGCTTAGTGACAAAGGAGCCCTACAAGTAAACAAATATGTGAATGTGCCAATTAGTATTGGGAACTATTGAGATAAAGTGCTCTGTGATGTGTTGCCAATAAGTATGTCCCATATTCTGCTTGGATGACCATGGTTGTTTGACCGTAGTGTGATATATAATGGAAAAAAGAACACATGTTCCTTAGAGCACGAGGGCAAGAAGGTGAAGTTAAGCCCTATGACTGCCGAACAAGTTAAAAGCATCCAAACTCAGTTAAGCCGGGTTCTAAAGAAAGAGGCTTTGGTGATGACCGGAGCTGAGTTGAAGAAAGAGATAAAGCTTAAAGAACAGACCTATCTACTAGTCAGAAGGTTACTTAAGATAAAGGGATCTGAGGAAGAGTTGCTACCTATTGAGGTGAAAACCTTTTAGATGATTTTGCCAAACTATTCCTAAGCAAGTTACCAGAAGGTCTTCCTCCCCTTTAAGGTATTGAACATGTAATTAACTTATAATTAGGAGTCACATTGCCGAACAAACCTGCCTATGAGCTAAACCCTAAATAGGCTACCAAGCTATAGAAGTAAGTAGATGAATTGATGAAGAAAGGTGTATACGAGAATCCCTAAGCCCCTGTGCTATACTAGTTGTATTGATACTAAAGAAAGATGGGATATGGAAGATGTATATAGATAGCCGAGCAACTAATCATATTACTGTCAAGCATAAGTACCTTATGCCATGGCTTAATGATATGTTAGATGAGTTGAATGGAGCAAGAGTATTCCCCAAGACTGATCTCAAGTCGAGATACCATCAGATCCGAATGTGAGAGGGAGATGAATGGAAGACCACATTTAAGACTTACCATGGGTTGTATGAATGGCTTATGGTGCCATTTGAACTATTAAATGCACTAAGTACATTTATGCGACTGATGAACCATGTACTCCAAGAACTAATAGGAAAATTTTTGGTGGTTTACTTCAATGGCATCCTAGTTTATAGTCCTAATCTAGAGAATCACCTAGAACATCTTTGAGCAATCTTTTCAAAACGCTAAATTGAGAAGCTCTACGCTAACTTGAAGAAATGTGACTTTTATTGACCTAGAGTGATCTTTTTAAGGTTTATTGTGAGTAGAGGTGGCATTTGAGTAGATGAAGAGAAGATAAGGGTGATTACTAAATTACTTATGCCAACTTGTTCAGCCGACGTACGAAGCTTCCATGGCTTGGCATCATTCTATCATAGATTTATAAGGAGTTTCAATACAATTGTGTCCCCATTCACCGAGCTGTTAAAGAAGAATGTTGACTTCAGGTGAGGAGAGAAGGGGCGGAGAAGTTTTGAAGAGGTAAAGGAGAAATTGACCACTACCCCTATCTTAATTCTATCGAGCTTTGACAAAGTATCTAAAGTGGAGTATAATGCTTCTGGACTAGGCATAGGTGCTATGTTAATGCAGGAAGGTCAACTTATTGCTTACTTTAGTGAAAAGCTTAGAGGAGCTATACTCAATTATTCTGTTTATGATAAGAAGTTTTACTCCTTGATTCGAGCCTTGCCTGGATGGTAGTATTATTTGCTACCTAAAGAGTTTATGATCTATACTAATCATGAATCTTTAAGATATCTGAAAAGCTAGCCCGGGCTATCGTAAAGACAAGTCAAATGAGTTGAGCTTATGGAGGGATTTTCTTATGTCATGAAGTACAAGAAGGGAAAGAACGATATAATGGCTTACACCCTATTGAGATGATACTCCCTTTTGACAGAATTACAAACCCAGCTATTGGGATTTTCAATGATAAAGGATTTGTATGCTGAAGACCTACATTTTGGTTTAATCTATTCTCGATGTGAAGAGGGCCAAGCATTAAATGACTATCATAGGGAGGACAAATACTTATTTAGGAAGGAGAGATTATGTATCCCAACCTGTTGTATGAGAGAGCTATTAGTATGCAAGGTGCATAGAGGAGGATTGTTTGGACACTTTGGTAAGAACTAAACTCTTGAGGTACTATCCTCAAGAATCTCTTAGTTAAGGATGATGAGAGATGTTGAAGTTGTGTTGGAACACTGTGCTACCTGCAAAAGAGCAAAGAGTCGATCCGAGCATGGAAAATATTTACCTTTGCCGATTTTAACCAAACCATGGTCCAAGTTGAGCATGGACTTCATGTTAGGGTTACCAATGATGTCTCGAGGGAAGGACTCCATCATGGTGGTTATGGATTACTTCAGTAAGATGGCATACTTCTTGCCTACTCTAAGACTAAAGACACTTTGACTATCTCTTTTCTTTTCTTACAAGAGGTTGTCAAACTACATGGAGTACCCAAAACTATTGTTTCGGATAGAGAGCTAAAGTTCATGAACCACTTTTGGAGAATGTTATGGAGACGAATGGGAACTAAGTTGTTATACAACACATTTAGTCACTCACAAACCGACGGATAGACCAAGGTTGTCAATCGTATAGTGGGAACTTTATTCTAGGTTGCAGTTCGTTAAAACATGGTTGATTGGGATCTGTGCCTACCCATAGTTGGTTTCACCTTCAACAAGACTACCCACAGTATCATGAACATGTCACCATTTGAGGTCGCTTATAGGTTCAGCCCTGAGCTCCCATTGGACCATACACCCATTTCGAACCTTAACAATGATAAGCTAGCCTTAGAAAGAGTTAAAGCCATGCACTAGAAGATTATAGAGCATTTAAAAAGAGTTGCTATTAAGCTTAAGAGGTAAGGCTGAGGACAGAAGAACAAGGAATTTTGGCCCAATGATTTGGTTTGGATTTACCTCAGTAAGGAATGATTCTCGAATTTAAGGAAGAGCAAGTTATCTTCTAAGGCAGATAGACCATTTAAAGTACTTAACAAGATCAATCCTAATGCTTATAGGATTGAGCTACTTGAAGAGTATAGAGTCTCAGACTCCTTCAACATTGCTAACCTCTACCTGTATACTCTTGAAGATAAGCAACATGAAGTTGAGCCAAACCAAATCTCAATTAGCCTAGAGGGGATGATAGGGAGCACAAACTAATCACATGCTCTAAGGCTCGAGGACTCACTAATATGGTACATCGAATTGTTTGAAGAGAGTTAAACTCAAAAGAGTAATGCATTCTCTAGGCTGACTTACCAAGTCACTTTGCTCGCTACTTCATCTAAGAAGTTGCTGGGGTGATCGACCTCTTACTAAGCCAACCCCTCCCCAATACATCTATCTAAGGCCAAGTATTGAACTAGCATACTATTGATTTGATACATTGCTAAGGCTAAGCTGACCTTGATTTCGAGTTGACTTGTTGAGGCCGATAAGGCATTAGGACACCTATAGGACCAATCCTTCCTTAGTCGTGAATGTCTAAGTTAGTGAGCTACCTAAGACCCAATGTTGACCTGACTTGCTTTGAACCTACTTTGCTTAGCAAATAACATCATTGGGACTACAGAATGGATAGCTAACATGCACCCTACTTTCTTGACATCCGTACCATCCTTTTCTATCGCCAAATATTCTTTTTTCTCATTTACAATTTTATCCTTATAAATTATTCCTTTTCCTTTACTAATAAGAATCTTTTTTTTTTTTTTTGTAATTTACACTAACCTAGGACTTACCCTAATTGGGCTATATAAATACTTGTAAATTGCAATAGCCATAGTAGTTAATACATTTGATATTAAGACATACTCTCATGAGCTAAGTGTTTTCTACTTACTCTCATTAACTCTTATTTGATCCTTTATGAGTGTGAATCAATGGCGAATGCCTTTTGGTATGCGTCATATCAAGTAGGATTAGAAATTTTATAAGGTGTTGATGTGTCATATCTATTGTTGGTGCATAAGGACCTTTGCTCAATCTTCAACTATTGTTTTCCCTTCGGACCGTTTCAAGGTTCGGACCTATCCCCTTGGTTTGTGCTATACTAGACATTGTATGTTCATCCACGGTGAACTCGTATCACTAGTAATCTTCGATTGTGTCAAACTCAGAGTCCTTGTCACTTGAAAAATACATTAAAGGTATATAAGTATTCTACTTATACTAACTATTTAGGCTTTCTTGCTCTAGATCTCTATTTTAACTATTTTCATATTTCGGGTGTAGTTTCCTCATTTTAAATCCATTTTTAGTGATCTTATAGTCATTTTTCATTGTTTTCGAGTGTTCTTTCATTTGATGAGGTTATTTTTTAGATTTGGGTTGGTAAGGTTTTGGTTTAGGCCTTATAAGTTTATGGGCCCAAAGGGTAAGTTTGGTCACTTTAGAGGTTGGGCTTAATTTTAGGCTTTAAGCTTAGTTTTTGATCTTAGACCTTACACTTAATATTTTGATTTCCTTTTAAGTATTTTAGGCGAACTTTTTCTACACAACACTTTAAATTTTCATCTTGAGCCTTGGTTAAGGCTTCAACTCATTAAGGGGCCTATTGTAGATGACTTGGATGGGCCTTAGGGTTTAGTGGGTCTCTTTAGTAACTTATTGTAAGCCTTTTATTATGGGGTTCAAATCTGATCACAATCTTATTTAGGCCTTAAACTTAGGCCTTTTAGGACTTTTTAGGCCTAATTTGCACTTTAAGGCTTTAGGCCTAAACCTACTTATCTTTTTAGACTTAAACCTAACCTTAGCCCTAAGTTTAGTCCACTTTACCCAACTTTACAGATCTAGTCATGATCATTAAGGTGGCCATTAATACCATTTTAATGTCTCTAATCATAAACTAAGCTACTTTAAGGTCCTAAATCATTATTGGCCTACTTAACTTGGTTAATCAAGACGTAAACCATACTTAATACTAAATAATCATGTTATTAAGCTAATAAATTAAAACTTACAAATTTGAAGTTTTCATGAAAGTGGCAGCCAACTTAGGGTTTTTAGGGCTTCCACACATTTCTTCATATAATACTTGTTTAGTGGTGTTTTCCTTAATCAACATTACATTTTTACTCACTTAGGGTTATTATTAATACATAATATGTGGATGAAAAACAAGATGGGGATTAGGGAAGGGGCTACACACTTGGTTAAGTGGGAGTTAAGTTCTATTTTAGGTGATTTAGCCTTAAAACTAATAAAACACTACACTTCCTTACATGATAGTGTTAAAGCCTTAACTAAGGAGTATTGTTCTTTCATTATTCATGTTTGTTCTTCACTAGAACACCCTAAACTTCTCAGACATGGATATGTACAAAGATGTACGTGCCTAAAATGCAAGCTACTAACATAAAACTTAAGAGAATCAAAGTTAATCAAGCTTGGCTAGCTTACCTAAATTAGGAGTGTTATTCTCCTGTTTGCTAAGGTAGCTGATGGCCTATGGTGGTGTTATGGATGGTTGTTGGTGGTGTAGGGGAATATGTGTGGGTAGCATGGCTTTTAGGTAGTGGTGGGTTTGGTGGAGTGGGAGTGGTGTGAGTGAAGGTAGCAATGAAGTGTGCAAGGAGAGGAAGAAATGGTTTCAAGAGGATTTGAGGGGACTTTGAGTGAGATACTTGAGAGAATGTTTAGGAGTGTTTTTAGGGTTTGGAAATTGAAGCAAATGAGTAAGGGAAAGGGAGAGATGGTCGATGCAACAAGAGTATATGTGTGGGGGAGGGGGGGTGGGGGTGGGGTGGTGTAGGGGTAGAGTAGTGCAGGATAAAGAATACTCCATTTAGGAAGTGAATGACATGGTCTATTTGGGGACTATGTATTACGTTACATTTTTGCCTAATTTGAAAAGATCTTGTCTCCCTAAAGAACAATATATTTTTAAGGCCATTAACACTCTTGCACTTTGGCCCTTAATCAAGTTTAACTTGCTATCAATTAATATGTAATGAAGGTTGGTTATGGATTAATGTTTGTTGAAGGTAATTGATGGTAATTAAGCATAATTAGGCTAGTTAAGTGTAATTAGGGAATGTTTAGGGTTTTGTTGTGTTTTAATACTACACTTTAGTTAGTCTAAGTACTCTACACATGTACCTAGGATTTCCTTAGGGTTTGATGTTTGTTTATAGTTGTTTGATTCACATATGAGCTTGGAATTTAGCGTTTTGGGTGATTAGTGAGTTTGATTACTTTTGGTGATTGATTTAACTTTATAATTAAGATTTATTTGCTGTGTTAAGGTATTTGGTCACTCATTTGGGACTTAGCAATCTTTTTAGGGTTTTGTTATCGTTTTTAGGTTTCTTTAGTATTAGGGTTTCTAGGGTTTTACTCATATAACTAGGGTTTTAGGGTCTTGCTTCCTCTAGGGTTTTGGTTTAACGTTTAGGATTTGATTCTTTTACTTAGGGTTTCATTATTATGTCTAGATGGTTTTAGGGACTATCGAAAGACCTTTTATCCAACTTCACTTTTGGTTACTAAAAACCCACAGGCTTTACACAAATAATATTAAATAATAAAAAGAAAAACCTCCTTTAGCAAATTACATTGACTAGTGTTATCATAACGCTATATTACCATAATGCTATATTGCTAATGTTAATGTTGAAAAATCTTTATTTAGTTAGACATAATTTTATTTGGCTTGATTTCCCTTGAATCTAAATTATTGTTGTCTTATAAACAATAACATTTATACTTTTTTCAAATGGTGAAGCAATATTTTGTACTCAAATAAATAGATTTTGGTGCATAACTTTTTGAAGTTGTTTAACATTTTATGAATTCTTCAATCATCAATTTGATGTTGCATTTTTAACTAGAGATTGGTATGTAAGAGTAAGTTAGAGACTCGAGTGGTGGTGGTGGTAGTAGTAGATTCCATAGCGATTGCCTAGGAGGCTAAAGAAAAACGGGATTCTTTTTAAGTTATACATGTAAGCCATTTAAATCATAAGTACTCTTTTCTCTCCAATTACCCATTTCATACTTTTCTTTTATTCTATGATCAATATATATTAAAGATGATTTCTAACATTATATGAATTTTTCAATCATCAATTCAAGGTTACATTTTTTGCAGAAGCTAGTGGATAAGGGTTAGTTAGAGACTCGAGTGGTTATGGTCGTAGTGAGTTCCATAATGGTTGTCTAAGATGCTAAAGACAGAAGGGATTGTTTTTAGGATATGTATGTAAGTCCATTTAAATTATAATTACTCTTTTTCTCTAATTACCCATTTCATGTTTTTCTTTTATATTATAATTTGTATTGGTTAAAGATGATTTTCTAGCATTATATGAATTTTTCAATTATCAATTTTAGGTTACATCTTTTGCAGAGATTAGTGGATAAGAGTTAGTTAGAGACTCGAGTAGTGGTGGTAGCAGTGGGTTTTATAGTTGTAATGCCTCACCTTATAGGTGTCTACTTAAAAATTTTTCTCAAACTTTTAGTACTTGAAGACGGTTTATTCCTACCATCCTTAAGTTAAGGATAAGGCAGAACATGTATTCAACCTACTCTTTTGTTCTATAAACAACTACTTTCAAATAATTTCTCATTCAATATGACCAATAACAACATAAGTTTCCACATTAGTGAGCCACATTCAGAGTATCACAGTGTCATACTTCTATATGACATAGTATCACTTTTACAAATACATGTTTTTGGACTACTACAATTATACTAAACCTTTGTTGAAAGTACGACTTTCCTGAAAAGCTATCTCCATGTACTCAAGTCATATAGTGTAGTCAATAACTTCTCTTAGGAACCCATCTTTAGCTAAAGTTGTAAATTTTCCTTGTTACTCCGATTCTTCTATCTATTCATTCTGTAACCTAAGGATAAAAGAACTTATCCCCTCAGCTACTATGAGCTGGGTGAGAGAGGATTGACACACAACAATATTCATAACAAAATAGGCATAACATTCAAGTAGTTAGTCCAATTACGTTATCTTATAGTTTCCTAACCAAACAATGTAAACACAACAATAGTGTGCCATGCTCATGCTCATGACATGCATCAGTACTGATATCTTAGCCCAACTTAGTAACTCATCTAGTTTGGTCGACTCAAATCGAGCATTTGGATAACATATTTAGGAACCTAGCAAACATTTCATCCTAGCAATAACCATATAAAATGGTTGGAAAATCCAGTATATAATTGGCTTAGCAAATATAATGCAATCTCTCTATGCTCAAAAACCCATCTTTTACAAGTCAAGCATTTCACTTAATAAACCCAGCTTTTCATATGGAAACTGACCTAGCAATATCTCGGTTTTTAGAAAACTTGACCTAAGGGTCCTTTTCGTGCCATGCTATGAATGTATTAGATCGCACACTAAGCAAAACCTAGCAAATCCAAACAGACTTATTTATCACTTGTTACCTAACCTTTACTTTCTAGTTTTTTCAACTTAAGGATCTTGGTATTGGGTTCACTTAGGTAAACACCTTAAGAGATAGAGTTAGTCCTTAGATTCCTTCCAAGATAACATAGATCCTAGCAAATGTCGTATATGCATCCATTAGTATCAACATAACAACCGCGCTTAATATTATGTCACTAATCAATTAGTAACAAATATAATAGGTAACATAACTCACCAAGCAGTACATCAATTCGTAGCCACCAAACAGCACAACAACTTACAATTAATGTTTAGCCAAGCTAAAACATCATAGAGCACACAAAGTTATGAGTAAATAGAAGTCTACTCAAACATACACAAATATCCACTTACCTGGTAAGCAGTATATTCCCAATCTTACTCTTTAACATAACCTTCCTATTCCGCGAATTCACCTAATAATCAATTACAGGTCATGAATATATATATATATATATGCTAGTCAAGTACTTGCTTATTGATAATTAATTTGTTATAAGCTAGTTCCAATTTAGTCTCTAAGTTTAATTTTGAGTTAGCTTTTGAAACAACTTCTTATTGCACTATCCTCTTTTACAAATCACAATTTCTTGACCAATTAGTGATTTTTATAAGTTACCCAAAATAACTAAATCCTCTAAGTTAAGTTTTAAGAGACTCTATAGTAATTTTCTGTAGTCGAAAATGCTCTAAGTTACCATTTGAGCTATACAAGGATCATTTATAATATCAGTTTTATCCTCTGACACATCTTCTTAGTTTCTCCAGTTTGAAGCCCTTACTAAATTATCCTCTTAGCCACCCTCTGACTCTATTAGCTATAGGATTTTTAATTAATCATCCTCTAACTAACCTTCTACTTCCCTCATTTTTACATTTACTCATCATGTTTACTTCTGACCTACCATTTGAGTATCAATTTAGTGAAAATTTCATGACCAGAATCCTTTGAATCATTCTCTACCTTTAATTAATGTCCTATAAGTAGCTAGTTTTCTAACTTCCTTCTAAGTTATAATTGTGGAATCAAATTTAAACATCAAATAATACTTTAAACCAACCTTCCTCGGTTTCATTACTTCTTAACTCTTTATTCATTATATCATAATTCATCAATTTTTTTTATATTCACTGAATTAGTGAAATACTAACTTCACTAATTAAGGTCAATTTACCATTTTCCATAACTTCTCACTTAATCAATCAACTTAACCACTCTAGAACAGTAATCATACTTCAATAACTAATTCAACTCAGAATCCAAGTAAGGTTGATTAAGAAAATAGGTTATTTGTCACTAAAATCACCATTTAATACCTAATTTAAGGCTTAAAAATCATATAAAAATTTAGAAAATAGTTTTGTGAGAAATCTCTTCATAGCAATTTAATATCAATATAGGGTAATTTACATAAAAATTTCAAAGGAAAAACTACGTCGATAACCCTATTTATTTCAATATTGAAAATTGTTTAGTTTCCTTGATTTCTTAAAGACATATATTATAACTACTAAATTTATACAAAATGATATTTTTCCTAGATTCTATATATGAAAATATGTAGAAATAAATTTTTTCATAATTTTCTGAGTAAGTTATATATTTTTAATAATTTAAGCAAAATTGAGTGAAATTAAGACCTTACTAGCATTAACATCTCTAGCCATCGCTGGTGATGGCTGGTTTGTTGGTAGCTCTAGGTGCTGCCTCCTCCAATGAGTGGTGCTGGCTATTTCCTAGATTTCCTCTACACCATCACTACTTCTATTTCCTAATTTCGCACTCCAATTTTGTTATTTTTCCCTAATTTATTTGTTTAGCTTTCCTAACCATTTCCTATTTTTCTTATACCTCCATTTGCATATAGAATATTTTAGAGTAAGTTCCAGATTTTTCTAAGCCTTTGTAGAATACAAAATGAATTTCTTTCTCTCTCTTCATGAAAATTTCACTTATATACTAAACTTTAATTGCATTAGGACACTATGCCATGGACTTACAACTATCTTTGTCTCTTGCCATGCTTAAGATAAGAATTCCTAGATGTTCCCAATTATTTTGACATAATCTTTATTAATTTTTTATAATTTCCTAAGCCTATTTTGACTTAAAATGTAATTTATTGGGTATTTTAATTAGTTTCAGGTACATATATATACATAATAATTATATATAGGGTATACACATATATTCTATATATTATTTTATGTCATATGATATTTTTATAAGTTAAATGATTTATCTTTATGAACTTTATGTTTTGAGGCTCAAAAGTTGAGTTTTCAATAATTATCAATTTTACTTGGTAAAAATATATTTTACTAAAATTAAATATTATAAATACTTTATTTTGAGAAATCAATATTACTAATACTATTTATCTAATTTTTATGAACTTATATTAAAATTTGGTTTTATTCGAATATAATTGTCTAAAGGCCCTAAATTGTTCCCAATTTCCTAATTCATATTAGTATCGAATAGTTCGATTTGATAATCCAAGTTAACCTATTTCTTGAGCTTCTGTTAATGACTTTACTTTATTACTTTCGTTTGCTATACTCCTTAGGTCCTAGGTGTAATTGAGGTAATCCACTACTCCAGGTCTTAGGTAGTAGCTCGAAGATCGAGTCTCACAATAGTGGTTGCCTACGAGGCTAAAGATAGACGACATGTTTTTAAGTCATGCATATAAGCCCATTTAAATTATAATTACTCTTTTTCTCCAATTATCTATTTCATGTTTTTCTTTTATGTATTATATTGGTATCTATTAAAAATTATTCTTGATCACGTAATTATTTAGACTGATTAGATCATTCGTAAACACATGAATTTATCTAACATAATTCATAAGAATATTTCTTATTCTAATGTAATTTCATAAGGGTGTATATTATTCTATAATTAATTATAGTTATTGTCTAAATATTAAAATTATCCAGGATAATAATTTTAAGTTTCAAGAATGAGATAATGAGTTAAATGAATTTTTCAATCATCAATTTATGGTAACTTTTTTTTTTTTTTTGCAAAGGTTGGTAGATAAGGGTTAGCTAACTCAAGGTGGTGGTAACAATGGATTCAATAGTAGTTGTTGCATAAGAGATTAAAGAAGGATGCAATCATTTTAAAGTAGTGTATAGGTGAGTTTAAATTATAATTATTCTTTTCTCTAAATACCCATTTCATGTTTTACTTTTATTAGAATTGATATTGGTTAAAGGCAGTTTTCGATCATATAATGGTTTGTATGGATTATATCATTTGAAGATGCATGAATTTATTTAACATAATTTCATAAGGGAATCTTTTATGTTTTAATTAATTTTAGTTATTACTTAAATGTCAAAACTATCCAATATAATAATTTTAAGTTTTGAGCACGGGATAATGGGTTTGACAACATGTATATATATGTTAATTAATATCTTTTGAACACAAATTGATTGTTTAAACAATAGATTTATTGAGAATTGAAAGCAGTAGTATTACTTAAATAAATGAAATGATGATTTTTATTGTAACCACAAAAATGTAAATATGAACAAGTAAAATGTTCCCAAATCACATATTATTGTAGAAAGATGTTGTGAATAGTTTGATAAGAAACATAATATTACTTATTACTTATAATTATTACCTTATAAAGATTATGAGTTAATATGAAAAATATTATGATAGAAATATAATGATTATATCATAATTAAATGTAATGGATCAATACGTAGAATCAAAAAGGATAAAAATTATGAAATATTAGCATAATAGGTGGTATTGAAGATTATGGTAAGAAAACATATAATATAAACTTATAAATACTATGAATATATAAGAAGAATATTATGATGGTAATTAAAGAGCTTTTCTAGGCATATGACTAAAGTTAATATTAAGGAAGAGATAAGAATGAAATGAGGAAATAATTTATAGAAGTCAAGACTTTGTATACAGAAATGAAATGACTACCAAAATGCTAATAGTGAAAATTGGATAAGAAATAGTAATAGAGTTTTAAATATAACTTTAGCCATATAAAGATTGATGAGAAGCAAA
The DNA here is from genome assembly GCA_024138015.1 of Lumnitzera littorea. NCBI lineage: Eukaryota > Viridiplantae > Streptophyta > Magnoliopsida > Myrtales > Combretaceae > Lumnitzera > Lumnitzera littorea. Next base: position 44,723,753 of record JAMXBB010000007.1, on the reverse strand, counting down.
TAAGGAAGTCCAAAAGGCGAAAAACATTCCCTCTTACAAGTAAAACTAGATTCATATTTCAACCAAAGCCATTATATGATAAAAAATCATGATGTCTAATGGGAAGTAATCATGATGATTGCAATGGTAGAACTGAGGCCATACATGTAGAGGTTCAAGACCTAGAGGGTCCAATAGTAAAACACTAAAGAATTTTTTGTTGCTTCCTTTTTACTATTATGGAAGAAGAGTTTATGGACACCTTATCATATGATATGCAAAAAAAAATATATTCAAAATTATGGCTAGGAATGCAAGAGAAGTAGGCTTCAAATCAAGAAAAAAAGTTATTGATGAAATGACTAAGGTACATAATCCACAAATTGTTATTATCACTGAAATTAGAGTAAATGGTGAAGGAGTTGAAAAGCTACTGGCATATCTAAGCCTTAAAAATATGATCTAAGTTGAAGTTGATGGGTTTAGCGGTGGAATTTGCTTTGGGACTCAAATGAGGTGGTGGTAAATAAACAATCGATATCAAATTGACATATCCTTATGGAAGTTGATGTATGTAATTCTCATATTAAATTCTTTCTCTCCCTAATTTATGCCAATACTAGACTTGTTTTAAGAAGAGTTTTACATGATCATTTAAATGATGTGTCTAATTCATTAAATGACCCCTAGGTTCGGTGACTTCATTGGAATTCTTTGTAAAGAAGACAAAAGGGGTGGTAAGCCAATTGACCAAAATAGGGCCAATCTATTCCAAGAATGTACTGTGGTGTTGTAGATTTAGACTTTGTTAGACCAAGGTACACTTGGTAAAAGAAAAAAAAAAAGAATATAAGAGATATTATTCAAATAATGCTTGATCATCCATGGGCCAACTGTTCTTAGAGGATTCTGCTCCCTAAAACTAAGGTCATCTATCTAAAATATACACAATTTGATCACTACCCCTTCTGCTAAATACTCTCCCTATTTGCAGAGTTGGGCTAAGATAAAAAAAACCCTTTCCATTCTAACCTTTGTGGTTGGATCACTTAGAACTTCAAAACTTCATCAGAAGTAATTAAACATAGGAAAACTTTAGGATTCCTGACGATTTTCCTTCCCTTGTGAGCAATCTCCATAAGTAGAATAAGGAAGTTTTCAACATCGTCCAAACAAAGAAAAAAGCTATCAATGTACAACTTTAGGAAGCAAAAAATGAAATTAGAGTTTAACCATCTCAAGTTCTCCTTGATAAAGAAAAGGTGCTTGAGAAAGAGATGAACATTGTTCTCTTAAATGAAGAAAAGCTTTGGGGCTACGAAAGCTAGTTCTAAATGGATTTTAGAAGGTGAAAGGAACACTTGTTTCTTTTATACTAGCACTATTGCTAAGAGATCTAAAGTACATATTTCTGGATTGTTTGATAATCAAGATCGATGGATCACTTATACTACTAGACTCAAAAGCTTAATTGACTCATTTCTCCTCCTTATAAATTTCAGACAAATCCTTAGGTTTCAATTCCAGTCCTTCTTGGATGTATAGTTTTGGTGGTCTTTCTTTGGAAGCAAAAATGAGCCTAAGTGCTCCTCTAAGTGACAAAGAAATTAAGCATGTTATATGGTGTATTGGAAACCACAAACCCTTAGCATTAACATATTTCATGTTAGTTTCTAAAAGGGGTGTTGGGACATTGTTGGCAACTCAGTTGCGATACAATTGAGGATATCTTTTTAAGTATGAAAATTTTAAAGGAGCTCAACAAGACCTTGATTGTTCTCAAACCTAAATTTATTGGAGCCAACGGAATTAAGACTTCAAGCCTATTAGCTTATCCACTACTATGTACAAGTTTGTTGGAAAAATCATGGTCAATAAGCTTTGACCTCATCTAGATTATCTTAGAAGTCTAGAGTTATCTAGCTTCATTATTGGAAAATCTACAAAAGATAATATTATTATTTTTCAAGAGCTTCTTCATTCTCTAAGAAGAAAGAAGGAAAAAAAAAATGCCTAAATGATATTCAAACCTAACCTTGAGAAAGCTTTTGATAGAGTTGAAAGGGATTGCATGAGACACTCCCTTATAGCTATCGATTTCCTTGAGAATTAGATTGGACTAATTGGATCATGCTTAGCCATTGTCTCCTTTCGAGTCATAATTAATGGAGCTTGGCTGGGTAAATTTTCCTTAAGTTGAGGCACAAGGTAAGGGGATTCATTATCCCCATATATCTTCATTATAATCATGGGAATTGTGAGGAAAATGATTCCCACATTGGTAGAGATTAGACTTTGGAAACTTATAAAGCTAAAAGGAGTTGATTTAAAGTTCTCTCACTTGCTTTTTGAAATGACATTTTGCTAATGGAAAAGTTACCTTGAAAATGCTTAGATAATGAAACAAACCTTATAGGAATTTCATAAAAATTTTGGCTAAAGAGTGAACTACAATAAGTTTTGTATTTTCTACTCTAATAATGTGTAAGAAGGCATTAAACAAGATATTGCAAACCTCTTTAGAATTAATCTAAGAAGAGACATGGGCAAATATCTTGGTGTCCCTATAAAAGATATAGGGCAACTGAAAGGAGTTGATTTGAACTTCATAATTGAAAAAGTATGAAGTAAACTTATGGGATGGAAAGTAAGCATGCTTAGCATGGCATACAAAAAGCCTTTGGCCTCTTTTGTCCTTGAAACCATTATGCAATAAGAGGGGAAGTTATGTAGAGACTTTCTTTGGAGCTCCTTAGAAGAGAAAAAGAAAATAGATTAGATATCATGGAAAAAGATTAAGAGACCAAAAAAAGTGGGTGGCTTAGGTCTTATTGGTCTTAAGAGAAGAAATTGAGCAAATTTTGTAAAACTTGCTTAGATCCTAAAAAAGAAAAATCTACTTTGGAATAACCTTATTTAGTGTAAATATAAATTCAAAGAATAATAAATTCCATAAGAAATCTAACTCCACTTTTTTCAAATTATTTAAAGAAATTTTTAACCGGATGGACAATAAGCTTACATTGAAAGACCATGAATGGAAAGAACATTAAAATTCTAGTTAAGCTCTTAGATAGGAAAGGGTAAAGTCAAGGATTGACTCATTGGCCCTTTATCAAAAGATGCAGAGGATGTTACTCTTGCTTAAGTTTGGGATGGTATGGAGAATTAAAAAGAAGAGACCATTGAATACCCAATCCATGATGATGTTAAAGCATGACTAGTCAAATACTTTCCTTGATCTATAAAGCATAGCTAAAGACATAAATATTTGGAAATATGGGCCCAATAGTGATGTCTTTACAAATTTTATGTATCTTTGTCTTTGCAGAGAAACAAACAGTACCCAAATTATAGAAAATTCAGAATAGGTTTGGTGCCTACCTATCTACCCCAATATACAACTTCATGTTTGACGCATATTGCATAATGGACAGCCAACCAAGGACAATCTTTCAAGAAAGGGATCAATGTGGATCTAAAATACGTATTCTGTAATAGTGAACTTGAAACTATGAGGCATGTTTTTGTTGATAGCAGCTTTAGTAAGTAAGTCTAGAGAAGCCTAGATTTTGAAGAAATTGCTTTGGAAGTTGAGCTTCTTTCTTTATGGATTAGGTGATTGGGTACAAAAGAAAGGTTGATTGGTTTAAGCAAAAACCAAAGGCAATTGATTTCTTCTTTACTGTAAGGGCAACATGGCAAGAAAGAAATAGAAGAATCTTTAATGGATAGAGAGGGATGGAGGATTAGCTTGTTAAAGCATGAATGGAGGCTAATGAATGGTAGGCACATATAAAATAAAAAGTTAGAAGACAAGGTTATGAGTAGACTACTGAAATAGACTTCACTGCTAGCTACTATTATGAAAATTAACCATGATGGAGTAGTGATATATGATGGAAGGAAAGTAGTAGTTGGTGCTATTTGTGGAGATGTTTGTGGAAGGGTGATTGCTAAACTTGCCAAGAAGATTACTCCGACTTCTCCTCTTAAAGCAAGACTTTGGGTTGTTGTGGAATCCTTAAAATAGGCTCTTGACTTGGAGTTAAACAACATTATAATAGAATCTAATGCATCCTCAACACTTGATTTTATCTTGAGAGAAGACCCCTCTCAAGATTTATGTATACGAATTATGTATTTGTGTAGGAACTCTGTTTCCTTTGGCAGAACCTTCTGTGAAGTTAATATGGTTGCTAATTGATTAGTTAAGTCAGGACTTATTGACCAAGATGACTTATATTTTCTATAGTCCCCTTTAGGGGACATTTTATCCTTTGTTTTGTACGATTTCCCAGTTGATGATGTTGTACACAATCTAAACTATGTTCTAGGAAGACTCTTGCACTCTGATTTATCTTTTATATATTGAGTTCACAAAAAAAAAGAAAAAAGATTTTCGATAAATATGGATGTTGTCATAGTAATAGATTTCCATTATTGACATTACTTAAGATATTATCTTAGTTAACACATTAATAATATAGGACAAATACTATTTTTTTATTATCTATAGATATCACCATTTTATGTGGCATTTTTTAAACTATCTTTATTAATCATTACTTATTCAATCTTTATCCTTAAAGTGTATTATTTTTAATGTTAAAATAAAATAATGAGTAGACAAACTATATCAGTATCGTTAGTGCAGTAATAATACATATTGATACACACAAATATCGTAATTATAAAAGTCAAATTGACACATATTACATAAAATAGGACAAAGAAACTAAATTAATATAGACTAATACAGTTAAACTATATTAATCATGTTGATTACATACTAATACAATCAAATTACATTATTACATATTAGTACATTTAATGATAGTTAAACTATATTAATACATATTAATATAGTAAAAATAACAATTGCACTACATAACTGCGTATTAATTAATATAATAACAATGAAAATCTACCACAAATATTAATAAGGAAAACGTTCTAAAATAATATATTATTATAGAAAGATGGCAATGAAGAGTTTGATAAGAAACATTAATATTGCCTATTACATTATAAAGATTTTAAGTATATATGAGGAAAAACATGAAAGAAATCTAATGGCTATATCATAAACAAATGTAATTGTAATGCCCCAAAAAAGGCCCAATAGTATGGCCTAAAATTTTTATATTAGATGTATACCACCTGACAAATCAGAGGTTACAAGACTCTTACTAGATATTTGCTAATCATACCTAGTCTTATTACATAAACACAATACATTATATAAATAACTATATATGACTAATAATCCACGGTTCATCAAATTGCAAAGAATCAATATCTCCTATCTAAAAAAAGACTAAGTAAATGAAATTCGACAATCATAATAGCCATTAAGTACAATTTACTTTTTAAACATATCCTTTTAGTACATGACTTAGGTAAACTTCACACTCAGCTCCTAACCCAATCCTAACTTTTAGTTGACTTGTAAGAGAAACTGTTGGGGGTATGTTACATCTAGCTTAGTAAACACTCCTCATAACATACTGACAAACGATGGTAAATAAGTTGTTTATTCAATCGTATGAATATAATAAACATATGCTCAAACAATTTATATACAAATAGTTTGATAACTATATTTAGCTTTAGATTACGCCCTTGAAGCTAAGGTTAGGGTTAGTTTCATCGTCAAACTTAGGTTCCAGTCACTCTCGGCTACTAATCCATACAACATGCTCATATTCATTCTTGTTCTTTCTTCACTCAATTTCTTTATTTTCTTTCTCTTAATTCGTACATCCTAATGACCTCGCGGGCTAGGGCAAAGCCATATTGCATGAGTTTACTATGGGAAAAACTATAATAAATTATTTCAATCTTGACAAGACCTCGCTTTCTCACACACATGATGTAATTGCTAATATATTGCAATGTAACTTTGTATTATGCACATCCTTTGAATTATTGGGGGCAATCGCAGTATAAGTTTAGAATGTATATAATAATGACAAGCAATTTGTTATCATAATTTATAGTGTCTTTATATAATATAACATACGTTTAAAATCACATGCATTCCCATAACCCCAAACATGTAGGTTATTATCTTTAATTAGGTGCAACTAAGATTACAAGCAAAAACAAGTATAATAATCATAGGAATAGTCACCTAGTTAGGTCGTTTTATAAGCTGTAACAATCCAAGTCAAGTTTAGGTCGAGTATAGTATCACTTGATATTAGTAAATAAGAGTTCTAATGAGTATTTACACTCATATTAAAAAAACTTTCTCTTTTCTTCCTTTTTTTTTTTTTTATATTCCCAAGCAAATTAAGATATGCAATTACAATCATATTAAAAAAACATATATGTGTACATATATAAATATGTGTGTTGATAGCCAGTTTTCGTTCATTTAATACTCAGCCTTTCGTCTGTTGAGAAGCCGCTTAACCAACTTTCTCGGCATTTACACTGCCTAGATGATGCATGGCATTTATGTCGAATATAAGAAGTACTCCTAGTTTAAATTTACGTCTGGCACAAACAGTTATTATAAGCATAGTTATATTACACAACCACTTGATAATCCTACGTATGAGGAGAGATGTCAAGTCAAGAAGCTTCTACGTATCTTAACAATTATCCCGATAACTGCCTTGGACACTACAACCATTTATAAATACTGGAAAGAAACTTTGTAAGGGGTCCTAACACTTCTTATTCATATACTTACTTTACTAAGTTACCTTACTGACTTAGGCATTGAAGTGACCGTACTGGACTGGCCCTGGTATCAAGTATTTCATTTTCTTTTGTAGGATTTTTCCTCATCCCTAAATTCACTAACAACATTTGGCGCCGTCTGTTTTTCTCTAAACATGACCATATGGTTAAAACTAGAATGACCGGAAGTATAGGTGTTGGTACTTCCTCCTACCACCTTGAAGGGGGGAGTTGGCATGCTGATGAACAACGATTGGCTCGACTCAAGCAACTTTGTCTCGATTTAGCCAAAGAAAGTTCCGAGTTAAATAAAAAATATGAACAAATCCTTGACCTTCTTCATAAAAGTTTTCACCTGAATCAGGATAAAGAGCATGGCAATCATGATGCCAATAGTGCCAACGATTCCATTTATTCACCTGAATTGCTAAAAGAACAAGTTGAGGTTCCAGTAAGATCTTTAGTTTTTGCTTTCAAGAAGATTGATAAAGGAAAACAATCGCAGCACGTACATCATACGAGACCTTCGCATGTCAACATCCCTGTTGCAATGACTAAACAATTTCAAATCATGAAAAGTCCTTTCCTCCTAAAGATTTTGGAAGAAGTAATACCTTGGCACGTTAAGCTGCCTTAGTTCGAAACATATGATGGGACAAAAGACCCTGAAGACCACTTGGAGTAATACCGTACACTGGCTAAGTTGCATGGTTTAAGCAATGCGGTGGCCTGTTAAGCCTTTCCCTCAACCTTAAGGAATATAACTAGCATATGGTTCAAATACCTGAAACCAAATACCATTTCATGTTTTGATGAACTAACAGAGGTGTTCCTTCAACACTTTCTTCTTAGCAAACTTCCTGCTAAGGACTCTTCAATCCTTAACACCATTAAACAAAAGTCCGATGAGTTAATCAGGGACTATTTGGCTAGATTTATGGCTAAAATGGTCCAAATCCTAGAACTGGATATGAGTGTGGCCCTCAACGCCGTAATCAACAGAGTTAAACCTCACGGAGACTTTTTTAAGTCTCTCGTGAAGAACAACCCAAAAACTTTCGCTGAGTTTAGGGCAAAAGCCAACTCACACATCCGATAAGAAGACAACATAAAAGCACGACAAAAGGTTGATCAAAGTAGAGGAGATGGAAAGGGTGACAAACGAAAAAATGCGAAAGATAGACTTGGCAAGGACAATGACAACAGTTCAGATGCCAAGAGAAAGAGATCAAGGATATCGATATTCACATCCCATACACCTATCAATCGTCCAATCTCGAACATTTTGATGGAAGTACGTAAGGAGAGAGGTATCCTCTAGTGGTTGGAAAGAATGCGAAGGAATCCCTTAAGAAAAAATTCAAACAAGTACTATGATTTCCACCGTAACAAGGGTCACAATACAAACGAGTGCATTCAAGTCAAGAATGCAATTGAAGATGCAATACAACGCGGGCACCTACGAAAATTTTTAGCGCATGATGTCGAAAGAATCAAAAGACCGTTTCAGAGGAGAAGAGAAGAATAAGAGGATGACACTCGGCTAGAAATGGTCGTGAGAGATACAAGGGATGTTAATCCCACTAGAGTATCCAATGGAGTAATTAATACCATTGTCGGTGGACCTAATATAGGCTAATCGAGTTCGAAGAACTCAACTAACACCAAGAATTATGTTTGTAATATTTACAGAAAAAAGGTTAGGATCAACAATACAATATCTTTTAGAGAAGAGGATTTTGAAGGTATCGAGAGGCCGTACGATGATGCACTTGTCATTGATGCAAGAGTCACTAACTTTGAAGTCAAGAAGATTCTTGTTGACATGGGAAGTTCAGTTGATATCATTTTTCAGCATGCCTTCAATCAAATGAGGCCCAAGATCAAAGCGCAGCTGCGGTCTTAGAAGTGTGACCTCTATGCCTTTAATAATCAACCTGTCCAAGTAACCGGAGTTATCTCTTTGCTGATACGGATAGGGGATGATGAGCATGTTGTAGAGGACAAAGTGGATTTTCTCGTCGTCAAATATTGGTCCCCTTACAAAATGATAATGGGACGACCATGCCAACATTTATTCGGCATTGTCCCATCAACGGCACATCTAAAGGCTAAGTTTTGCACTCCCATGGGGGTTGGTGTGTATAGAGGGGATCAACAATTGGCACGGTCCTTATATATAAGAGCCTTCAGATGAGAGGAAGTTTTTCAAGTTAAAACCTATTTAGATGGCAAGACAGTCGACATAGAGAATGCTAAGAATGATATAAAGGAAATTCCTCTGGGAAATGATCTCGAGAAGACAACAAAGATAGGAAAACCCATATCAATAGATGTCCAACAAAGTTTGATTGACTTCCTACAAGCCAATGTTAACTTGTTTACATGGTCACCTTCAGACATGCTGGGTATTTCGAGAGACGTTACGGTACATAAGCTCCAGATTGACCCAAATGAAAAAGTGGTCCAATAGAAAAGAGACATTTTACACCAGAGAGACAAGTAGCAATAGAAGAAGAGGTCTAGAAATTATTAAGGGCAAGATTCATCCGAAAAGAGCCTTATCCAACTTGGTTAGCAAATTGTGTGTTAGTTAAGAAGTCTAATGGCAAGTGGCGAATGTGCATAGACTTCATGGATCTCAATAAGGCATGTCTCAAGGATTGTTTCCCACTGCCAAAAATCGATCAAATGGTAGATGCAACTGTAGGGCATGCATTGCTTTCTTTTATGGACACTTTCTCTGGTTACAATCAAATCAATATGGACAAGGTGGATAAAGTCTATGCATCTTTCGTTACCAATTTTGGAGCATACTATTATACTGTAATGCCCTTTGGGCTAAAGAATGCTGTATTACATAGCATAGGAATGTTGAAGTATATGTGGATGACATGATTGTAAAGAGCATGAAGGAAGATTAGCATCTCATTGATCTAAAGGAAACATTTTCCACATTGAGGAGTTATAGCATGAACCTTAACCCATAAAAGTGCATATTTGGTGCAACATTAAGGAAATTCCTTAACTATATGGTCACACGACGTGGCATTAAGGCCAATCCGAGAAAGATTGAAGCCGGAAGGAATATGAAACCACCTCGCATGGTCAAAGAGGTGTAGGAACTCACCAGGCGAATTGCTGCCCTCAATAGATTTGTATCAAGAAGTGTAGGTAGATGCTTAGAATTCTTTAAAATTTTGAAGAATCCAAAGGAATTCAATTGGAACGACGATTACGAAAGAGCTTTAAACGAGCTTAAGGAACTTCTTACGTTACCCCCAATACTCTCGATGCCCATTCTGGAGGAAAATTTATACTTGTATCTATCAGTCAGTTATAAAGCACTTTCCTCCATACTTATCTAAATTGATGGCAAGGAGTGTCGATCCATTTATTATGTGAGTCATGTTCTGTAAGGGCTAAAGCTTTGGTATACAAAGATTGAAAAATTTGTATTAGTAGTGGTTTTCTTAACAAGAAAGCTGAAGCCATATTTCAAAGCTCACCAAATTATTATCCTCACTAATCAACCATTGCAGTAGCCTCACTCCTTGGGGAAGATGATGAAATATGCCTTAGAGCATAGTGCCCATGGTGTACAATATAAACCTAGAACGACACTAAAAGCCTAAGTACAGGTGGAGTTTGTTGTCGAGTTCACGAGAGAGGAAGACTATGTAGAGGTTGTTGAGAAACCTATCTAGTTTCTTTATGTCAATGGTTCTTCGACACGAGAAGGAAGTGGTGTAGGCTTAGTCCTTCAAGGCCCACATAATGTCAAAGTCCATTATGCTCTGAAATTTGGATTCCCAACCAGTAACAATGAAGTAGAGTACGAAGCTCTAATCGCTAGATTGAAACTGGCGAAAGAAATTTGTGCTAAGAAACTCGAAGTGTTCTCTGATTCCCAGCTAGTGGTAAATCAAGTCACCGGAAGTTACATAGCGAGAGAAGAAGAGATGACTAAGTACCTCTTAGTGGTACAAACGCTCATAAAAGAATTCCTATCATTCTCCATTAACAAAATTCCTAAAAGCAAGAATATCACTACCGATAAGTTGTCAAAGTTAGCCAGTACAGCATTCCCTAAGCTAAACAAGAAACTTTTCGTGGAGTTTCTCCCACAAAAAAGTTTATCCAATCTCTCATAGAGCTCTCCTTACCCAAGCGAAGAATCCAGGATGGATTCCCTAGTAAATTATCTAAAAGATGGTATTGTCCTTGATAATAAAAAGGAGGCACGAAGATTGGCTTACTAGGCTGCGAACTACACATTAATTGACAGTCAGCTGTATAAGCATGGCGTATCTCAACCTTATCTTCAATGCCTTTCCTAGAGGGATGTCTAAAGGGCGTTATCTGAACTACATGGCAGCATATGCAGTAATTATGTAAAGTCGCAAACACTGTATATTCAAGCAATATGACTTAGCTATTATTGGCTGACTATGAGAGAAGATGCAAAGGACGTTGTTCGACAATGTCCTTAATGCCAGAAGCACGAGTCGTCCAACAACGCACTTGCAATTAACCTATGTAGCTTAACAAGCCCTTAGCCTTTCGCCCAATGGGGGCTAGATATTCTTGGACCCTTTTCGAAGTCTACCGCCCAGTGCTAATTCGTCATTGTCGCTGTTGACTACTTTACCAAATGGGCTGAGGCTGAAGCTGTGGTAAAGATTACCAAGCAGAAAGTGGAAGCTTTAGTATTCAACTCCATCATATAAAGATTTGGAGTTCCCTACATGATAGTTACAGATAACGGCCCACAATTTGACAACAATAAGTTCCGGTCATTTTGTGAGAGGCATGCCATTCAGCTCAACTATACATCTGTAGTGTACCCCTAGACAAATGGATAAGTTGAGGTCGTAAACAAGATCATACTGTATAGCTTAAAATGGAAAGTGGATCAAGTCAGGGGGAAGTGGGCTGAAGAACTACCAAACATCTTATGGGGATACAAAACCACTTACAGAATTGCAATGGGAGAGACACCATTTAAGTTAGCCTACGGTACTAAAGCTGTGTTACCGATTGAGCTGGAATTACCCAATCAATGGACACATAATTTTAGATGTTATACTCAACTGAGTCGGATTGACAGCGAATTTGGATACTATTGAGGAAATTCAAGACACTATAAGAGCTAAGGTTGCGGCATACCAGCATAGAGTAGCAAGATACTACAATCAAAAAGTAAAGCATAAAGTTTTCCAACTCGAAGATCTGGTTTGCCATAAGATGGAAGCAACTGGGGTACGACCAAATTAGGCAAAGCTCGATGTGAATTGGGAGGATCCTGTCAAGATTTGGGAAGTTGTTGATGAGGGAGCCTATATACTAGAAAAGTTGGATGGATCCATCATTCCTCGAGCTTCAAACGTCGAGAACATGAAATTTTATTTCAATTAATGCAGGATGATTTTTGTCGTCTCTCATTAGTGGTAGCCAACATGTTTGTAAGATTGGTACTTGTTTATGATAATTATATATTTGAAGTCTCATCAAATTTTGGGTACGATTACTGAACTAATGAGTTCCACGCTGCATGGCAAACAAACTGATCTAGGTTCGAATTAATCTAAGTTCTAGCCTAACGTAATTAACGACCTATACAAATTAACCTTTCGGCCAAGTAATGCGGCTAACCCATACCTCAAACGGTTAATAGACAGTATCAAACGATGGGCGTGTGAAATAAAACATGCCGAGAGATAGTTAGGCATGTGAAATAAAACACACCAAGAGATAGTTGGGCATGTGAAATAAAATATGTTGAGAAACAAATGGTGTGTGAAATAAAACATGCTAAGGAAAAATGGTGTGTGAAATAAAACATGCCGAGAAATAATGGTGTGTGAAAAGAAACATGCTAAAAGAAAATTAGGCGTGTGAAATAAAACGTATTAAGAGATAAGTAGGCATGTGAAATAAAACATACCGAGGTAGAATAGCTTATGAAATAAAACATGTTGAGAAATAATGGTGTGAAAAGAAACATGCCGAAAGAAAATTGGACCTGTGAAATAAGACATGTCAAGAGATAATTGGGTGTATAAAATAAAACATGCTGAAAGAAAATTGGGCATGTGAAATAAAACATGCTATGAATGAGATCGCGAAGCAACATACATATACCATACAAAGTGAGTAAAATTAAATGTCACAAGAACTCGACATTTCCTCAATTATATTCCAATTAATAAATTACACTAGAATGCAATGTGCCAATACAGTAAGTCTTATGGCCTATCTTTAGATTCAACAAAAGTGATTTTTAAATCATTGGCTGGGGCTTCCTCGGCTACTGGGTTCTCAAAGTGGGCAACTTCTTTGGCATGAGCTTCATTGTCACTTTGATCCATACTCTCGGTGCCTGTTTTGTTGCCTTCATCTTTGTCGGCACTATTAACTTCATCATCGATGTCAGCAAAGTCGAGACACGAGAGATCATAATCGGGATGAAGCTTTAAGACCTCTTCTCTTGCTACTTAAACTCACTCCAACAACTTTTTGCATAAAAGCTTCTCGTATTGCTGACTGGGGGTGACTATATCGAGAGCCTCTTCAACAGATGGCCCCTTCCTCACAGTCTCCTCTAACTCGGTAACATGGCTCTGTAAGTTCGAGTTGTTGGTCTCCAACTGCTTTACCTACATCCTAAGCTTATCTTCATCGTCGCCCATTGTACAAATAGTTCAGCCTAAGCCCTAGCACTCTTCCTTTTTCTTCTATAGCTCCTCTTTCAAGCTTTTGAACTCTTTGTACTGTTTTTCTATTTTGGCCTTCAAGCTAGAGATTTCATCAGCAATGAGGTCATGTGCCAATTTCTCGATAGCAAGTTCTTCCTTAAGCTTTCTCACCTCCATTTTAGCCCTAATCCTCGTAGTTTAGGTAGCAACATTCTAGGCCTTTGATGCATTGTATGCATCCTTAACTTTCTACAGCAAAATCATTTATTACAATAAAAAGTGGTTGGGTATTACACATACAACTGAAGATATTACCTTCCTTGCCTCTTTGTCGGCCTCATCCAATGCTGTCAAAATGTGGTTGCTCAACTGGTAAAGGAAATGTGTTAGTTATAGGAATGAATTTGATAATCAAAAGCAATGGTCATGGATACTTACATCATACAATTTGGCTATAACATGGGCCTTATTGCAACCATCAACCTTGTTGATATCGTTCTTGGCGACATCTTCATCTTTCAGAAGGATGATCCCTTCCATTAAAACTAAAGATTTCATCCCGTCTCTTAAGGTTAAGTCGGTGTCCAAAATTTGGTGGCTCTAACAAGGGATGAAGTACTTGCCGACGTCTTTGTTGGGGACAAATTCAGTACTACTGATGTTGAGAGATTTGGAATGCATAGCTTCCTTCACCCTTTCGTCAAAGCCCTTAGACTTCTTGATAGGTAGTTGGCCAGCGAGCTCCTTCCCTGGTCTTTTGTCACCACTCGGAGCCATCGCAATTGCCAACGATGAGCCTTCTGTAGTAATGGAATTTTCATCCTCTTCGCTGAGATGTGTCTCTCGACATTCACCATCCTTTAGCTCGATAGAAGTTTGAATAATCATGATCGAAGACTCCTCAAAATGAACAACCTTGGTCAGTTATGTTTTCTCATTCTCCTTTAGCCTCTTAGTAGGACGAGAGATCTTTTGCATAACCATCTGCTTCTCTGTAGCTTCTTTTGCTAGTTTCTTTGTGACAGCAAGCTGAGTGGTAGTTACTGAGGTGGTTGCCTTCTTATTAGTCTTGGATTTTTTTGCCTTGGCCTGAGCTAGTAGCTTTGCCGGATTCACCTCTCCAGCACCCATATCTGTGACATAAGTACACCAATTAATATAAACATAAAAAAAATATGAACTTATATTTTCCATGTTAAGCAAGGCTCAAAGTTCACTATTCTCCCCCTACCCAAGTCTTGAGAATGGCTTTCCTTGTGGCTATACTCGACACAATAGAAACACATTGGCATACCTTCTTTTTTCAGAAAATATTGGTTCTCCATTTTTGTAATGCCATATAATTCTCTCGGCATCCTAGAAGAACATTTTGTTTCTCCTTCTCTCTTGAATTTTCTTTGTTGCTGCTGCATCATTCGGCATCATATCCATGTCTTTTATATGTATTAGCTTAGTTCATTAGGTCTAAAAGTCTAAGTCCAAGTCTTCGTCAAATACTATTGACATGAACTTGTCATACCACTTGTGAATCTTGGATTCTAACCCGTCTATGAACTTACACCCATGCCTCGCAGCAGTAAAGTACCACTCATCAGGTTGCCTCCAAATAGTGAAGAAATATTGAAATAGTTGAGGCATAGCCCTGACTTTGACTCCTTTGCAGACTATCTCAAAGGCCGCCAGAAGCCAATATGTGTTAGGTGAGAACATACTCGGTGCGACTCTGAAATAGTTGAAAAAGCCCTTGACAAAAGCTGAAAAAGGAAAGAAAAATCTAAAATCCAAATATTTCAAGTATATATGAAACTCGCGCTCCCTAGGGAAGCATACCCCTCCCCATCTCTCGACCTCCTCAAATTCCATGTCCCGGGAAGATCTCGCCAGTACTGATTATATTTTGTGATGAGAACCCTATCAATAGAATTGGCAGTTCCATTTGGAGAATTGCGAAAATAGGCTATTGTGTTGAACAAATATCTTGTCGAGGACCTCCCTTCCTTATCCACAGGATAATTATCTATAAAGTGCTCGTTGATCTAAGTAAGTTTATCCTACCTTTTCTCCATGTTGTTGATCAAACTGCCCGAAGAACAAGCCGCCTCGCTCCTTATTTAGGGGAGGGAGGGGAGAAGTGGCCTTGTCTCCGTTGCCTTGGAATCAAAAAGCACAAGTCGACAAGCAACTTTACGAACCATACTTGAATGGTTATGTGAAATAATGCAACACAAATTGAAGAATTCGGGTTGAAGATAAGGAAATGAATGAAAGTTTAAGATGGGACTAGAGAGGCTGATTCTTACTATGAATATTACTTTATATAAGGATGATTCATCTTGGTAACTGCAAATCTGCTTGTGACAGTAATGATGCGTTGATATGGTATCCCCATGGATTGTTTACGCATGTCTCGTGATAGAAATCTGATGGTTGAAAACTTTTTAACAATTATTAAGCCTACCATAAGATAATGACCTAGGTGATAGATGTCATGTCTCTAATTTCTTGGTTTCTCGAATGGGCGGGAATTTAGAAATGGTAACCTTTCGGCTGGGATGTGATCCATCCTACTTCTCATATTACTCGGCATAAATTTAAAGAATCTCTTCTTACTCGGCCTCTAGTACAATATATGTGTAACTCCCTTTGTCGATTGCTCAAATACGGGAGTTGGAGGGCAAATGTTGATAGTTAGTTTTCATTCATCTGACACTCAGCCTTTCATTTGCCTAGAAGCTGCTTAACTAACTCTCTCAACATTCGCACCGCCTAGATGATGCACGGCATTTATTTCGAATATAAGAAATACTCCTAGTTTGAATTTAAGTTTAGCACAAACAGTTATTATAAGCATAGTTATATTACACAACCACCTACTACTCCTACATATGAGGGGAGATGTTAAGTCAAGAAGCTTTCGCGTGTCTTAATAGTTATCTCAACAACTACCTTAGATACTACAACCATCTATAAATACCAGAAAGAAACTCTGTAAGGAGTCCTGACACTTCTTATTCATATACGTACTCTACTAAGTTACCTTACTAACCTAGACATCGGAGTAACCATACCGGACTAGCCTCGGTACCAAGTATTTCACTTTCTTTTGTAGGATTTTTCCTCATCCCAAAATTCACTGATAACAATGTGTATATATGGAAGTACACTTTTTTATATGGAACATACTTTTATAGTCAATTTTTTTATGTATACTAATTAGTTTTCCTTGATACGAAAATATATATACTATATTTGTACATACATATATGTTAGTTTTAAATGTACTTTATATTTATATAGTCCTTAAAATTTTGCATAAGTATGAAGTATGTCAACACAACTCATATTCAACCTTATAATTGTAACTAATTATACTTATGGGTTCATTTATTTAATATGATTGGTATTACTACCATGGTACTATTATTATTGATGTACAGTAAATAAATTTATTCACCAAAAATTAGTTTATCAAACACTTTTATTACATCAATATCTATTTAGCTTATCCTTGCTTCTATTATTACAGATGATATTAGTAATTATTATTATCATTAATGTTATTTGAATCTTTAGGTTATTTTCTAGTAACTTATAAATTTTCCATCATGAGTCATGGTCAAGGATGGCCCTTCATCAAATCATATTTGCTCCTAAGAGAATATATCAATAGTTGAATTTATTATGAAGGATCTCATAAGTGTTTATTTATCTCCCTTTTTTGTTACGATTGCATGTGCTTTCAACATATCATATGATTATTCTCCATAATTTCTAACAATCAGACATGTTCATGTGTTTAAGGAACCAAATATTGAAATTTCCTTAGGAATTGAGAAGTCACTAAACTTAGGTGTCATAAAAAGGTTAGAGCTTGCTCTGGTCACACACCTATTCCATATTTTTCATACTTCTTCAACATATGTCCTATATTAAGATTGCCTTACATCCTTCCAAGCTTTATGTTATAAATAGCAAAAAGGAAACTCTATAAAATTCTTTACTTATCATTATTTCAAATTCCTTTGTTAAGTAGTTTAGTATTATTTCCAAAACAACATGTATCAAGACAGTAAAACAAATATAGAGCAAGTCATCATCATCATTTCTTATCTTCCTCTCTTATGCTCCTCCATTTCCACACTTTCCAATGTTTTATTTATTATTATTCATTTCTTTATTTATCTATCTATTTACTTATTTATTTATTTACTTGTTTCTCTTTAATTATTTGACTATATCCATTTTTTGGTAAATTGATCATGAAATTTGGCAACTACATAAACTTCCTTCCCATAACACTTTCTTTCCATCTTATGTTCTACATATTTGACCTTTTGCCTAAATTAATGTTATGATTCCTTGCAAATGGAAGCTATTATAATATTTAAGCACATAATTTATTTAAAATGATGGTATACAACCTTAAGACTTATTTAGGATGGCTTCAAGAGTAAGCAGCTTAATGGTCCTTCATTTTTGCATGGAGTTGCAAGTTCTCGTTCAACCTCTTGATTATTGTGCAGAGTGGTCGCAACATGGGAAGAAAAGAGAAGAAAAAGCAAAGAACCTAATCAATTGTTAGCTTTAGCAATTAGCAATTGCAATTAGATTTAAGTTTAAAGATCAATATTTACCTTGTTTGAGTTGTGTCATCAGAGCATGAAATGACAAGTTGTTTTCAAGTAGGTTGGTTGCTCTATTTTTGTTGGCAAAGTAGGGGTAACACCAACACAAGGAAAAAGGAGAGGAAGAAGAAGAGCTAAGGGGTTAGGATGAGCATAAGAAGCTATAGTGCTATGTTTTTGTGTCATGAAGTGGGGTATTCCTTGTTTCGTGAAGTAGGGTGTTGAAACTAATGAAAGAAGACTTCCAGCAAGTTTTGTTTTGTTTAGGCTTTCATTTGGTTAGTTTTTGACCAAGTTGCAAGGCATTGAAAGAAGATAAATTAGCTTTAGTTTTGGGGGGCAAAAGGGTTCCTTAAAGTCCATCTATCTTTAGTATGTGTGTTTTGGTTCTAATTTTGGTGAGAGAGAGATAGAGTGTAAGGGTTTGTGTCTTTATGTGTTAGCATGGAGAATTATGAAAATGAAATGATGGGGAGTGGGGATCTGTATTGATGATAGGTGTAAGAGAGAGGTGAGTGAGGTGATGGTTGTACTTAATGGTCAAATGAGGAGCTTAATTTAGGGGGATTTGTTAGGAGCTTTAGTTATGTCATACGAGTAATGCATGATAATATAGGTTTTGAGGTTTATTTTAGGCTTCAATATTTTGATGCATTATGTCAAGTCATCAAGTATAATACACGTACATTATACTTAATAAATTGTATTAAGAAAATATATTGTGTCCAATATAATATAACATGCACGATAAAATTTGTTTATTACACACATATATATATACAATTTGCACAAGATACAATCATTTAGGGGTAATTAGTAATTTTATTAATTTATTATTTTAATCGACTTAATTTAATTAATTATTATCATTTAGAAATATCTTTAACTATTTGTTAGCGAATTTATGTGATTCCATGTAGTTTGCAATAAATTCATTAAATTAGGGTTTTAGCATTTAGTGTTTAATTTAAGGCTTTGTGTCTCTAGGTTTTAGGGTTTTTATTTGGTTCTTGGTTTTTAAGCTTTATTTATGCACATGTAGAGCTTAGAGTTTTCATATGCGATTAAAGTTTCAAATTATGTTTTGGGGTTGTTGAATTTATTTTAGGGTTTTGATTCAAAATTTTTATTAGTTTTAATTTTTACAGTCTTATTGACCTTAAGGAACATCTACTGATATCTAAGTTCAAAATGCTAAAATTGTGGGGTTTACAGTGATAGATTAAAGTGCAAAATATAAATGGACAAAATTTACCAAAATAATATAACATAATCAGTAGCATCGAGGATTATGGTAAGAAACATTAGTTATGATATGTATCTTATAAACTTTTTGGATAAATATGAAGAATATTGTGATGGTAATTAAGCAAATTTATAGGCATACAACCAAATTTGATATTAAGGCAAAGATAAAAATGGAATGTGGAAATGATTTATGAAAGTTAGAACTTTTGGTTATAAAAATGAAATAACTACCAAAATCTTAAAAGATTTTGGTAAGAAACGAGAATGTTGTTTTTGAATATTATTGGTCCTTTACAAGTAATCAAGAGGGGGGTGAATTGATTGCTCAACGATTTGCTAAAAACCTTTTTCAAGATAAAACAACCCCTTTTGATTACTTATATAATGGCTTAAAGTTTAGGCCCGATATGCACAAATTGATAATTAAACAAAAAAATAAAAGAGATAAGGTTCAAGTAAAGGATTTGTAGAGTTTTTTTTCTTGTGGGTCAGTCCCCTATTTTGACTTCACTCATTGGGGATCTAATCTTCCACATTGGTTGTTCTACTATTTTAAGTAATCAAGAAAGAGTACAACGAAAGCCATATGACTACTATCAATATAGCTTTACCTTCAAGCTTGTTTATAGCTAAACAAAACTACTGCGGCCTACTCTCTCTCTATTACAACACTCAATGAAGTTTAGATGAGTTTTTTATGGAAAACAAATATAACTTCCTAAGTTTTTTCACAAAGAATTCTTAAAACAATTAAAAAATATCAAGTTAGCTTAGGAATGTTTATCTTAAGTGCTTGTTAAAGATATTGGTAGTATTCTTTTTCTTATGTATACTGTCTAATTTGCATGAGTTCTTCTTCATTTTAAAATTCAAATGCAATAGCTAGTAGCTCTCTCATTCCTTAGATAATCCTTATCTCTTCTCAATCTTGAATAATTTGACATTAGGAATCTATTATCTTCAAAATATCAAGTTAGTTGCTATTATGCTTCCATAAAATTTGTGATTCAAATAATAAGCTTTGATTCTCTAGCTTGGATAAGAACAATTGGATAATATCTTCACGCATCCAAACAAATAGGCTTCCATATCTATCCAATAATTCAAACTTCACCTGCATCTATATGTACTTGCATTTCAGTGAAAAGGTTGTAAAATAGTCTATAAACGGTGGAATGTGTCAAATATATTATCCCAATACAGTTGACTTGGTAGAGCTAGGCTTTGACTTGCAAAACAAAGTTAGATAAAAAATCTAGATTGCTTATAAGTCAACTACTAAGTCTCCTAAATACCTTTAAATAGCTTCTTTGTTTGTTGAAAATGCTTCTAAGTTTGCTTCTAATTTACTTGTTCACTATTGAGCAGTTTTTAAACTTCTCATAATTGCTTCTAAGTATGCTTTAAAGTCTTTAGAGTTCTTCTGATCAAATTTTATTCTTATCGAAATTCCTTTTAGGTTTGCTTCTAAGTCACACTTTTCTTCATACTTCAAAGATGTCCAGTAATGCTTCCAAGTCAGCTTCTAACTGTCTATCTTGATTGAATTGAGTTAACTTCTTACTTAAAAATTTTAGATTCTAATTATGCTTCTAAGTTCTTTGTCTTTAGTCTTTATTCCTGATTCTTGATTCAAATTTTTTGTCTTACTTCTAATTCTATTTCTAAGTTCTTGTTTAGTCTTTTAGCAACATTTAACACTTAGATAAGTAATCTTTGGTGTTTGTTATCATCAAAATTTGCCATCAAGGGATCCAACGTTCTCTCCCTTTTTGATGATAACAAAACACTTCGATGAAAAATATTTTGAAAAATAAAATAAAATTCATTAACAATTGTATCAATTTATAATTTTAGTCTAATTTTATAAATTTTGTCCAAATCTATGAAAAGTTTGTATAGCTTTAAGGCTAGAGTTAATTAAAATATTTTTCTCAACTCTTCTCCCCCTTTTTATTGTCAACAAAGATAAAAAAAAAATAAACATATGGAGATACAGAACATAATAGACTCTATTAATCATCCAAATATGATTACATTGAAATAGAATAAAGTTTAATAGAACTTGGATAGAAATTGACATTAGAAGCTTAACTTGAACAAAACAAAAGTATAGAATTTGAACACAAGAAACTGAAATTGAGCCTACACTAGACTAAGCACAAATTTTGGATTACTTTAGAGCATAAGGATAAAAGGATGATGATGGACCAGATGATGCAAGGATAGAGGACAGGAGATCAAGGTTTAGTTGCCTAGCTATGACACTGTTGACTTGTTGCACATTATCATCTAAGATGTCCATTTTTGTACTTTAGATTTTGATACAATCCTTTAGAATCTTCAACTCGGTGAACATATTTAAGCCTTCATGGTTCTTAACATTGATACCTTCCTAATCAATCTTCAAGTTATATACTTCCCATAAATTAACAAGATTAATAAATTTATGATCTAAGACCTTAGTCAGCTCAATTGATACAGCTTTATACCCATCATAGATTGCATTATTAGTGAACCCCCCATTTTTAGCCAAAGAATCAATGAACTACTTAAGAGTAACTAAAATTGATTCTTAAGAGTCATTAGCAACAGCAGCAGCATGGGTTAAAAAGTCCAATTTCATCCTTTTTGTTTCTCTCTCATCAACTGACATTTTCCCTTTTCTTTTCTTGCTCTCTAGGTCTTCATCAAAAGGTTGAACTTTGTTATTTGCAAAAACAATATCCTCGTGCATAGTCTACAATTGTTCTTGCTCTAAAGCATCAACAACTGGTTGGATTTCTTCTTACTTAATGTATTTCTTCTCTTCGTCTCCTTGGGCTAGTGCCAATAGCTTTTCAACATTAATTTTTTTTTTCTTGAATGATGAGTGCACAAAATAAGCTCCATCATTTGCAAACCAAATATTTTTTAACACATGAATTCTTACATGCTTTGTCATAACTTTTTCTATCACTTTCAAATCCAACAGATATCCATTCTTGTTAGGTATCTTAACATTCTTATACTCCATTGGTTTCATTATCACTGCATGCCTTACTTATTCTTAAACACATTCTTGATCATCTTCTTGGCTAAGTCAATAGGCTGTTTGTTGACCATAGCATAGATCAAATAAGCATCTTCTCCTATGCAGGATGTAAAACTTCCTTTCTTAGGTAGAAGACATCTAATTACAATCTTGTGAAGCATCCTAATGAGCAACTTAAAGTACATAATCAATGGGTTCTCTAAATTGGGAACCAGAACACCATGGTTAAGCCTTAAGTATATATCCTTCTTATCCACTACAGGACCATTCTCTACAGCCATCAAACCAAAACAACCTATAATGTCCTCTCTTGAGATAAACACTTCTTTTCCACATACTACTATTCTTAACACATTCCTGTTAGATTCATCTAAGTTCTTATACAAGTTTGCAACCACTTCTCCATATACCTCATCATTGATGCAATATAAGCTTTTGGCACTAAAAACTTCTAAGTATTCATCAAAATAAAAGCCATTCTTATCAAAGAACTAAAACTTTATATAAAAACTAGTACAAAACTCGTCATCTTTCAAGGGTTTCCAATTTTCAAGGTTACCTTTAACTATTTCTATCTTCTTTTTTCATATCTTTCTTTAGCACTTTCTTTTTGCTTTCCTAGCAATCTTACCTTGACCTTATTCCCTTTGTCTTCCTCCTTTTTAGTAGAGCTACAGTTCATCCTAAGTTGGACGCATAGATTTCCTTCTACGTAGAAAAGCCTTCAATTGTATCTCATTAGAAGAAGCTTCTAAGTTTAGGTTAGTTGCTTTTATGTTGGCAGTCATAAGAGTAAGGGTCTAATCAGATTTAGGAGGCTCTAAAGGGTTTAAGGGCTATTATAGTTGTAAAAGAGTAAATTCTTGGTATTCTTATGAGGGAGTAGGGTTTTGCATGGGGTCGCTTTGTGGATTGTCTTGAGATTAAGGGTGATTTGGGTTTGGTTCAGATTGTTTGCTAAGCGAATTTGCCATAGGTTCTTCGAGATTAAGCTCTAAAGGATTATCAAGATTAGAGGGTATTTGAGATTTCTTGGTCCTTTGAGATCTTTTAAGGTATTGTCACATTTTAAAAAGAGAGAATTTGAACATGAAGGGAGAGAGAGTTCAATTATGAGTTATAAGAAGAAATAGTACACTAACTAGAAGCCAAAATGTGGGTTAGAAAGAGTAGGAGTAGAGAACGTGTTAAAGAAATTTTGAATATCACAAAGACATGATTAACCTAACTTCAACATGTAAAAAAAGTGGGGAAGAGAGTGTTTTGGAAATTAACTCAAATATTTTATAGTTTTTGTTGTTGATATATCATGTATTAACTATAACAAATCATACAAATAAATATAAATCTAAGATACACTATAGTACACTATAATATAAGACAATTTATATGATAATAGTTTAAGCAAAAGGATTACACAAGTCAATCTCATTTTGACTAAATTGAAACTTGTTTTTGTCCAGGGGCTTCGTAAATATATTAGCACAAACTCAACATTTATATTATTATTAGATACATGATTATGAATAAAAGGATGTCTGATTTTAATAAGTTTAGACCTTGAATGGTGAATTAGATTTTTAGTCAAGTTTATGGAACTAATGTTATCATACTTAATTAGTATATTTTAAATACTAAGCTATAATCCATTAACTATTGCTCAATCTAAAGAATTTGTATACAATAATTTCCAATAGAAATGTATTTAGCTTTTGCCATTGAAAGTGCAACTGAATCTTGTTTCTTAGATCAGTAAGAAATTAGTTTTTCACCAAAAAATTGACAAGTACCAAGAGTACTTTTTCTATCTACTTTACATCCTACATAGTTAGCATCTAAATATCCAATTAAATTGAGATTATGATTCTTAGAATACCATATGCCTAACTTAGAGGTACAAGAGATATACTTAAAAATGTACTTAACAATTGTTAACTGCTTTTTTATTGGACTAGCTTGAAACTTAGTACAAATACATACACTGAAAAGAATATAAGCTTAGAAGTAGTTAAATTTAATAATGATCCAATTAAGCTTCTATATAGCTTCTTATTAACTTTCTTACCACAGTCATCTAAATTTAGTCTTGTAGAAGTTAACATAGGAGTTGTAGCACCTTTTATGCCTTCAAATACAAATTTCTTAAGCATCTACTTAATGTATTTCTCTTGATGTACAAAGATGCCTTCTTCATTTTGTTTAATTTGTAATTAAAGGAAGAAATTGAGTTCTCCCATCAAAGACATCTCATATTCGACTTGCATTAGCTCAGAAAATTCCATACAATACTTTTCATTAGTTGAACAAGAAATTATATCATCTACATAAATTTGTAGAACTAAAATATCATAATCATAATTTTGTGTCAACTTTACCTCTATGGAATCCATTTTTAAGTAGAAAATCACTCAGTCTTTTATACTAAGCATAGGTTGCTTCTTTTCAATTATATAATGCTTTGTTAAGCTTCTAAACATAATCCTCTTTAAATGGATCTTCAAATCTAAAAGGTTGCTTAACATAAACTTCCTCTTTTACGTACCCATTTAAAAAGGTATTGATACGAAGCAAGTACACCTATCAGTTTTAATATAACGGATGTGAGTTTAAGTTGATCCCTCAGAGACCTTGAGTACTAATACTAACCTTAGCTCTATTATCTAATCAGAAAATTGTGATGAGTTGAATGAATTAAAAATACCAAAATTAACAAACTAATCTAATTATGAGACTTAATTAAGCAATTTAAGAAGCGATAAAATTAAGAATGACTTCAAGAAGGCAAATAACATATTTACAAATTGTTTTCCCTAGCATTTAACATGTGACCATTTAAAATGTTTCTAATTCCATCTCTATCATTTTTCATTAGAGGGATTCGCAATTGAAGTTAATCCCTTCCTTAAGCATATTAACCCTAACCCTAAATTATTTACTGGAATCTCTTCACTTAATAATATAATTTAGAATTGCATTAATATACAATAAATTCCTATACAAAAATAATAACTTTTTAGAAGAATCATGATCTTATCTCTGAGTACACGTGTAATTCTCTCCAATTATGTCAAGATCTCATTATCCATATGATTTCTCAATCATCATGCATGATATCATAGATTGATACCCTAAAAATATCAATTAATAATGAAAACACATAATTGAATAAAGAAAGATAGAAACTTTATTGAAAATTATCAATAAATTCAATAGTCACATGAAATCTTAGGTTCCATAATCTTAAATACAAGAATCTTAAGCTATCATGACGAAATTAAAAGAAAATTGTCGCAAAATCAAGAAGTAAAACATAAAAAACCCCTTTTGTTAATGAGAAATCTCTTCAATCTTGAAGTTCAATGTTGCTCATTCCTTTTTCTCCTTCTTTTGTTTAGGTCTCTTCTCCTTTAAATGTCCAAAGTTACATGCAAAATCCGTACAAGTCCTTATATAATGTATTATGAAGTTTCTTTTTTCATCACCAGACACAGCTTGGGACACAATTGTAACCCTAGGTAGTGTAACTTAATGACCTTATGACAAAAAATCATCCTAATTAGACATGGCCTAGGGACATGGTTGTGTCCCGGACTGTGTAACTTTTTGACAAAAAAGTTGCCACTTTCTCCAGTTAGTTATGTCACTTCAAAACTTCATAACCCATTCATTTGAACTCTAAATTGGGTGAAACTGAATTCCTTTTCTTTGTTTTCAATCCGAGAATACGTTCAAACCATAAAATAAAATTTTACTCAATTAAGTATCAATTTCTCTAAAAATAATAAAAAAAATAAGGAAATACTATAAAATCACCATGTGAAGTGTATTTAAAATAAGAGTTATCAGGTACTCTTTACATCCATCTAAAAACAGCTTAAAATGCTTTAAGCAAGCATAAGCAAGTAAAAATCTAATAGCTTCAAGTCTCATCATAATCTATGCTTTCTTCCTATGAGTAGCCTTTAGCAACTAATCTAACTTTATTTATAACTATTTTGGTAGTTTCATCTAGTTTATTTTTAAATACCCATTTAGTTCTTATTATTGATTTATCCTTTGGTTTAGGAACAAGATTCCAAACCTGATTCTTTGAAATTGACTTAGCTACTCCTGTAATTAACTTAACTATCCTGAAGAGCTTCATTAATAGAACTTGGCTTGATCTAAAAAATTATAGCAAAATGGTTTTATATAGTTTTGAAGCTTGATCTTATGCATACACCACTTTCTACTTTTCCAATTGTAAGGTCTTAAGGATCATAAGACTTGAATCTCTTAGTTTTAGAATGAGTGAGGCTCATCTGATGTTGAGTTGAAGCTTCTAGATTTGCTTCAAACTTCCTCTAGGCCTTTTAAGTTCTATTGTGAACTTTCTGATCTTAAATTTGTTGCTTCTAACTTTCCTTCTAAGTTTGGCCAATTATTTGCAGATTTTGTTTTCTTATTTCTTATATTGTCTTCATCCTATAAGCTTATTTTTTTTGTAAATTTGACATTAATAGACTCTTCAACCATGTTAGTTATTTTATTAAATACTTTATAAGCCTTGTGATTCACTTAAACTATATATATATAAAAATAAATTGCAGATACTCCAACAAGTATACTAGGTCAGAATCAAGTAATATAGAGAAAGTAAGGTTATCGATCCCTCGAGGACCATAATATTACTAAACCTATGATAGTTCTTATCAATATTTAGGCAATCAAAATTAAATAAATTAATCTAATAATTACTCGAAAACTATTGAAAAGTCTAAAACTAAATAATCAATTGAGAATTATGGGAAAATAGAATCCACCCTAGATTATGCCAATCAAAGTGTTATCATGTTGTATAGATTAATAGCTATATGGTCATTTAAGTGAAATCATTATTCCTTAAAACTTAAGGATTTGAACTTCTAATTAATTAGTCAGCTTCTGTATCTTCCAATTAACAGTAGACTCTAAATTACAATAAGATATCTCCTAATACTATAATTGTCTAATGTCCTAAATTAATTATCCCTAATGTCTTAATGAATAATCAATCACCGAATATCGCATTAATTTCTAGATAATTTCTAATTAATTCAATTAACTCTACTTCCACATTGATTAATCAAATCAACTAAGAATTTCTAACAAACCCTGTATCAACTCCTATATCATTGGGGTTTCTAACAATTATTATCAATTAAACAATTATAATCAAAACAATAGAAATTGCAATCATGAATCATTCATATATCTCTTAATCCTATAACATGAACACAATCATTATCTTGATTATCTAGAGTTTCATCAATTCCTATAAGTAAGTTTAGCCAACCATGGATTCAAAAACAAAAACATAAATACTAATTGAAATTGCAAGGAAATTCATAATTGAAATCATAAGTAATTCATAGAATTGCATAAGAATAATTGGAATAGATGTCACCAATTTTGTATTGAAAAAGACAATCTTTAATTGCAACTTCAACTTGATCTCCACAGCAAAAGCAAATTCTTTTCAATGATCTAAGTGATTCTCCCAAAGAATTCTTTAAGAATTATCTAAAAACTGTTCTATGAATCTCTAAGTTTAAGGAAAGTGTGTTCAAAAGTCTCTGAAAAAAAAAACAAAAGTCCTCTAAATGGTGAAACATAAGCTATTTATAAGAAAAATTAAGGTTAACTCACATAAAACTTCTTTTTCATAAAGGTCAACGGTGCAAGTGCAAGGCTGGTTGCTAGGTCAGTGGCGTAGACATCAAAGCTAGCAATGTAAACTTAAAAGGCCGTCGATATTCATTGTAGGCTGGTTGCCTTCTATTCCATCTTACACATGTTGATTTAGACTTCATTCCTTTGTGCAAAATTCCTTTAAAATGTCAATAATTCCACTCTTGAATCCTTTAATTCCTAAAATGTCCAAATGAAAATAATTAAGTACCAATTCTTAATGATTTCTATAAAATCAAGAATAATTCTATCTTAATTTGTACTTTAAAACATGAAAAATATGCTTTTATCAACTCCCCTACACTTGAACTTTTGCTTATCCTCAAGTAAAATAAACAATACTAAAGAAATCTATCATTGAAAATACAAAGTTTCCAATTGCTAATCTAGGACATTTGATATTTCACATTTTCAAACTCACTAATTTATAATGCCTACTACTCGAACCAAATCGAAATATGTGATCAGAGTACTATAATTGAAATTAACCAGCCATTCTAAAGAAAACAAATTTTAATCCAAGTGTTTAACCTAGAATTTCTATTTCAAAAGTAGATACTTAGTCCTAGAAGGAAAAACACCCATTTAAACTTCATAGCTGTTAATAGGCATATTATCCCTCTAATTATCTCGACAAACAAGTTAACAAAGTAGTGAAAGTATATGGTATCTACTCTATCCCTAGGTTTTCTTCCTTTTTTATTACAAGCCTTAATTCATTTCTTGAATTGCATTCAAAATTTCCATTTTCCATTCCCAATTTTTTCCTTTTTTCTCCTTTTTTTTTCCTAGTTCAGATACTGAACTTTTATCTTTTAACCCTTCTAGTTATAGTGAGTGCATTGAGTTGGCACATCTCGCGCTCATCACCCAAGTGACCAGGTTTTAAATGGACCCCTATAAACTCTTCCTCGCTTTAACATTCATGTTAGGATACTCTTAACTCAATTTCTTAAGTTATTAGAGTAAAGGTTCTCATTTCATCACCTTTTTTGAATGCTCACTAAATTTTTTCAAACTTCTTTCATAAGAATCACTAAGTTCAAAGTTTCACTTACCTCTTTCAGTAAGTGTTAAATTGCCATTAGAATAACTAAAACGACCATATACTAACTAACTTTGCATAGAAGTGAACCTATTTGCTTTTCACTTAAGGACTCAACCGACTTTTAAACTTCAAATTCCAAAGCTAAAAACTAGGTAAATTAGGTTCCTAAAGAATTCACTAATTAATTTTAACTGAGTACCAAAAATCTCAACATTAGTGAGTAGGGCACCTTAATGAGTCAATTATTTAAATCACAATCAGATGCTATAAAAAAATTTTTTTTTCTTTGTATAATCTCTAGATTCCAAACAAAAAATTCAAAAAAAAAAAAAAAACCAAATTGGCCTAAACATTGGCAGATACTTAAGAACAAGTAAAGTCTAAGCTAATAGGAAAATATAACTATTTGTAAACAAAAACTGACATCAAAATCGATATTTTCATTTCCTATAATAATTCCTTCCCCCCACTATAGAATAGACAATGTCCACATTATCTTCTATTCAATATGCAAGAGGAAATAAAAATTCGCAACAATAAGAAATGAAAAATTGGTACTCTCCTAGATTCAAATTTTCAGCAAAAATGAAAATTCCAAGCATAAAATCATTGCTATTATAGAATTCAGATCTGACTTATCTCATCAAATGCAAGGAAACATGAAATAGCAAGGATAACATAAAAGTGCACTGAAGAGTACATAGTAGAGCTAATGATCCCGAGTTACCTAAACAGATGGGTATTAAACAAAAATAACCAAACAACAAAATAAAAGAAAAAGAAAAGAAAGAAAAATGAAAATAAAACAAAAAGAAACATAAAAAAAGCATACAAATATCTAACTATCTCTATTGGTACTACTACTCTCTGCACTAAAAGTCTCATAATGAAATTGCTCTAAAGCTGTTGGTTGAAAACATGAGATAGCAGACTTCAATATATTGAACATAGTAGTCTAGAACTTCTTATTCTTCTTTCTTTCTTTCCTTATTTCATTTCAAACTTCTCTAATTTACACTTAATTATTCATAACTATTATTTAGAGGATGAGATGAAGTAGATGCTCTAACGGTAGGAGGAGGATTTTTAGGAATATCTTCCTCATCAACAAGATGGGGCCTATTATTTATCTCGAACAATCCTCAACCCTTAAAGGGTGTAACAGAAATAGGTTTACATTGGATACCATCATCTCCCTCCAGCTCTTGAAAAAGCCCCATACCCTATACCCCTCAATAGTGCTGTAATATACTAACCACAAAAGATAACTTGTATCCTAGTATCATCTATCTATCTATAGATAAAATTTGCTATTTCTATTACCAGATCTATTTGATACCCAGAAATCATATTGTATAGATAAAACATGTCAAAACTAGTTACCTTGCTATGGATAATCTTCTTACAATCGAGAGCATAAGCAAGGATATCATGGAGTAGCCTGTACTCCACAGTTGAGAAAGTCGTGGTGAGTGACTTTGAAGGTACAAAATCGTTCCACTTAGGATGAATCAACTGAAACCAAAATCTGTCAGTAATCATATCACTAGGCTAAGAGTTGGGTAAATTGACTTCCTCCACCTTATATAAACCTAGATTATAGCCAATTTGACTCAATTCAATTACATGAATTTCTCCATAAACCTAAAATGTGAAAGTGGACATTCGTCTACTTCTCTCCAGCTGCAAAGTGGACAAAAAATCAATGGCTGTATTTCTATAAGTGGGTTCTTTTACCTCAAATAGTCGAAACCATGTTTTATTAAGAACCATCTATTAGATTCTATCGTCCATTCTATACTCTTGCAAAATAGTCCATTCCAGATATTGTTGATTCATAAATGTCATTTGTTGTAACTTCCTCCTTCTCTCCCTAGCATACTCTTAATGTGAGAGTAGATCGCTGCCCAAACTTCTAGAAGTCAAAGCGGTTGCCGTCTTGTATTTCTTTCTTGATTGCATCTTCTTGGGCAGCATGACGAATGTAAAAATCACAGATCTACAAAGAAGAATGGAAATGTGTGTAGAAAAAGTAAAGAAAGTGAGTGTATGTGGTTGTGGGTGTGTGGGAGAGGGAGAGTTTAAGAGAAATCTAGAGAGAGAAAGAAGGATCTGGAGAAAAAAAAAACTAAAGAGAGAGAAACTAGAGAGAGAATTCAAGAGAAAAAAAAATGAGCGAGGAGAGAGAGAAAACCAACAGATGTGCTTTTAACAACATTGTACGCAGGCTTTTCCCACTGTACGCTGGTGGTGTACATTGCTTACATATATAGGTAAGCCGACTAATAAGCCAGCGGCCTTAAGTGCTAGCTTACATTCAAATTTCACACTTTTCTCCTTTCTTTTTTTTACTTCTTAAGCCGACAACCTTGATGCCAAAGGCTAACCTAAAAAAAAAATTTATAAATAATAATGAATAAAAAAAATTAGTTTAGTTAGACATGGGTTGCCTCCCATGAAGCGCTTTGTTTATAGTCGCTAGCTTAACTTTTTCGATCTTATTGTGAATTCTCGTTCACTACCATAGTGGCGTTGCTATCCATGTTTTTTCCTTCAAAATAGTGTTTGAGGAGATGACCATTTACCTTGAAAGTGTAATTGTCTCCTACCTTTAACTCAATTATACCATAAGGAAAAACATCAGCTATTTTAAATGGCCTAGACCATCGAGATTTTAACTTACTTAGGAATAGCTTCAGTCGAGAGTTGTACAAAACACTTTCTGACCAAGCACGAACTCCCATTGTTCAATCTTCTTGTCATGCCATCTCTTGGCTCTCTCATTATAGATCCTAACATTTTCATAAGCTTCTTCTCTGATTTCGTCCAGTTGGTTCAATTGGAGTAATCGCTTTTCACCTGCAGCTTGTAAATCAAAATTAAGGTATTTTATGGCCTAATGGGCCTTGTACTCAAGCTCCATAAGTAGGTGACATGATTTATCATAAATGATTTTGTATGAGGACATTCCTATAGGAGTTTTAAAAGCTGTCCTATAAGCCCACAATACATCAGCGAGTCTTAGAGACCAGTCTTTCCTAAATGCATTAACAATCTTTTCTAGGATATGCTTTATTTCCCTATTTGACGCCTCAACTTGTCCATAAGTTTGTGGATGATACGAGGTGGCATGTTTATGAGTGGCTCTATATTTTGTTAACAATTTTTGAAATTGTCGATTGCAAAAATGTGACCTCCCATCACTTATAATAGCCTTAGGTAACCCAAACTTGGAAAAAATGTTCTTTTTCAAAAATTTAATCACCACTCTAACATCATTAGTTTGTAGAGCTACTACTTCTACCCATTTCGACACATAATCTACTACCATAAGTATATATTTGTTTGAAAAAGATAAAGGGAAAGGACCCATGAAGTCTATTTTCCATACATCAAAAAGCTCAATTACCAAAATACTCTTTTGTGGTAATTCATGTCTCTTAGAAATATTTCCGATCCTTTGGCATTGAGCACAAGACATAATATAATTTTTGCAATCACTAAACAAACTAAAGCCAGTAAAATCCACAAGATAAAATTTTAGCTATAGTTATTTCCACACCAAAGTGGCCCTCTGCTTCTTTAGAATGATAGTATTGAATTATGCTAAGTTATTCTGTTTCAGGTACACAACGTCTAATTACTTGGTCAATACAACTTTTAAAAAGATACGGTTCATCTCAGAAATAAAATTTCACATCATGTAAAAACTTCTTTTTCTTTTGAAATAAGAAACCGTATGGCATAATTTTACTAGCCAGGTAATTGACTATATCAGCATACCAAGGTAATCCTCAGATCTCTACTGCATACGATTGTTCATCAAGGAACTTTTCATTAATGGGTGGCTCTAAACACTTCAATTGTAATCGAGATAAATGATCAGCAATTACATTTTCAATTCCCGTTTTATCTCTAATTTCAAGGTTAAATTCTTGCAATAATAAGATCCATCGAATTAACCTAGACTTAACATTAGCTTTAGCAAACAAATATTTTAGAGCAGCATAGTCTATGTATACTATGATCTTAGAACCTATGAGATAAGGCCTAAACTTATCATAAGCGAATATAACCGCTGAAAGTTCTTCTTTGTCGTGGCATAGTTTCTCTACACCTCATTCAAAGTTTTACTCACATAGTATATAACATGAAATAACTTACCTTTCCTTTACCCAAGTACTACTCCTACAGCATAGTCGCTGGCATCATCCATCATCTTGACAAGGAGCTCCCAATTAGGTGCAATGATCACTAGTGCCGAAGTAAGCTTCTCCTTTAATAGATTGAGTGCCTGCAAACAACTGTCATAAAATACAAAGGTAGAATCCTTTTCAAGTAAATTACAAAGAGGTCTAGAGATTTTAGAAAAGTCCTTAATAAATATCCTGTAGAAGCCAGCATGCCATAGGAAGCTCTTGACTCCTTTGACTAAAGTAGGTAGTGGTAGCATCTCTATTATCTCCACTTTGGCTCTATCAACTTCATTCCCTTTTTTGGACACCTTGTGACCTAAGACTATTCCCTCTCTTACCATAAAATGGCATTTTTGCCAGTTCAGAAGTAAATTAGTGTCCTTGCACCTTTTGAGCACATAACTCAAATTAGTCAAACATAAATCAAATGACTTCCCAAAGATAAAGAAGTCATCTATAAATATTTCAATAAAATTTTCTAACATGTTAGAAAATATAGACATCATGCATCTTTAAAATGCCGAAGGTGCATTATAGAGACTAAAGGGCATTCTCCTAAAGGCAAAAGTGCCATAAGGACATGTAAAAGTGGTTTTCCCCTAATCCTCGAGTGTGATATAAATTTGATTGTAACCAGAATATCCATCTAAAAAATAATAATAATGATTTCCTAAAAGTTTTTCTAACATCTGATCTATGAAAGGGAGTGGGAAGTGGGAAGTGGGAAGTGGTTTTTATGAGTGGCATCATTCAGTTTTCTATAATCTATGCAAACTCTCCATTTGATCATAGTGTAAGTAGGGATTAGCTCATTATCATCATTTTTCACCACGGTCATACCACTATTTTTTGGCACTACCTGAATGGGACTAACTAACTTACTTACTATCTAAGATAGGGTAGATAATACCTGCATCTAGTAATGTGAGTACCTCTTTCTTCATTACCTCCTTGAGAGTTGGGTTAAGTTGTCTCTATGGTTGCACTATGGGTTTGCACTCAACCTCAAGCAATATCTTGTGTGTGCAAATTAAGGGACTAATCCCCTTTATATCGACAATAGTCTACCTGATTGCTTCTTGATGCTCTCTCAAAATTCCTAGAAGTTATTTCTCCTGGTCACCTGTCAAAGAGGAGGAGATAATTATTAGCAAAGTATCATTTGTTCCAAGATAAGCATATTTTAAATAACTAGGTAAAGGTTTAAGTTCAAGCACTGGGGGTTGTATCAATGATGGGATTGGCTTTTGTTCACTGGCGCTTAGTTCTTCATAGTATCAAGCTTTGATTTCTAACACATGTTCCCTACCTTCTTCTTCAAGCTCGTCATCATTGCTCTAATCATCCAGATCCCTAAGAACTGATTCCATGTTATCCAATCCTGCTTTCTCTTATATAAACTCATAGGTAATCTCATCAAAAATGTCAATAGTGTAATAGGATTTACAATCATCAAAATGCTTTATGGCTTCATAAACATTAAATGTTACCTAATCATCCATAACTCTTAAAGTCAGCTTACCCTGTTCTACGTCTATCAATGCCTTACCTATTGCAAGAAACGATTTGCCTAGGATCATGGGTACCTCTCTATCTTCTTCCATCTCTAGGACTATAAAGTCGATTAGGAAGATAAATTTGTCTACCTTCACCAGGACATTCTTAACAATACTCCTTGGGTATTTGATACTCTTGTCAGCAAGTTGGAAGATGACATGAGTCTCCTTACAATCTCCAAGTCCCATCTTCTTGAAAATAGACAAAGGCATTAAATTTATATTTGCACCTGAATCAATAAGAACCTTATCAAAGTGAAAATTTCCTATAGTGCAAGGAACAATAAAACTCCCCTAATTTTTTTATTTTCTAGGCAGGGTGGATAAATTTTTTTGAAGGGTCATGGAGAACCCCCTTGTAAGCATTATTGCTTTGTTCCCATCAATCTTTCTCTTCTTGATGAGCAAATCCTTCATGAATTTAGCATACGAAGACATTTACTGAAGTGCTTCTACAAAAGGAATGTTGATTTTCAACTTCTTGAAGACGTTTGTGAATTTAGCAAATTTAGCATCTAGCTGCTGTTGCTTCAATCTTCCTGGAAAGGGGATTAGAGGAACATGCAGTTTCACTTTTGGTTACTTCTGTTTTGGTTCCTCTTCCACCTCCTTCCCTTTTTCTATCTTTGGAATCTCTACCTTTTCTTCAACTTGTCTGTCAACTGCTTCTAATGCTTTTCCACTCCTTAGCATAATGGCATTGACACTTCTGGGATTCTCTTCAGTATTACTAAGTAAAAATCCTGATGGTCTGTTATTCAATTGTTGAGAAATCTGACTAATCTGATTCTCTAGGTTTCGAATAGTCGCCTGTTGATTCTGTAGCATGGTTTTAGTCTTTTGCATATCGATTAACATGAGCTCTTCCATTCTAGACTGATTTTGCTGAAGTGGAGCGTTCTAAGCAAGCCCTTACTTCTAGAATCCAGTTAGAGGTTAGAATGCATTATTCTCATTTCTCCATAAAAAATTTAGATGATTGCACTACCCAGGATTATATGTATTTGAATATGGTCCTTGATTGCTATGTTGAAAATTGTTGACAAAATTCACCTATTTTTCACTAGTTGAAGCTGAGTGATTCCCTATTAAGTACCCAAGAGTCGAATGTGGTCATGAACATAACTCACAAAAAATAATAGGATTAGCATTAAAAGACTATGTTGAGGTGAGTTTACTTACTTGAGTAATGAGAGCTGCAATCTGAGTTGTTAATTAAGATACAGTGTTATTTTCTCTGGCTACTGCCATGCCTAACTTACTTCTCTCGCTTTACCAGTTATGTGCACTAGAGGCTATCTCTTCTATCAGTGCACTTGCTTCATTATATGTCTTACACATCAGAGCACCTCTAACTATAGCATCAATAAGGAACCTCAATGTCTTGTCCAGACTGAGATAAAAGATCTCAATCAAGAGATTGTTTGGCAAGCCATGATGTGGGCATTTTCTAATCGCCTCTTTGAATCTCTCCCATGCTTCATAAAGTGACTCACTACTAAACTTGGTAAAGTTGGTGATGTTATTTCTTAATTTTGCAGTCCTAGCTAGTGGGAAAAATCTCCTTAAGAACTTTGATGAAAGATCAGCTTAGGTGGTGATAGACTCTTATGGTAGTGAATGAAACCAAGCTCTAGCTTTATCCCTCAACGAAAAGGGAAAGAGTTGTAATTTGACAACCTCGTCTATTACATTGTTCATCTTCAATATGCTCGTTAGGACTTTCATTAGGATATCTTCCAAACTGATTCATCTGAACCATCTAAATAGGGGACAACTTCAACTTAAAGTTATTGGCTTGAATAGTAGGCCTCCTTCTAGTCGAACCCATCACCGTAGGTACTGTATAATCCCGTAGTACTAGTAAAACTCCTTGTATCTGATTATTACCTTCGTTACCTGCCATTTCTTTTATCCTTCTTCTGTTCTCTCACCTTAATTGATGTAAAGTATGCTCTATTTCTGAATCTAGTGGTAAAATTTTAGCACTTACACTCCTTCGCATAAAATACCTACAAGAGGAGCAAAAATAACACACGTCATCAAGTGAGCCTAAATTACCAACAAAACTAAAAGGTTTAATATTTCCAATCCCTAGCAACAACGCCAAAAACTTGATTCGCTTAAACTATGTATATCTAAATAAATCCTGAATACTCTAGTAAGTATACTAAGTCGGAATCAAATAATATAGAGAAAGTAAGGTTGTCGATCCCTCGAGGACTATAATATTACTAAACTTATGATAGTTCTTATCAATATTCAGGCAATCAAAATTAAATAAATAAATCTAATAAATACTGTAAAACTATTGAAAAGAAAATAACTATGGAAAGTCTAAAATTAAGTAATCAATTAAGAATTATGGGAAAACAAAATCTACCCTAGATTATGCCAATCAAATTGTTATTATGTTATATAGATTAATAGCTATATGGTCATTTAAGTGAAATTATTATA
Organism: Lumnitzera littorea; assembly: GCA_024138015.1. Classification (NCBI taxonomy): domain Eukaryota; kingdom Viridiplantae; phylum Streptophyta; class Magnoliopsida; order Myrtales; family Combretaceae; genus Lumnitzera; species Lumnitzera littorea. The sequence continues at coordinate 44,686,507 of JAMXBB010000007.1, read as the reverse complement.
TCTTAAAACTTAAGAATTTAAACTCTTAATTAATTAGTCACTTCCACATCTTCTAATTAACAATAGACTCTAAATTACAATCATATATCTCCTGATGCCATGATTGTCTAATGTCCTAAATCAATTATCCCTAATGTTTTAGTGAATAATCAATCGCCGAACATTGCATTAATTTCTAGATAATTTCTAATTAATTCAATTAACTCTACTTCCACATTGATTAATCAAATCAACTAAGAATTTCTTAAAAACCCTATATCAACTCTCGAATCATTAGGGTTTCTAACAATTATAATCAAAATCATAGAAATTGCAATCATGAATCATCCATATATCTCTTAATCCTATAACATGAATACAATCATCATCTTAACTATCTAGGATTTCATCAATTCCCACAAATAAACTTAGCTAACCATAGATTCAAAAACAAAAACATAAATACTAATTGAAATCATAAGGAAATTTATAATTGAAATCATAAGTAATTCATAAAATTGCATAAGAATAATTGGAATAGATGTCACCAATTCTGTATTGGAAAAGATAATCTTTAATTGCAACTTCAACTTGCTCTCCACTGCAAAAGCAAATTCTTCTCAATGATCCAAGGGATTCTCCTAAAGAATTCTTCAAGAACTATCTAAAGACTATTCTATGACTCTCTAAGTCTAAGGAAAATGTATTCAAAAGTCTCTAAAAAAAAAAAACCAAAAGTCCTTTAAACGGTGAAACATAAGCTATTTATAAGAAAAATTAAGGTTGACTTACGTAAAACTTCTTTTTCATAAAGGCCGCGATGTAAGTACAAGGCCGACTACTAGGCCAGTGGCATAGACTCAAAAGGCCGTCGATGTTCATTGTCGGCTATCGGCTACCTTCAATTCCATCTTACGCATGTTGATTCGAACTTCGTTCCTTTGCATGAAATTCCTTTAAATCGTCCGTGATTCCACTCTTGAATCTTCTAATTCCTAAAATGTCCAAATGAAAATAATTAAGTATCAATTCTTAATGATTTCTATAAAATTAATAATAATTATATCTTAATTTGCATTTTAAAACATGAAAAATATGCTTTTATCACCTTGCTATTTAAAGACTAGCCTAAAAAGATTGCTTCATTGGCCCTTTCTTCAAATTTTCCTAATTTAGAACTTGTTTTCTTAACAAAACATTTGCAACCAAAAGCATGTAAATAGGAAACAAATGGTTTCCTACCATTATACAATTCATATGCAACTTTGTTAGTTAATAGTCTAATATAAACTTAATTTATAATATAACATGTAGTTGTAACAGCTTCAACCGAAAGATGTTTAGCAACACCACTATTATTCAACATAGTCCTTGTCATTTCTTATAGAGTTTTATTCTTACATTCTACAACTCCATTTTATTGTAGAGTGTAAAGAGTAGAAAAGTTATGTGAGATGCCATGGTAATCACAAAAAATTGTAAAATTTTCATTTTCAAACTTCCTTTCTTGATAAATTCTTAGGCTAATAATGGAAGTTTCTTTTTCATTTTAAACTCTTTTTTCAAACGTTTCAAAATTGAAGGCATCACTTTTATGTTGTAAGAATGACACCTATGTGAATCTAGAGTAGTCATCAACTATTATAAGATCAATGTTATTTCCTCTTAGACTTAGAGTCCTAGTAAGGCCAAACAAGTCCATATGCAACAATTCTAGAAGACATTTTGTTGAACTACCATTTTTGCTTTTATGAGATGATGCAACTAACTTATTTTTGGAGCATGCATCACAATACATAGATTCCTTTATATCTATCCTTGGTAGACTATTTACAAGCTTGTTTTAGATAACTTTTCCAGCTGAGTGAAATTAATGTCCTAAACGTTTATGCCATAATTATGTACTATCATGCAGTGATAGCAAGAAACTCAATTTTCACATTGGATGATTTGATTATATAGACATTTCCTTTTTTATATCCTTCAATTAGTGATTTGTCAAAAGTTTTATCGAATACAATGCACTTATTTTTTTAAAAAACAACTTTATGACCTTTATCACACAATTTACTAATACTCAACAAAATGAATGTTAAGTTTTTTATAAGTAGTACATCCTCAATATAATAACGGAGATAACCAATATTACCAAAACCAAGTATTTTGCCTTTACCATTATCAACAAACCTAACATAACCTTTTTCTCTCTATTCTAATGTGGTGAACATTGAAGCATCTCTAATCATATGCCTGATACATCCATTGTCTATTAGCCAGGTGCCAAGAATTGCTTCATGTCCCTGTAATCATTAAATCAAGATGTAAGCATCCTTATGTACCCAATCGAGCTTAAGTCCCTTAAAATCAAGCTCACTACATTGTTTTTCTTGACTTGATTCTTACCACACTTGTAGTTCTTATAGTAGCAACATTTCTCTATGTGACCTATCTTATCACATATAAAGCCAGTATAAGGAGTTGAGTAAATATAGCTCCTTTGATTTGCTTGATACTTCCCATTCTAATTTGGGATATTAGAGTGATTTTGATACCTTCTAAGTTGATTGGTGTTCTTTTTAAATTGAATAGGATACTTCTTTGGTTAGGCAATGTTGCCTTTAACATTGCATCTATCTTACTCAACAACCTTTGCTTTACTTAATTGCACAGTCACATATTTCATTAATTTTATAACTTTAACAAATACTATAGCAGCAAAGATTTTTGAAGTTCCTCCCTCAAAATCAAGTCTTGTTCTAAAGCTACAAATGCTTTGACTTGCAAGAAGTATATTCAGTTTTTTATCACTTTCATTAAACTTAGGAAAAGTGTTTTTTATTAATTCTGAAAAATCATTTACTCTTGCGTTAACATTCTTTATTTCTTCTTTCAAAACTAAATTTTTTCATGATAATGCTTCTTTATCCAAAATCAAATATTCATTACCCTATTTTATAATATCATTTTCATCTACCAAAAGCTTGTTTATTTGACATAAAAACTTCCTTTTCCCTTTATAAAGTTGAAATATCTTCTTCCAACCTTGAGTTTTTCATCTTAGTTTTGGAAAGAACCTCTAACAATCTCTACATTTCATCATCATATCAGCATAATATGAGTTAATATTATTAGTATCAAAATATACCTTATATTTAGCCATGAGAAAAAGATTTAACTCCTCTTCTTCTTCGTGTTCTTTTTCATCTGTCTCTTGTTTAAACTCATCAAAGTCATTCCATGTAGCCATTAGTGCCTTCTTTTCTTTCTTTTACTTAAACTTCTCAAGCTTCTTTATTGGTGTTGGATGCTCGTACTTTATACGACCTGTTTTCTTGTACTCATAGCAAATAAGCACCTTCTTCTTTTCTTTCTTTTCTTCTTTTTCTCTATACTTCTTCCTTGCATCAAACTTCTTTCAACTAATGTTATTCTTCTTATAATCAACTAGTCTCTTAACTTTTTTCCTTAGTACATGATTGAGTCTCCTTACAACATGTTGAATTCTTCTTCATCATTAGACTCCTCATTGCCAGAGTCTTCTAGTTTAGCTTTTGTTTTATGGCCTTCTTCTTACTATCAACATGGTCAGTATGCTACAGATTTGATTTATATGCCATAAGCCTACATCTTAACTCTTTCAAGGTGATTTTGATCAATCCTATGCCTCTTCTATATTTGTCTTTTTTGCATCCCAATTCCTTGGAAGAATCCTTAATATCTTTCAAACCTGATCTTGATTATAAACTACTATTCCAAAAGAAGCAAGTTTTTTAATAATAACAGCAAATCTATTAAATACACTCTTAATTTTCTTGCTTGGTTAGAATTGAAATTTCTCATATTCTTGAAGTAAGATGTTGATTTGAGTATTCTTAACAGTATCAATTCTCCATGAGCTTCCTTAATCATATCGTAAACTTCCTTAGCTGTCCTACAAACAAAAATAAGAGTGAATTTGAAGGAGAAATACAACTAATCAATAAATGCTTAGCTTTCATATTAATTAAAGTTTGTTTCTTTTTAGCTTCATTGATTGTAAGATATGTTAGCTCTTAGTCTCCTTAATTAATAACTGCTCAAGCATCATAATCAATGGCTTGAATAAATGTCTCCATCTAGCATTTCCAATGAGAATAGTTAAAAATATCCTAATAAGGAGCATGACCTATTTGTACTAAGGTAAACTTTCAGCCATTGAGGATCTTTTTCTTAAAATTGATATAAGAGACTAGCTCTGATACCAAGTGTTGTTCCCTTAACAAGTAATCAAGATGCGGTCAAGGGGGTGTTAAGGTTTGAATTGATTGCTTAAAAATTTTTTAAAAACTTTTTTGAAGATAAAACAACTTCCTTTGATTACTTATATAATAGCTTAAAGTTTAGACTTGATATACATAAACTGATAATTAAACAAGCAAATAAAAGAGAGAAGGTTCAAGAAGATTAGACATAGGGTATATAGAGGCTTCTCCTTGTGAGTTAGTCTTCTCTCCCAGCTTTATTGATCGGGGATCCAATCTTCTATGCCACTCATTCCACTATTTTTAATAATCAAGAAAGAGTACAAATAAAACCATACAGTTGCAATTAATACTATTCTGCCTTCAAGCTTATCTCTAGCTAAATGGAACTACTATGGTTTATTCTCTCTCGATTACAACACTTAATGTAGTTCAGCTAAGTTTTGATAGAAAATAACTATAACTTCCAAAGTTTTTGCACAAAGAATTTGTAAAACAATTCACAAAATGTCAAGTTAGCTTAGGAATGTTTTTCTTGAGTGCTTGTTGAAGACATCGGTTATATTCTTTTTCTTCTGTGTACTTTCTAATTTGTATGAATTCCTTTCCTTTTTAAAATTTAAGTGCAATGGTTAATAGATCTCTCACTTGTTAAATAATCCGTATCTCTTCTTAATGTTGAATAATCTAAACCTTAGGTGATCTATTATCTTCAAAATATCATGTTGGCTGTTGATATGCTTTCATAAAAGTCGTGATTCAAATAATAGGCTTTGATTCTCTATCTTTGATAAGAACAGTTGGATAATATCTTCATGCATCCAAATAAATATGATTCCATATCTATCTAACAATTCAAAAATCATTTGCATCTCCAGGTGCTTACATTTCAACAAAAAGATTGTAAAACAATCCTCTTTCCAAAGTGGTGTCGAGCTTGGTTCTTTTTCCTCTTAGTTTTTTTATAAATAAGTCTTCTTTAAACCAATTAATATTAAATCTACTCATTTAATACTGACCATCGACTAAGGTTTAAAGAAAACCGTTTTTTTTTAATACCATGAAAATACTTTAGAGTCGCCACCCGACTAGAGTTGAGAAAAAGAGTTAAGTTATAACCAATTGGGTAAATTGGTTAAAATTTAGCTACTGATCTAACAATAAAACCAATTTTAAAAATTGTTTTAGAAACCATAGATCCGGATCTAGATGTTAGATTTTTTTAAAAACCTTTATAAGTATCATTAACCTTCCAATTTTAATTTTAATCTTAATCTTAAAAATTACTCTTCAATTCTATAGAACTCAATTATTTAATCGAAATGGATAACTTCAGTAATCTAAACTAAAAAAAAAAAAAGGTTTTTTATTTTTTATTGTCACTTTGTAGGTGCTTACGTACCCGCTATTTAGGATCAGAAGTACGTAGTTCTATTTGTAAAACTTTAGTGGCTTTGGTTTGTTTTAATTTGAAAATACACTAGATTTACGTTTTTAATCAAATTTGATTTATTTAAAGAAATTTCTTTTAAAAAAGGCCATAAATTGAAAATTTTATTATTTAAAAAGTTCAAAAGGGCGTTAATTTTGAAAAAAAAAAGTCCAATTATTTTGTCTTTATTTTTTAATACCCAATTTTTCAAATTATTAAAAACAATTTTTATTCAATAACTTATTTATATATATTTTTTTTATTATTTTTTATATTGTCTTATTTATTTTTTGTTTTATCGATTTCTACTAAACTAAAAAATAAACTAATCTTTTCCCTTTTTATTTTTTCTTGTTTTTCTTTTATTCCCTTTTTCTTTCTTTCTTTCTTTTTTTCATTCCTTTTTCTTTTTAATTACATTTACATTCACAATTATATAGAATAAATAAATAAATATAAAAAATATGATTTTAGCAATATAAAATAAAAAACAAAACAACAGCTAAATAATAAAATAAAAGAAAAAAAAAAAAGAAGAAAAACTAGGCTTTCAATGCAATTAGTTACACGGTTGGACTTAAAGTGGATTTCAAGTCAGGTCAGTCAGGTTCCGATCGGGTCAATCAGATCCTAGTCGATTCCAAGTTCTCTTCAATGGCAGCAACTCAAAGGAGGTCATTCGAAGTGATTTAATGGCCAAAACGAGTAGGGAAAGGGGGGTAGGCTTAATGCTAAAGTCAATGGAGGTAGTTTAGGTAGTTTTCAAGAGTAGCGTTTGGCGGTAGTGTTGGGTTGTGCACGACGTGGTTGCTGGAGGTAAGTGGTTGATTGGGTTAGGTGTTTTTTATAGTAGAGAACTTGGCCGTATGGTTGGTTTAAGGTAGAAGTGGCTAAACGAGGTGGTTTTGAGTGGGGCAATACGATGGTTTAGGGTTTCACGAAAACCCTTGGCGGCTAATGTACTAGAGGCTATGACTGAGCATAAGGGTGATTGGGTTCGTCTTCTAGGAGCTTAGGGATTGCTATAAACCCCACAAATTTAGCTATTTAAGAGAAGGATTGAACCCTAAGACTATAGATGACTTGAAGAGTTATCAAAGCCGAGTAAGATAACAATTTAATAAATCATAAATCTAAATATATTATAAATAGTAAAAACTTTAGGAATTTATCGAAACCCTAAATCGCTTACTAAAATCTTAAAACTAGTTTATGTATTATTAATCGAAATTGAACTCAAAATTGCTCGAGACCCTAAAATCATAAACGTAAACTTATAAAATAGTTAAATATTACACAATAGCAATAAAATTATATTCGAATGTAATTTTCGACTAAATCGCCTGTTTGTACGACGTTGTAATGAAATTACCATAATAACTTGTAAAAATTATAATTGTAACGGATACCAGTTAAATTGATAAAATTTCACAGAATTTTGAAAACTATTTTACGAGGAAATTCGTTATAATTTATATGATTCGAAAAATTACACATATTTGTTAATAAATTTCATTTTCCTTCTCTACTATTTTCAATTTATCTCAATTTCTCTCTTCATGTCCAATTCAAATCCTTCCCCTGCACAAAAACGTAAGGAACAAAAGTGAAGATCAAAAGAAACAGCCACGTGATGTATTTTGTTTGTATTATTTACTTTAATAAAAAGTTACTTTAGCTTACAATTGAAGCTACAATTACGTGAGCAAAAAGGAAATTGATATAAATATGGAAAAAAGAAAAAAAAATCTGCACAAACACACACACACAATCTACAAACCGAGAGGAAAAAGGAGAGAAAAAGAAAGAAAGAAAAGAGAAAAAAAAAAGAAGGAAAAGAAGAAGAAAAAATCCAAATTAATTGGTAAGGAATTTATTTTAAGAAATATATATCTATATGATAGTATACATGTGTAGAATTATGGTATTTTTATGATATTTTATGGTATTTGTACATATAATACTAATAGTATATGTTTATGTATATAAATACCTAAATTTACTTATATGTATAAATATAAGATTAAGTATG
>JAMXBB010000007.1:44421457-44678423 GCA_024138015.1 Lumnitzera littorea | reverse complement strand
TTTGTGCTTGTAAGTAGTGAATCTAAATTATGATGTATAAATGAATGTGTATAGGGTTGGGTTATGCTTGTGCATGATAATTGTTGTGAATTGTGAATCTACTTTAAAGTTCGATAATATAATGTTTGATGCATAGTAGATTCAATAGATTGATTGTTTGTGACTTGGAATGATCACTGATTAAATATGACTTAACTTTTATTCAACTAGAAAAGTTAACTTGGATCATTCATAAATCATGCACTGTATAACTATTTTCGGGCAGTTACATTACACGGAGGTAGCGAGAGGCCATACTTGAGTTGATTATTGATTGTTATTGATTTCGTACGGTACACACGTACGATATGACCTTACCCTCGCCTGCGGGATGACTAGGTGTTGGAGGCGCCAACCACCTGGCTATGGGTCGAGTCCAGAGGCCTTCGTTTAGGGGTGAGTGAGGACTGCGTGAACCTACTCACAATCATATGTAGAACTTGTTTTGATAAAGCTAGTAATGGATGTACCATTACATTTTAAATACGAAACGCGGAGTTTCGTTATGAAATAAGTTCTAATATGATATCCGGATCTGACTATACCGAAGAATCTCCAACCCTGACTTCGGAGGGTGTTAAATCTGAGTTACATGCAGTACTTGGTCACCTGCATGTATTTGTTTGGCATACTGCTTGTTCATGCATTCATTTGGTTGAACTTAACTATTGTATAACTCGATTGTTGTGTGGTTAAAGGAAATTAACTCACTAAGCTTTTGTAGCTTCCGTCCCAACAGTTTTCCCTTGCAGGTTGCTAGACGATCGGGCATGGGTTAAGAATTGAGGGTTGAGTGCCAACATTGAGATGCATAGAAGTTAGACTCTGAGGACAGACTATATGGTTCATCTGAATTATTATATACTACGTTTAAGTTTTGTGACTTTAGTAAGTTTGAATTTTTAGAACTTCACTACCTAATCTTATTGTTTGGTAGGGGATACCGATTCTCTGCGGTTCTGTTGGACTGTGGCTTGTCGGATATCTATAGTCACATATATGTAGTTGTAAGCTAATTATATAAATAAATAAAAACTTTAGTGACTAATTATTTAGAATCTTGCAATCTTTGACTTGCAAGATGATCTTCAAATCATGGGTGCACATATGATGTGAAAATTTTAGGTAATCCTACTAGGCCCCCTGTAGGGTCATGATAATTGCAGCCATAGTGTTGGTTTTGTTCAAAAGCCACCACAGCTGAATTCCAAACTAGAGAGAGAGAAAGCTGGTTTAGAGAGAGAAAGTGGTTGCCGAAGAGAAAGAGAATGTTGGTAAGTGATCCTGATGCTCGTATATCTAATGAATTTCCAAAGCTCCTTTTTATACACAAATTCAACTCAGTAAGCAAGGAAAGTCAAAATCGGATTGAATGTAAATTTCCAGATTTTTAGTTTTTTTTTTTTTCTAATTTTTAGAGTTTGATATGAGTAGCTAATTGCATGAATCTAGATGTGTTCTTAGGTTCTATTCGAAGTAAGCTATGTGGTGAATAAGATCAGATCAAGAGACCATGCGTGTATATGTGAAATTTGCATCGAAATTGGATCCAAAGTGATGGGGTTGAGTCTGTTTTGCTAGGGAAAGTGGAGGAAATCACGAGAAAAAGGGGAGAAAGAAAGGGAAAATGCTGACTTAATGCCATGTTAGCCATGTCGTCCAATTGCAATATGCTATGTGTCTAATAATGACATGTAGCACCTCGTTAACGTCAACCAATTCGAAGCTATCACGTGTTAGGACACATAACACAGTAAAACCCTGATATATGGTAATACCTGATGTGACAGTATGTTTACTGAAAAAATAAAAAGGCTTTCCCTATCTTTGCCATGATTCAAAACCCTGACCTAAAAGTTATACCCAATGCCATGCTCATGTACTTATCTGTTTGGTCATTGGCTTGTATCTTGTCTAAATCTACAGTTAAATTACACATATGGGCTAAGTTAGTCTAAGCTAAATTCAAATTTAAGCACAAATACAACGGTCCTTTCCTTAAATTTAAAAAAATCTATTTTGTTAAACTACTTAAAAATTATTATTTTTTTCCAATTTTTTCTATTTTTTTTTTTTTTGTGACCTTTCAATTTTTCTAAACTTTTTCATTTTTTTTTCTAAATTTATTATTTTTTGTGCCTTTTTCCTATTTTCCAATTTTTTTGATATTTTTCCTAGATTTATTATTTTTTTGTGCTTTTTCCTATTTTTCTAAACTTCTTATTTTCTCTAAATTTTTTTTTTCTTTAATTTTCTTTTTTTTTGTGTGTTTTTGCTAACGTAGGACCCCTTATCCTATTGAAATGAAATAAAATGAAATAAAATAAAATAATGGGAGTAAAAATTGAGTGTCTACAATTACCCCTCTTTGTAGTGAAGTTTGAACAAAACTTTGCTACAAAAACAAAAAAGACACTATTTTTACTCTAAGGATGACTTTGTAATGACTAACTAGCTATCTAAGACTCAATCTACTAAGGATTTGGCAAAGAAATGAAACCTGGACGTACCCTTCTAGACTTACTAACTTCAGCAAGAACATCTCTAAGAGACTAGTAGCCCTAAGATTGAATCGATCTAAAAAACCTGGTTGTGTCTCTCTAGGTTCACTAACCTAAGAGGGAGCATTTCTTAGGGACTAGCAACCCTAAGATTGAATCATTCTGAAAAACCCAATCGTACCTCTCTAAGCTCACTAACCTAGGCTAGAGTATCTCTTAAGGACTAGCAACTGTAAGTTAAGATCAATTTAAAAAACTTTGTCGTACCTTTCTAGGCTCACTAACTTAAGCAGGAGCATCTTTAGAAGATTAGTAACCCTAAGTTGGAATCGATCTAGAAAAACCTGGTCATGCTTCTCTAGGTTCACTAACTTAGGTAGAAGCGTCTCTTGAGGACTAATAACCCTAAGTTGGAATCAATCTAGAAGAACCTAGTCATGCGTCTCTAGGCTCATTAACCTAAGCAAGAGTATCTCTCAAGGACTAACAACCCTAAGCTAGGATCAATCTAAAAAACCTAGTCATGCCTCTATAATGTCACTAACCTAGGTTGGAGCGTCTCTTAGGGATTAACAACCTTAAGTTGGAATCAATCTAGAAGAACCTGGTTATGCCTCTCTAGACTTACTAACCTAGGCGGGAGTATCTCTTGAGAACTAGCAACCCTAAGCTAAGATTGATCTAGAAAACCAAGTCATGCCTCTCTAAGCTCACTAACTTAGGTGGGAGCGTCTCTCAAAGACTAGTAATCCTAAGTTAGAATCGATCTAGAAGAACCTAGTCATACCTCTCTAAGCTCACTAACCTAGGTGGGAGTGTCTCAGGGACTAGTAACCCTAAGTTAGAATCAATCTAGAAGAACTTTGGTCATGCCTCTCTAACCTCACTAACCTAAGCAGGAGTGTCTCTTAAAGATTAGCAACCCTAAGTTAGGATTGATCTAAAGAACCTAGTTATGCCCCTTTAGGCTCCTTAACCTAGGTGGGAGTATCTCTCAAGGACTAGCAACCCCAAGTTAGAATCGATCTAAAAGAACTTAGTCGTGCTTCTTTAAGCTCACTAACTTAGGTGGGAGCATCTCTCAAAGATAAGCAACCTTAAGCTGGGATCGATTTGAAGAACCTAGTCGTACCCTTCTAAGCTCACTAACCTAGGTAGGAGCATCACTTGAGGACTAGCAAACCTAAGTTAGGATCGATTTGAAGAACCTAGTCGTGCCTCTCTAAGCTCACTAACTTATATAGGAGCATCTCTTAAGGACTAGCAACCCTAAGCTGGGATTGATCTAAAAAACCTGGTTATACCTCTCTAAGCTCACTAACCTAAACTAGAGCATCTCTCAAGGAATAACAACCCTAAGTTGGAATCGATCTAGAAGAACCTAATCGTGCCTCTTTAGGCTCACTAACCTAAGTGTGAGCATCTCTCGAGGTTAGCAACTTTAAGTTGGGATCGATTTGGAATACCTAGTTATACCTCTCTAGGCTTACTAACCTAAGCGGGAGCATCTCTTAGAGACTAGCAACCTTAAGTTAGAATCGATCTAGAAGAACCTAGTTATGCCTCTCTAGGTTAACTAACCTAGGCAGAAGCGTCTCTTAGGGAGTAGTAATCCTATGTTGGAATCAATATAGAAGAACCTGATCATGCCTCTCTAGGCTCACTAACCTAGGTGGGAGCATCTCTTAGGGACTAGTAACCCTAAGCTAGAATCAATCTGAAGAACCTGGTCATGCCTCTTTAGGCTCACTAACCTAGGCAGGAGCATCTTTCTGGGACTAACAACCCTAAGTTGGAATCAATCTAAAAGAACCTAATCATGCCTCTCTAGGCTCACTAACCTAGGCGAGAGTATCTCTTGAGGACTAGTAACCCTAAGCTGGAATTGATCTAAAAAACCTATCCATGGCTCTCTAGGCTCACTAACCTAGGCTGGAGCATCTCTTAAGGACTAAGAACCTTATGTTGGAATCGATCTACAAGAACTTGGTCTTGCCTCTCTAGGCTCATTAACCTAAGTAGGAACGTCTCTCAAAGATTAGCAACCCTAAGTTGGGATCGATCTAGAAAACCTAGTTATGCCTTTCTAAGCTCACTAACCTAGGCAAGAGCATCTCTTAGGGACTAGCAACCTTAAATTGGACTTAGAAGAAATGCCTGATGGGTTCGTTAAGAGAATACTGGTGAAGAAAAGTCCCCTATAAGTTCACTAAGAAGAATCGATGAAGGGAAGCACCCTATGGGCTCGTTAAGAGGCAATGATAAAAGAAAGTGATAGAGGGGCTTGTTAAGAGAACTTGATGAACAAAAGTGCCCTTATGGGCTCGCTAAAGGAAATTGAAGAGGAGAAGCGCCCTATAGGCTCACTTAAGAGAAATTAAAGGTGAAAGGAAGCTCCCTTTAGGCTCACTTAAGGGAATTTGGGTGAAGAGAAAGCGCCCAATGGGCTTGTTAAGATAACTTAGTGAACGGAAGCGCCCTTATGGGCCAGCTAAGGGTACTTGGTGAACAAAAGCATCTTATGGGTTCACTAATAGAATATAAGTGCCTTATGAACTCATTAAAAGAACCTAGTAAACAAAAGCCCTATGGATTCGCTAAAAGAATAGAAGTGCCTTATGGAATCGTTAAAAGAACTTCGTAAACAGAAGCATCTTATAGGTTTGCTAAAAGAACAAAAGCACCCTATAGGCTAGTTAAAAGACCTTAGTGAACAGAAGTGCCCTATAGGTTCGCTAAAAGAACTTAAAGAGAGTTGAATGGATAGAAGACAAGATAGAACTTTAAGAGATGGCGAGGATTCTAACAATAGTAAAAGATGCAAGGTGAGGCAATTAAACTTGTTCGAAACACTTCCTAATTCGAAAAATATTTATAGATAAACCTTCTAGTGAAAACTATTTACATCAAAAAACAGACACTAAGGATAATTTTCTTCATTTGGGAAGAGTAAGAATGACCTAGGCTATTGTGGTTAGCTTTTTGAAGTGGATTGAAAAGTTAGCCTCTTGGGTTAACTTGGACTTGGAATAAAGATTTTTGCCTTATCTCTCTTCTCTTTTTTTTTTTTTTTTTTTTTTTTTTTTACTTTACCAATAAGTAAGGAACCCTCCCTTAATAATCACATGGGGCCTCTTATATTCTCCTTAACCCCGATGCTGAGTCGCTTGGTAGGGCCTCATCATTTCAAATACCCTTAAAAAGGTAACTCATGACTAGTTTAGTTAAAGAGGACTTCCTTGCAAACTCTCGATCCAAACTACACTCTTGACTACAATTCCAAAAATTACAGTCCATTTTACAGGTGATACGTCTTGATCAATCCATTAAGTCTTTCTGGTTTAGCATTTATGAATTTGGTTCAAAGGTTTCAAAAAGGATTGCTGAGGAGGCCTATTTTGAAAGAAATATTTTTTTATTAATACTGAGTGTATAAGTCAAGAACCTTAAGAAAAATAAGAAATTTGTTTGCCCCAGTTTCAAAAACAACTTTTATCAAAAATAGATTACCTTTTAAGATCGGAAGAGCTTTTACTGTATAAGGGTGGTATTATGGGAGGTAAGGCTCAATGTGATTTAGCATAAGAGAGGCTTTATAGTAGATATAGAGATTTTGGGTTTCAAAGCTTGGACTATGATTCAGAGCCTTACATCTTTGGGGCTATTTAGGTTTTGACACCCGACCTCTTGATTCAATTTAGCTACCCTTGTTGGGATATGATATATCTCTTGGGGCTTTTATTTTACACTTGGGCCCAATTTTCTGACCTCTTTTCTTCATCATTCTCTTTTCTTTTTTCTTTTCTTTTTATTATTATTACTTTGCCCCACTATCTCTTACTATTCTTTCTTTTCTTTTAGCCCCAAGAATGATTGTCTCCATTACTAAGTTTTTGCCTTTTAAGCGATTTAGGGTCCCAAATTCATGGATTTCTATTGTATGGGCTCGAGTGAGGTAAGTATAAGCTTGAGGTGTTTAAAAAGGAATTGGCTCTTCTTCATTTCAAAGAAAAATAACTTATCAAAAATAAGAGTTTCCTTTGAATTTAACGTTATTGAAGCAAGAATAAACCAATTTTATCCTTATCTCCTCATCAATGACCCTAACCTGCAAATTGCCCCATTGTAGGGTGGTTCTTGACAAGGTTTAAATTTATAGATACTTTAAATTAATCCAATGAAGTGAACAAGAGATAATTGCGTTTAGGATTTGAAAATGAATACCTAACTTCATTTTAATTTGTGTATCATATTCAAAGTAGACCTCCTTTAAGGAATAAGTCCAAAGTATCCTCACCATTATGTCGATCAACTCTCAAAGTGTTTCAAGTTAGTGTGTGGGATACAGTTTGCCTCTTTTTATTCTAAATCTTTTAAAAGTGAGTTACCAATTTGTTAAGGAAGAATCTATTTGCTCCAATGATAATAACACTGTAATCATTCAATTGAAAAGGCAATTATGTTATTCCAATTGTTACAAAGCTATTCAAAAAATAGACTTTATTAAAAGCAACTTGATTTTTCTTTTCCCTTACCTTAACTTCCTCCATTCAAGCATCCAACTACTTAAAGCAACCTGTAAGCTTATCGAAAGGCATTGGTATACTAAAAAGAAATGGAGCTTTAGGTGACTCAATTGAACTACCCTTATGACTTGAAGAAGGACCGACTTGTTATAGCTCTGGCTAAATGACTTTTGCATCAATCAAGTCTTGAATCTTGTTCTTCAATCTCCAGCATTTTTCAGTAGAGTGCCCCTTTTGACTCATATGATAGTCACATCGTACTTGTGGGTCAAAGCTATATGGTTTAGATGATGAAAGATTTGAGTAATTAAGACCTTCAATTGAGTGAATTATCTTCTCTAAGTCCTTAGGGCTTGTTTTTTCTCACTCCTCCTTAGCTCCTTTCTCCTTAAGCCTCCTTCATTATTTAGGCTTATTGACATTTGATCAGTATTGAACGTTAAGTGTTGAAATCTTCTTAGTATTGGGCTTATTGCCATTTCTAGATCTATAATGCTCTTTTATAGCGTGGCTACGTTTTCTTCTAGATTCGAGAGTCTCCTTTCCAGGTTTGAATCTTGGGATATTTAGAGAGTAGTGATTATCGAGAATAAGATATGCCATTGTTGGGCCATCTAATGCATCATCCTTTCTAAGGAGGCGATTCCATCATCAACAATGTGAACCTGATTGAAAGAATTCTTTACTAGTTAACAACTTTTATTTTCTTTTCTATTTTGTCTTTCTCTTTTTTGTTTTTTTTTTTTTTGAAAGAAATCTCTTCTTTTTAAGAAAGAGAAAAGGAAAAATGGAATATAAAGATAAGACTTACTTACAAGTTATGCGAAAGGAGTAGAAAAACAAACCTAAGGGATCAAAGGCCTAAATATTTATAATCTTACAAGAAAAAAGATCCTAAGGATGTATAAGAGAAGAGATTGGAAAGAGTTAGAGTAGAAGGTATAGAGAAAATGACTTAGAAACTTAAGGACACGACTCTTGTGATGTTATTCAAATAGAAACTAATGAATATTTACAAGTAAAACGCAATATGAGGATGTGCAAATGTAGAGAAGGGAGCTGGCAAACTGACTATGATATGGCAAGAAAAAGATTTTTATTGCATCTTTGAAGTTTTCCTTACGTTATTCAAAAATTCATTACAAATAAACCTTAAAGTCTAGATCCTCTTTTTCTTGTGATTTCTTGACTCCTCTTCAATCTTATTTCTTTTATTTAACTCAGTTGCCTTGATCCATTTAGCAACTTGGGATATATCTTCAACCTGGGAGATATCTTCAACATAGAACTTTTGGAAAGCTTTGACCCAATAATAGATAGCAATATCTTTAGGAAGGAAGTTTAATGATAACAGTAAATGCATCAACGGGATTCATCTTCTGGATGCTTTATCTATGAAGGAAATTAAGTTATGGCTCCAAGTATGGCTGATAAACCAAACCATAAGTAAAGCCATATTAGTCTTTAATTCTCCATTCTTCTCTTCTTGTAGACAACTGAATGATTTGGCTTGTGCTTCTAATAGTGTCGGGACATAAGATTTCTCTTCTAAAAATTAGGTCACTAACTCTGCAATCTTATGATGTATGTGAAATATCCCATTAGCAAACAAAATAGTTCCAAATATTACCAAAATATAGGCCTTGATTCTATATTACTACCAATCCTCAAAGTTACCACAAAAGAGTTTCTGGTTATAGCTGGACGGGGTCACAAACTAAGTAAAAATATCATCTACCTTAATGATTCTCCTATGGGGATCGACCTATATTTTGCATATTTCAGATTCATGGAGGCCTAGGGGTTCTTTGAAAATCTTTATAAGGTTAGCCATGATATCTAGGACATATTTTTCATTTCCAAGAGAGGGGACTCCTAATAAATAGGAGTATTCTTCAATAGTTGGGCTCAATTGGGATGGGCAAAAGTAAAAAGACTGACTCTAAGGGTCCCAAAAGTGGACCAAAGCCTATATCATGGTGATATTGGTCTGGACTTTAAGCAATGAGAGGACGGGCTTAATCTTTTCTTCGATGAATTTCCATTGGTTTGGATCAAAAAATTGAAACCAACTTTCAAAAATCCCTTTAACCTCTATAGGCTCGTAGATATGGACTTCTTTGAAAAAGGCCTGTATAAGAGAGGATCTAACCATTTTCTACAAAAAAGGACAAAAAGAAAATTACATTAGAACTATCTTATTTACATAGGGATTACATTGATATTTTAAGGGAAGAGAACATTTACAAGGAAAAGATTAGAAAACTTAACAGATTTTTTCTAGTTTTGCCACATCGTATCAATTTGCCGATTTTAGGAAAAAGGGTCATGAATACAATTAGGGTAAGTTCTAAAAAGGCCCTTAAGTTTTGTGATCTCACTAGTTAAAAAACACTTTCATTGGTTACATCGAGCTAAAGTGAGATAGCTTAATTAATCTCAAGTGGTGGTAACACCATAGCACCTAAAGCCTACATAATGGCCTCCCTCTTAGGGTCTTAAGATGGCCTAGGTCTAACCACATCTACCCTGCATCTTTGATGTAACAAATGACCCCCCCATATCCTAATATATGTGGTATGCAAAATAAATATGATAATAGTACACACATGAAGTTAATAACAGATAAACAGAAGCTAATGAAAAAAACAAGGAAAGAAGCTTTAGGTCTATTTTTTCTTTTTCTCTATTATAACAATATTACCTTATTAGCTATTTTCCGAACTTTAAAGAATGTATGCAAGAAGAGTGAGTTTTAGAGGTCCTTAAACTCTGTGACCTCACACGTTTCTAAAAAATGGTTCCTTAGTCACATCAAAGTTTAAGTGGGGTAGCCTAATTGGCCCCAAATGATGATTGCCCCACTATGCTCGAAACTTACATAATGGCTCTCTATCCTAAGGTCCTAAGATGACCTAGGTTCGACCGTATCTATCATACATTCATGGTACATAAAATAAATCCCCTGCTATATAGTTAAATAAAAAAAAAAACTAAACCAACAAAAACGTTAGTACAGTTAGTGTACAAATAACAAAGAACGAATAAATAAATTGCACTAAGGTAATTTTTAGAGATTAATTTTAATTTTAGAAAGTTAAATGACTAACCCTCTTGACGTTCCCCAGTAGAGTCGCTAAGCTGCCAAGCTTGGTTTTTTTTCCTCCCAGTTTTTTTTATAAATGAGTTTTCTTTAAACCGATCAATATTAAACCCTACCTGTTTAATACTGACCATCGACTAAGGTTTAAAGAAAACCAGTTTTTTTAATATCTTGAAAACACTTTGGAGGCCACCCGATTAGAGTTTGAAAAAAGAGTTAAGTTATAACCAATTGAGTGGATTTGTTACAACTTAGTTACTAGTATAATAATAAAAACCAATTTTAAAAATTGTTTTAGAAGCTAAAGATCTAGATCCGAAGGTTAAAATTTTTTTCTGAACCCTTATGGGTACCATTAACTTTCCAATTTTAATCTTAATCTTAATCTTAAAAATCACTCTCTAATTCTATAGAACTCAATTATTTAATCGAATTAGATAACTTGAGTAATCTAAACTAAAAAGAAAAAAGAAAAAACAGGTTTTTTAGTTTTTATCATCATCCCATAGTTGTTTACGTATCCGTTATTCAGGATTAGATGTATATAGTTCTTTTTGTAAAACTTTAGTGGGTTGGGTTTGTTTTAATTTGAAAATACACTAATTTACGTTTTTGATCAAATTTGATTTATTTAAGGAAATTTCTAAAAAAAAGGTCATAAATTAGAAATTTTATTTTTTGGAAAGTTCTAAAGGGCCCTAATTTTGAAAAAAAAGTCCAATTATTTTTTATTTATTTTGGAAAACTCGATTTTTCTAACTATTAAAAACAATTTTTGTTCAATAACTTATTTATATATTTTTATTTTTATTATTTTTTATATTATCTTTTTTTGTTTTATCTATTTCTACTAAACTAAAAAATAAACTAATCTTTTCCTTTTTTATTTTTTCTTATTTTTCTTTTATTCCCCTTTTTTTCTTTCTTTTTTTTCATTCTTTTTTCTTTTTTTTTTTAATTACATTTACATTCATAATTATATAGAATAGATAAATAAATATAAAAAAAATGCTAGGAATATAATATAAAAGGAAAACAACAACTAAATAATAAAAAAACAGAAAAACTAGGCTTCCAATGTAGTTAGGCATGCGGGTCAAACCTAAAGCGGATTTTGGGTCAAGTTGGTCGAGTTCAAGTCGAGTCAACCGAATCCGAGTCGGTTCTAAGTCCTCTTCAATGGCAACAACTCAGAGGAGGCCGTTTGAAGTGATTCAATGGCCAAAACAAGCAGGGAAAGGGTTTTTGATGACTTTTGGATTAGGGATAGGGGGGGTAAGCTTGATGCTGAAGTCAATGGAGGTGGTTTAGGTAGTTTTTGAGGGTAGTGTTTGGCGGTGGTGTTGGGTTGTGCACAACGTAGTTGCTGGAGGCGAGTGGTTGATTGGGTTAAGTGTTTTTGATAGTGGAGAACTTGGCCGTATGGTTGGTTTAGGGTAAAAGTAGCCAGACGAGGTGGTTTTGAGTGGGGCAACATGGTAGTTTAGGGTTTCACGAAAACCCTTGGTAGCTAACATACTAGAGGCTATGACTAACCATAGGGGTGCTTGGGTTTGTCTTCTAGGAGCTTAGGGATTGCAGCCATAGTGTTGGTTTTGTTCAAAAGCCACCATGGCTAAATTCCAAGCTAAAGAGAGAGAAAGCTGGGTTAGAGAGAGAACATGATTGCTGAAGAGAGAAAGAGATAATGTTGGTGAGTGATCCTAATGCTCCTATATCCAATGAATTCCCCAAAATCCCTTTTTATATACAGATTCAACTCAGTAAGCGAAGAAAGTTAAAATCGGATTGAATGTAAATTTCTAGATTTTCAGTTTTTTTTTTCCAATTTTTGGAATTCAATATGAGTGGCCAAATGCATGAATCTAGATGTGTTCTTAGGTTCTATTTGAAGTAGGCTATGTGGTGAATAAGATCAGATCAAGAAACCATGCATGTAGGGGGGAATTTACGCCGAAATTGGATCTAAAGTGACGGGGTTGAGTCTGTTTTACTGGGAAAAGTAGAGGAAATAACGGGAAAGAATGGAGAAAGAAAGGGAAAATGCTGATGTGGTGCATCATGGTGTGCCACATATCTAATAGTAACACATAGCATCTAACGTAGCATGCTACATGGCACCATGTCAACGTCGGCCAATCCAAGGTCACCATATGTCAAGACATGTGGCAATACCTGATGCGGTAGTGTGTTAGTTGAAAAAATAAAAAGGCTTTCCTTGCCTTTGCTAAGATTCAAACTCCTAACCTCCAAGTAATACACAATGCTATGCTCATGTGCTTATCCGCTAAGTTGTTGACTTGTTCCTTATCTATTGTACATATGAGCTAAGTCGGTCTAGGCTATATTCAAATTTAAGCTTAAGTCCAATAATCTTTTCCTTAAATTTTAAGAAATCTATTCTATTAAACTACTTAAAAATTATATATATATTTTTTTTCTATTTTTCTGTGACTTTTCAATTTTTCTAAATTTTTCCATTTTTTTTTTTGCATTTTTTCTAAATTTCTTTTTTTTTTCCTATTTTCCTATTTTTTGATATTTTTCATAGATTTCTTATTTTTTGTGCTTTTTCCTATTTTTCTACTTTTTTATTTTTCTAAACTTCTTATTTTTTTTCTAAATTTCTTATTTTTTGGATTGTCTTTAATTTACTATTTTTTAATGTTTTTCTTAACTTAGGACTCCTTATCTTATTGAAATGAAATAAAATAAAATAAAGTGGGACAAACATTAGGTGTTTACAAGTGAAACATGTCAAATGTATTACCTAAATACACTTAGCTTTAATGGAGTTGGGCCTTGACCTACAAAGTAAAGTTAGATAAAAAAAATTCTCTAAGTTGCTTCTAAGTCTCCTGAATGCCTTTGAGCAACTTCTGTATTTGTCCAAAATGTTTCTAAGTTTGCTTCTAATTTACTTGTTCACTACTAAACAGTTTCTGAACTTCTCAAAATTGCTTCTAAGTCTTCAAAGTTCTTCCAATCAAATTCTATTCTTATTGGGATCCTTTTAAGTTTGCTTCTAAATCTATTCAGTCACTCTTTTCTTCAAACATCAAAGATGTCTAGTAATGCTTCTAATTTAGCTTTTAACTTTTTGTCTCAATTGAATTAAATTAATTTTTTACTTTAAAATTATAGCTTCAAATCTTTAGTCTTTATTCTTGATTCAAATTTCCAATTTTACTTCTATCTTTACTTCTAAGTTCCTTTTTTTCTCCTTAACAAAACTTAGCACTTACATCAGTAATCTTTAGGTTGTTATCATCAAAACATATCATCAAGGGATCTAACAGATATAATTATAACCATATAAAGATTTTGGATAAATATGGAGACTGTTATAATAATAGAATTCCATTAACAAAATCAATTATCTTAGTAAGCCAACAATATGAGACAAATACATATTAATTAGTACAATAAAATTGACAATCTACTGTTTTTAGAGTAAACATAAAAAGATAAATATTAATAAGCAAAACATTCCAAAATCATAAATTATTACAGAAAGATGCCCATAAAGAGTCTAATAAGAAGTAGTAATATTACATATTATCTTATAATTGTTACTTTATAAATTTTTTGAGCATATATGAGGAAAATTGTAAATCCCATAAATTTTGCCCTTAGACTTGAAGCTTATTTATGACATCTGTAGTAATTTGATAAACCCTATTAAGCCATTTAAGCTAGAATCAATCAAGAAAGCTCTAAACCTTAAGATCAAATATAAAATCCTAACGAAAACCTACGAAACCGTAATCAAATAAGAGAAAACATTCAATCAAGTTAGACAAAATAATTAGCAAACTCAAACCCATGATATTTGTGATCCAAGTATGTAATTCACTTTATTTAATATCACGTGACAATTGAAACCAATCAAATGAACGATGCCTGATAAATTTAATTAAGTTGATAAAACCCTAGTCCTTGCTTGGACGATATAGGTACAATAACCTCATGTTAGTGCACCCTCAATTGATACACCAACCCATGTACTAAGATGATTAATCTTATAGCATAATCGCTCTACTGAATTGTTCAAGGTATGAAGGGTAGATGTCTTTAAATGCCCAATATAGTAAAGACCTCTCATTACTCTCTACCTTAAAAATCAAGTGTATGAATTTTTAGGATAAAAGGGGAAGTTTAAATTTGGAAATCTCCTTATTCTTCTTGCTATTGGCTATAGTAAGTCCTTCCACATTATTAATTTGTCCTCACTTCAATTAACATGAGCACATGAAGAAGTCTCTACCATTGAAAGTGACATGTGCATGCCTTTTGGGGAGAATCAACTCACAATTCAAGCTACCAAGTACTTACAGAAAACTCCTAAGATATTTGTTTATGAAAAGGAACACAAAAAAAAAAAAAGAGGAAATAATAGGCGAATGGGACAATAGCATTTTCACTCCCCTATCCTTACTTCAATGCCAGCCAATGTATAAGATAACCCTATACAATTTTTTGTTTCTTTTTTTCTTTTTCTTCCCTATTTAGTTAAAGACACTTAATATAGCCAAGAAGGAAAAAGGACTTGTGTTTGACATGTTGAAGGTACAAACTTTTCCTACCTAACTTATTCTCCTCTTGACCCCATAACCCAGGATTTTTCTCTTGTCATATTACTTACTAAAGATGCTTGGAGTTAGAACATCACCCTTACACTCACAATATACCATTGTCGTACATCCCTTCCTTATACTTCTTTTCAAATTCTTTAACTTCACATAAAAAGACAACCCTTTGATTGAAAAGGGCATATCCATGTAATCTAGGAAAAGGAGCTTTCCATATTAAGCTTAACCTAAAGTACTCTCATATTTAGAATGAAAAGGCTTTGTCTCATTACGACAGTAGATAAGTTTGGAATAAATACTCGAGATGAAGCCATTAGAAGTATCTGAACTTTTATATTTTTTCATTTTAGTATCATAACGTTTTAAATGAGACAAATTAGTATATTTATTATAACAGCTGTTATAAAGAAAACTTATTTGTTTCACTTTAAAAAGTTGAAGCACCAAAATGAAATAAAAAATAAAGTTCAAGCGCTAAAATAAAAATAAAATAAAAGTTGATATACTTATATTATTATTTGAACATTTTATAATTACGGCTGTTTTAATGGAGATACTGATTTCTCTTACTTAAAAAGTTGGGGTACTAAAATGAACGAGTTTAAAGTTTATGTACTAAAATGAAAAAATACAAAAGTTCATGTACTCATACTAGCTTTATCCCATAAATACCTATGCCTCTTGTTCCATTATCGACTATCATTCCCAATCACCCAAAAAAATCCTA
Organism: Lumnitzera littorea; assembly: GCA_024138015.1. Lineage (NCBI taxonomy): Eukaryota > Viridiplantae > Streptophyta > Magnoliopsida > Myrtales > Combretaceae > Lumnitzera > Lumnitzera littorea. Next base: position 44,662,935 of record JAMXBB010000007.1, on the reverse strand, counting down.
CTTATTTCAATTCCACATCCTTACTCTCAAACCTGACTTTAATTACAACAAACTAGACCCTCACTTCTCTTGTCTTTTTTTTTTTTTTCTTTCCATGTTATATAAGCACTACAGCCCATCTTCAAACCCCTCCATCTCTTTTACATTCTAGTTCCATTCCATCTACCATTTCAACATGTAAGGGAAGGAGAAAGGGGAACAAACCACCACCGCACCTTCCCTCCATACAGTTGGTCCTAATATTTCTTTTTCTCTTTTTCGAACAACCACCACTCTCCTTCAACACTATAAACACCCCATTTCTACCCCCTTTTTATTTTTCAAAATTTTTAGAATAGGATAAAAGGATCTTAATTTAAGAAAAATGCAAAAAAAAAAAAGAAAATTAAGGAAAACAAATAAAAAAAAGAAATTTTAGAAAAAAAATAGAAAAATAGGAAAAAGCACAAAAAATAAGAAATTTAGAAAAATACAAAAAATGGAAAAATTTAAAAAATATATATATAAAAAAATTGAAAAGTCACAAAAAATTGAAAAAAAAAATAGAGGATTTAAGGAATTTAGAAAAAAAAAATTAGATAGTTTAATAGATTAGATTTTTTTAAAAATAAAAATAAGGAGAGAACCATTTGACTTAGGCTTAGATTTGAATATAGCCTAAGTTAACCTAATCCATATGTACAATTTTATTGTACATATGGATAAGGTACAAGCCAATAGTTTAATGAATAAGCAATTAGACTTACAGTAGGTTTGGCTTAGAGATTAGGGGTTTGAATCTTAGTAAAGGCATGGAAAGCCTTTTGCTTTTTTTTTTCTTTTTGGATTACATAATGCCACATCATCCAGCACATGATGCAATGTATTAGGGCATTATCATGATGCGTGTCCATTGTGGGACATGCGGCACTACCACATGACACGTATTAACTACCATTGCTTTCCTCTATCTTCCTTCTTTTTCTCCAGGATTCCCATATTTCCCTTATTGGGCAGTTTACTTTCAGGTTTGATTTAAAGCCTTTTCTTTTGCATTTTGACTACATTAATGAGGTCTTTACTTAGTCAATGTAGAATACTTTGAATAAAGCTTAAGAACATAGCTAAATTCACACGATTAGGCATTCGAATTATGGGTGAAAGATGAAAAAAAAAAAATAAAAGCAACTATTTAAGATAAACATTAATTTTGACTCTTTGGGACCAAATTTAAAAAAAAAAAAAACTAATCAAATAACCCATGACTTGGACTCATATGGACAAAGGAGGGGGTTAAGTTGCACTCTCTCTCTCTCGAACATCTCCTTCTCCTGTTTGACCACTCCCCGACCTCTTTCTTTAGAACCCACAAATATATGTGCATCCTTACTACACCATACACAACTAAGCCCCTACATCCTAATGCCATTGTCCTCTCTACACCACACGAAGGACTATGACCCTTTGCAACACATTTACAAACACATACCACTAATTCACGTACACACTATCAGTCTTCTCTCTCTTGTTGCACACCTTTAACCATAACCATAGCCACTCATTTTCCACATACTTACACCAGACCACGAACATACACACAGCCACTCATAAACCATCCTCCAAATGCATTCTACAATACCTATATGTATACAGTCACACCACTCCCATATGTGACTTCAGCCTCGACCACAATAGCCACATCGACGCATACACCACCGCACCACAAACAACAGCCTCTCCCTTAGCCAACAATGCCCTAACTTCAAACCCTATCAGTGCGTAACCTAACAACTACATCTATGTACCCAAACAGTGATCAAGCTACACAATTTACACTACAAGCACTATCGCAGCTCTCATCAACCATTGCACGAGCATCACCCCACACCACCACTAACCATTCTTCACCAACCACTACCTAAATCTCCATAAATACCCAAGGCATGGAACCTAGCCCCGTAAACCCAATCAGAAGCACACAAAAGTCCACTTTCCCACTCAATTTGGTGGCTAGATCGAACTAAAACACCCTCTCCAAGTCACTGCGTGACCTAGCGACCTGACCCAATCCAAACTGACTCGACCTGGCTGACTCAAATCACGCCCTTATTCCAAGTCCACTACACCAACTGGCCTCTAATTTTTAGTTTGGCCTTCTTGCAATTTGGATCGTTGTATTTTTATTTATTTATTATTTATTTAAATCTAAATTATATATGTAACTAAAAAAAAATCAAAGAACAAAAAGAAAAAAGAAAGAAGAAGAAAAGAAAAAGAGGATAAAGTAGTTTAGTTTATTTCTCTATTTTTATATTCCTAGTTAAGACTTAGATAATAAATAATAAAAATGAAATAGAATGAAATGAATTTAAAAAATGAAATAAATATTTTCATCACTTAGAAAACCAATTTTCCAATAAAATAAAAAATAAATCAACTATTTTCTAAATTAAGGTGCTTTAGAGTTTCCAAAAATAAGACCTTAATTAAGATCCTTAGAAAATTTCTTTAACTAAATTGAAATGGGTAAAAACGCACTCCCAATCTTTTCAAAAATTAAAATTAACTCAACCTACTAATATTTTTTTGTGAACGAATTATAGAAATTTGATCTCGAATAACGAGTACGTATATACCCTATATACGGGGGCGACTTAAACTATGAAAAGTTTTATTTTTTTTCCATCTTTGTAAATATTTATTCAAATTAATTAATTTAGTCGCGTGTGATATAATTAGTTGTTTAGAAATTGAAAAAGGGTATTATGGGAAAGCAAAATTAAATTTGGAAAGTTAAAAAGTGGTACCCATTTAAAGTTTAATAGAATAACCCCCAGATCCAAATATCTAGTTTTAAAAACAATTTTGAAAATCAATTTTTATCAAAAAACTAGTAGCTAAATTGTAACATGCCCAATTGGTCATAATTTAACTTTTTTTCTCAACTCCACTCGAGTGGCAACTCTAAACAATTTTCAAAATATAAAAGAACTAGTTTTCTTTAAACCTTAGTCGAGAGTCAGTATTAAACAGGTAGAATTTAATATTGATCGGTTTAAAGAAGACTAATTTATAAAAACCAAGAGGAAAAAATCAAGCTTGACAAACACTCTAACATAACCCCATTAACTACTACTCATATCTAAGCAACAAAAAAAAAAAGGTCAGCTCTCATTCGTCTAAGTGAGGGGTAAGAACATACACCAAGGACCTCAGTGCCATTTAGAGAAGGACTTAGGCTCAACATAGGAGGAACTCACCAAACTTGGACACTTCACTTAGTAGAATTCCTAGACATTCACCATTTAGTTTCACTTACAAACTCTAAGTTATTTATGTGATATTATGAACTTTGTAGTTCATGTTCCCATGTTAGAATAAAAAATGTCTTAACACCATACTACAATGATAAATCCCAAAGTAAAAAAGAAAGGGGAATTAATTTGTATTAAGAATCAAAATATGACATGGCTTAAAACATGGAAATCCTTAGGGCCTAAACATGTATGTATATATAAGGCTTTATTTCACTTATCATACATGAATCAGTATAGAAGATACATAATTAGGACAAACAAAGGTAGTGTTAGAATGTTTAGGTATGAGGTATGAGAAACCCCTTAACCTAAATCAATGCAATATTTAAGGGATCCAATCTGACCTTAAGTGTTTAGTTAACAATTAACCACCATTTCCTAAAGATTATGAAGTGTCAAAAGTAAAACAAAGAGTTTAATTAGAGAATGAGCAGATAAATCTTTGGAAAGAGATCATTATGAAGATGTTATAGAACATTAATGAAAGGCTCATTAACTTGATGAACTAAGTCTAACCCCATAGGATGAAAGGCTTATAAAATTGATTTAGAATAGAATTAGGCTCCAAAGAGATAATGGGCCTTAGTCCATATCCATAGAATACCATATAAGCCCTAAAATGCCATAAATAACCTAAATCAGATTAAAATAGATACAATAGCAATGTGGTCCAATAGCTGACGCTAGAAGTAAATAATGAAATAAATTTTTATCAAGGCCTAGGAGAAAAATTAAAATAGGCTATGGTGGGCCTCATCTTGATTTAGGCCTTAGAGTGGAAATACATTGCAATTAAGCTATAAAATGAAAGAGGATTAAAATTAGGAAGACCCATTGGCCCATGCCACTACATAAGGTCTAACTACAAATATGAAAGCCTATTGGACTCGAGAAATTGATTACATTTGGAAGGGTTAGACTAAACCCACAAACAGGACTAAGAACTAACAACAATTAAGGTGAACCCTTAATTTGCGTAATGTTTTCGGCCCAATTCTGAAAGTTGTAAGTACATCTCCCAAAATGGACCCTACCACATAAAAGTTCATCTAAAATCATACTAAAACAATTATAAGGATGTGAAAGCCGAACTTAAAATGGGGAAGTTATGGCTAAAATAAGATTTATGTGTAATCGAGAGAAATAATGAATTTAAATAAATAATTCGAGTAGTGTTTCTCTTGGAACTTACTAGCTAATTTGTATTTATAACTACTAGGGGACTTTGTTTTAGACAAGGACTTGCCAAACGATTATTACTACGATTGGCAGCCATAATCGAGTGAGTACCCTATGAGTACTATATTTACTTGTACTTGTAGATTAGCTAACCATATATCATGTATTACCTAAAAATGAATTTATATGGGGAATAATAAGGTTCATGAATGTGTTTGGTTCTACTTGGTTCTATGAATAAGATATTTTAATGTACTAGAACATTATTAAAGTGTTTGCTATATATGCATATCTTAAACTTAGAGTGCCAGTGAAAATCCGTTTAGTCACCATGATAAATCTATTTGGTCATGCATAACATGAAATTGCATTTAAGACAAGAAGACCATCAGCATCTATGCATTAATAGGAAGGTCTATGAAATCAAAGGCATTAGGTGAATGAATCATTTGTACAACATGACCCATATCATCCTTTAGGAATTAAGTGGTATCAAGAAATATTGCCCACTATTTGAGATTGTTTCTTTGAGATTATCGCTTTGGAGTGAGCGAGATTGGCAGTGCTCCTAACATCTACACCCATAACATTGGGTTGAGAACCTAATTATCTAAAATTAGATCATAAGAGTAGTTGAGCCTGGTTTTTCATCCTTCCAGTTCTTTTATAAAATTATGTCTTCTCTAAACTGATTAGTATTAAACCTTACCCGTTTAATACCGATCTTTGACTAAGGTTTAAAGAAAACTGTTTCTTTTTATTTTGAAAATAACTTTAGAGTTGCGACCCGATTAGAGTCAGAAAAAACAGTTAAGTTATAATCAATTAGATGGATTTTTTATAATTTAGCCACTAGTATGTGAAAAAACCGATTTTTGAAACAGCTTTTTGAAAACCAGAGATTTGGGTTCGGGGGTTAACGATTTAAATCCTTATTAACTTTCCAAAATTAGAATTTTAACTTAAAAATCACCTTTTAATTTTGAAAGATAAAAATCAGTTATTGATTACTTAAATTAGACAAACAAAATAATCTAAACTAAAGAAAAAGGGAAATTATTTTTTTTTTAATTTTTATCATTGCCCCAAATATACCTATGCACCTGCTATTTGGGATTAAACGTATGTAGTTTTTTTTTTTTTTTTTTTTTTTGTAAAACTTTAGTAGGTTGTTTGATTTTAATTTTTGAAAAAAGCCGAATTTATGTTTTTAGTCAATTTGATTTATTTAAGGAAAGTTCTAAGGGCCCTAAATTGGTTTTTATTTTTAGAAATTCTAAATAATCCTAATTTGAAAAATGATTGATTTATTTTTATTTTATTTTTGAAAAATCAATTTTCTAAGTGATAAAACAATTTTATTCACTATCCTACTTATTTTATTTTATCACTTATTTTATTTTATCTATTTTTGTTAAACTAGTGAAAATAAAATAAAACAAAATTACTCTTTTCTTTTTTTCTTTTTCCTTTTCTTTTTTTCTTTTTATTTTCGGTTTTTCTCTCTTTTTTCCTTTTTTTAAATTACATTTACAAATTGAGGAATAAGTAAAAAATAAATAAATAAGAAGAAGAAAATAAATATATAAATAAACAAAATAATTAAATAGTATTTAGAAGAGGGTTAAACCAAGGAGGAAAGCACAGGTTAGATCAGGCATTAGGATGGATCTCAAGTCAAATCGGCTCTACTGGATTCGGGTTGGGCTTCCACAGCAGCAATAATGGCGATGTGGTTCGACTGGTTACGGCTACCAAAACAAGTAGATGAGGAGTGTTTTGTGGGTTTTAGATTAAGGATATGGGGGGGGGTAGAAAGAGTGCTACGGCGTTTGGAGGTAGTTTGGAGGGTGTTTAGGTGTGGCGACCAACAGTGGTGTTTAGGTGGTACGTAGTATGGCTACTAAAGTTGCAAGAAGCATTGGGTTAGTAGTTTCAACTAGCTAGGAGTTTAATCGTAGCTTCAACTTTAGCTGTTGAGTCACGTAGGGTGGTATTTTTGTAGCTTGCTTGCGACAGTTAGGGTTTAGGTATTGGTAGTTCGGTAGTACTGCTAGAGGGTACAGTAAGGTATGGGGGTAGTTGGGTTTGACCTTTGGACCACCACGAAATCAATTGTGGTGGTAGTTTGTAGTGGTAAGCTAAAGAGAGAGAGACCCAATAAGAGAGAGAGAGCTATGGTTAAAGAGAGAAAACGAGAGAGAGAGCTATGGTTAAAGAGAGAAAACGAGAGAGAGAGAGGGTTTTACGATGATTCTATTGGTTATGAGTCGTTGCCTCTGCTTGTGTGAGTACCCCAAACCCTCTTTTATATACGAATTTGACTTAGAAACTTTGGAAAGTTAGAATCGGCCTTGAATGTAAATGCCAAAATTTTAGTTTTTTTTTTTCCCAATTTGGGAGCTTGATTTGAATGTGTTGATGGATGAATTTGATCTTGTTCTTTAGTTTAATTCAAAATAGGCCGTGTTTAATTTGCAATTTCGCCATTAATTTGCAAAAATTGAGTTTGAAAAGGGTAAAAAATGATGAAGAAAAGGGTTAACCTACTGTGTTCAAGGCAAGAAAGCCTAAGGAAAAAGAAGGAAATTGCGGGAAAGGGGGGAGAAAGAGAGGGAAAGTGCTGATGTAGCACTAACATAGCATTATGTTAGCCGACCCGACCAATCCCGACGTACCACATATCATCACGTGACACATAGCAGCTAATGTGGCGTGACACATAGCAGCTGATGTGGTATGCCACATGGCACTATCAAATCCTAACACATGGTAGTTCCTGATATAATGAAAAATAAAATGACTATGTATACTCCCTCTAAGATTCGAACCTAAGACCTTACACTCAAATCTATTGCTATGTCCATGTGTTTAACCATTAAGCCGTTGGCCTGTGTCTTGTCCATATGTGTAATTAAATTGTATATATAGACCAAGTCAACTTGGGCTAGATTTAAATCTAAGCCTAAGCTCAATAGCCCAACTTCTAAACTTATTTCAAAATTAAAAAATCTACCCTAATAAAATAGAATTTTCTAAAATCTTTTATTTTTTTCAATTTTCTAAATTTTTAAACTTTATTTTCTAAACTTCTTATTTTTAGGGTTTCTTTTTACACTTCTTATATTTGGCCCTTTTTAATTTCTTTTTTGTTATGTATTTTTTTTGTATTTTTTCTAAATTTCTTAATTTTTTTGGGTTTTCTTTAATGTCCTAATTTTTTGTGTTTTTTCTAATTTATGGCCTAATGAGAAAAGAAAGAAAAATAATAAAAATAAAAATAAAGAGGGTAAAAATTAAGTGTCTATAGCTACCCCTCTTTATGGCGAAGTTTGAACAAAACTTTGCCACAAAGACAAAGAGACACTATTTTTGCCCTCAAGATGACTCTAAAACAACTATAACTATCCTAAAATCGATTTGGATGAAGAAATAAAACCTGGTCATACCTCTCTAAGCTCACTAACCTAGGTAGGAGTGTCTCTAAGTGACATGCATAATTGATCTAAAACTTGGTCGTACCTCATAAGGCTCACTAACCTAAGTAGAAGCATCTCTCAAGGACTAGCATCCCTAATGTGGGATCAATTTAAAACCTGGTCGTGCCTCACTAGGCTTACTAACCTAGGCAAGAACGTTTCTTAAGGATTAGCAACCCTAAGCGGGGATAGATTTAAAACCCAGTCATGATTCACAAAGCTAACTAACCTAGGCAGGAATATCTCTTGGGGACTAGCAACCCTAAACTAGGATCGATCTAAAACCTAGTAGTACCTTACTATACTCATAACCTAAGTAGGAGCATCTCTCGAAGACTAGAAACCTTAAACTGTGATCGATTTAAAACCTAGTCGTGCTTCACAAAGCTTACTCATATAGGAGAGAGCGTCTCTCAAGGACTAGTAACCCTCATGTAGGATCTATCTAAAACCTGGTCATGCCTTACTAGGTTCACTAACCTAGGCAGGAACGTCTCTCAAGGACTAGCAACCCTAAGCTAGGATCGATCTAAAACATGGTCGTGCCTCACAAGGCTCACTAACCTACACGAGAGCGTCTCTTGAGGACTAGCAACCCTAAACTGGGATCGATCTAAAACCTAGTTATACCTCACTAGGCTTACTGACTTAGGCAAGAGCGTCCCTGGTCGTGCCTTACTAGCCTCACTAACCTAGGTGGGAGCATCTCTCGGGGACTAGCATCCCTAAGCTGGGATCGATCTAAAACCTAGTCATGCCTCATAAGGCTCACTAACCTAAGCAAGAGCGTCTCTCGAGGACTAGCAACATTAAGCTGGGATCAATCTAAAACCTGGTCATGCCTCACAAGACTCACTAACCTAAGCGAAAGCGTCTCTCGGGGATTAGCAACCTTAAACTAGGATCGATCTAAAACCTGGCCGTGCCTCACTAACCTCACTAACCTAAGCGGGAGCGTCTCTGAAGGACTAGCAACCCTAAACTGTAATAGATCTAAAACCTAGTCGTACTTCACTAAACTCACTAACTTAGGAGGGAGTGTCTCTCAAGAACTAGCAACCCTAAACTGGGATCGATCTAAAACCTGGTCGTGCCTCATAAGGCTCACTAACTTAGGCGAGAGCATCTCTCAAGGACTAGCAACCTGATAACTCTTATTTTAAATACATTACACATTGTGATTTTATAGCTTTTCCCTTATATACATATATATATATATATATTTAAAGAAATTGATATTTAATTGAGTAAAATTTTGATTTCAAGGTTTGAACATGTTCTCAGATTGAAAATGAAGAAAAAGAATCAAGTTTCACTCAATTCGGAGTTTAAATGAATGAGTTATGAAGTTTTAAAGTTATATAAACAATAGGAGAAAGTAGCAATTTTTTGTCAGAAAATTACACCATCTAAGACAAAACTGTATCCCTAGGCTGTGTCCATGCAAGATAATTTTTGTGCCAAGGTCAGTAAGTTACACAACCTGGGGACACAACTGTGTCCTAAGTTGTATCTAGTGACCAAAAAAAGAAACTTCGTAATACATTATATAAGGAATTGTGAGGGTTTTGCAGGGAACTTTTAGATAAAGAAAAGAGAAGAGACTTGAAGAGAAGGAGGAGAAAAAGGTGGAAGCAATACCCAACTTCAAGATTGAAGAGATTTTTCATCAACAAAAGGGATATTTTATCTTTTATTTCTTAATTTTGTTGCAATTCATTTTTAATTTAATCATAATAGCTTAAGACTCTCGTGTTTAAGATTGTTGAACCTAGGGTTTCATGTGAATATTGGATTTATTGATAATTTTCAATAAAGTTTCTATCTTTCTTCATTCGATTATGTGTTTTCATTGTTAATTGATATTTTTAGGGTATCAATATATGATATTATGCATGATGATTGAGAAATCACATAAATAATGAGATCTTGACATAATTAAAGAGAATTACATGTGTACTTAAAGATAAGATACATGATTCTTCTAGAAAGTTATTATTTTTGTATGGAAATTCATTGTACATTAATACGATTCTAAATTATATTACCAAGTGAAGATATTCCGGTAAATAATTTAAGATTAAGGTTAATATGCTTGAGAAAGGTGTTAACTGCAATTATGAATCCCTTCGGTCAAGAATAATAGAGATGGAATTGGATAGATTTTTAGTGATCACATGTTAAACACTAGGGGAAACAATTCCTAATACGTTATTTTCCTTCTTGAAGTTGTTCTTAATTTTATCACTTCCTAAATTGCTTAGTCAAGTCTCATAATTAGATTAGTTTATTAATTTTAGTATTTTTAATTTATTCAACCCATCACAATTTTTCGATTAGATAATAGAGCTAAGGTTAGTATTAGTACTCGAGATCTCCGAAGGATCAACTCGGATTTACATCCACTATATTAAAACTGATAGGTATACTTACCTCATATCATAACCCTAAACTAGGATCAATTTAAAACCTAGTCGTACCTCATGAGGCTTACTGACCTAGGCGGGAGCATCTCTCGAAGACTAGCAACCCTAAATTGGGATCGATCTAAAACCTAGTTGTACCTCACTAGGCTCACTAACTTAAGCAGGAGCATCTCTCGGAGACTAACAACCCTAAACTAGGATCGATCTAAAACCTGGTCATGCCTTACTAAGCTCACTAACCTAAGCGAGAGCATCTCTTAGGGACTAGCAATCCTAGATTGGGATCGATCTAAAACCTAGTCATGCCTCACTAGGCTCACTAACATAGGTGGGAACGTCTCTTGGGAATTAGCAACCCTAAATTAGGATCGATAAAAAACCTAGTCATACCTCACTAGGCTCACTAACCTAGGCGGGAACATCTCTCGAGAACTAGCAACCCTAAACTAGGATCAATCTAAAACTTGGTCATACCTCACAAGGCTTACTAACTTAGGTGGGAACGTCTCTCGGAGACTAGCAACCCTAAACCGGGATCGATCTAAAACCTAACCGTACCTCACTAAGCTCACTAACCTAAATGGGAGCATCTTTTGGGGACTAACAACCCTAAACTAGGATTGATCTAAAACCTAGTCGTAGCTCACAAGGCTCACTAACCTAAGCGAGAGCATCTCTTGCGGACTAGCGACCCCAAACTGGTGTTAATACTGTATTAAAAGGAAACAATGAAGAGAAGTTCCCTATGGAACTTGGTGAACAGAGGGGAAATACCTTATAGGCTCGCTTGAGAGAAACTTAGTGAAGGGAAGTACGTTATGGATTTGTTAAGAGAATACTAGGAAGGATGAATGGAGTTAAGATCATACCTTCGAAGGCTGGCTAAATACTAAATGCAGAAAGCGAATGCCTTATGGGTTAGACAAAAGAGACAATGAAGAGAGGTGTCATACTAGCTTGCTAAGAGAAACTTCATGAATAGAGGGGCCTAATGGGCATGCTTTAGTGAATTTGGTGAACAAAAATGCCTCATAAGCTTGCTAAAAGAAATTAAGCATCTTAACGGGTTTACTAAAAGGAAGAGAAACACCCTATGAGCCCACAAAAAACCTAAAGAGAATGATGAGGGGAATTGCTCCATGATCCTGCTGGAATGTTTGAAGAAAGATTAATGGATGAGGGAATGCCCTATAGGCTTACCTAAGAGATACTTAGAAATGAGACTGAGTTGAGATTGCATCTAAAAGGCTGGCCCAAAAGAAACTGATGAAGAGGAGTACTGTATAGGTTCGCTAAGAGGAACTTGGTGAATGGGGGGGGGGGGGGGGGGGGGTAGGGGTGGGGGGAGGGGGCTTGCCAAATGAAATTAAGCATCCTATGGGCTTGCTAAAAGATCTTGATGACCTGAAAAGCCTTATGGGCACGTTAAAGGGAATCGAGGAATAGAAGCACCCTAAGGGTTTGCTAAAGACCTTGAAGAGAGATGAATTGATGGAAGGTAGGATAACCCAATCAAGAGTTGGTTGGGATTAAAAATTTGTCCGAAACACTACCCGATTTTGAGGCAAATATTTATAGAAAAACCCTTTGGGTGAAAAACCAATTATGTTGAAAAAAAGACATTGGGGATAAATTCCTTTATTTTGAAAAGAATGAGAAAAGCCCTTATTCTTAACTTTTTTTTTTTCTTCTTTCTTTTTTTTTTTTTAAATGAATTGAAAACTTAGCCACTTGGGCTAACATGGACTTCAAATACTTTCTCTCTCTTTTTCTTTTTCTTCCTTTTTTTTATTTTTATTACCTCTTTTTTTCTTTTTTCTTTCTTTTTTTTTTTAGTTTGCTAACAGGTAAAGAACCTTTCCTTAATAATCACATGGGGCCACTTATGTTCTCTTTAACTTGGATGCTGAGCCGTTTGGTGGGGCCTTGTGATTTCAAACATCTTTAAAAAGGTAACTCATGGCTATTTTAGTCGAAGAGGACTTCCTTGCAAACTCTCAGTCCAGATTACACTTTTGACTACAGTCTTAAAATTATAGTCTACTTTGCATGTAATACACCTTGATCAATCCATTAGGTATTTTTTCGATTTAACATTATGAATTTAGGCTTTAGGTCCAAAGGTTTCAAAAAGAACTAGCGAAAAAGCCTATTTTGAAATAAATATTGATCCCAGGTGTACAAGTCGAAAACCTTAAGAATAATTAGAAATATACTTACCCCAATTTCAAAAACAACTTTTATTAAAGATAAATTATCTTTAAAGATCGAAAGAGCTTTTGTTATATAAGGGTGGTATTATAGGTGGGAAGGCCAAGTGTAAGAGGCTTCAAAGTGGATGTAGAGATTTTGGGTTTTAGAGCTTGGACTATAATTCAAAGCTTTGCGTCTTTAGGGCTATTTAGGCTTTGATTTTTTATTTGACTGCCCCTACTAGGATATGATATGGCTTTTGACTTTTTCTTGGTTTTTGACTTACACTTGAACCCAATTTTCTAAACTCTTTTCCTCATCTTTTTTTTTTTTTTTTTGTTATTACTTTGCCCTACTGTTCTTTTGTTGTTCTTTCTTTTTCTTTTAGTCCTAAGTCTCCATTGCCAAGTTTTTCCCTCTTAAGTGATTCAAGGTCCTAAATCTATGGGTTTCTATTGTATAGGCTCGGGTGAGGTAAGTAAAAGCTATAGGCGTTTGAAAAAGATGTAGCTCTTCCTTAATTCAGAAAAACATAACTTATTAGAAAATAAAATTTGCTTTTGGATTTAATGTTACCGAAGCAAGTATAAACCAATTTCATCTTTTTCTCCTCATTAAAGACCCTAACCTTTGAATTACCCCATTTTAGGGTAGTTCTTGACAAGGTTTAATTTGAAAATTCTTCAAATAGGTCTAATAGGGTGAACAAGGGATGATTGTGTTTAGGATTGGAGAAATGAATGCCTAACTTCATTTTAATCTGCGTATCGCATTCAAAGTGGACCTCCTTTAAAGAATGAATCTAAAGTATCCTCACCTTTGTGTCGCTTAACCTCTCAAAGTGTTTTAGGTTAGTGTGTAGAACATAGTTTGCCTCTTTTTATTATAAACCTTTTAAAAGTGAGTTACCAATTTATTAAGGAGAAAATTATTTGCTCCAAACAAAACCACAATAATTGAAAAGGTAATAAGATTATATTATTCCAACTCTTACAAACTTTATTAAAAAAACAACTTTCTTTTTTCTACCTCTGTCCTAACAAGCATCTAATCTACTTGAAATGACCCGTAAGCTTATCAGAAGGCATAGGCAAGCTCAAAAGAAATGGAGCTCTAAGTAACTCAGTTGGACTATCCTCATAACTTGAAGAAAGAACATCTTGTTGTAGCTTTAGCTGAATGGCTTTTGCATCAACCAGGTCTTGAATCTTGTTCTTCAATCTCCAGCATTTTTCAATGGAGTGCCCCTTCTAACCCATATGATAGTCGGATCTTGCTTCTGGGTCAAAGTTACGTGGTTTGTGATTCGGATTAAGGGCTTCACAAGGTATAACCCTTGCTGCTTTCAAATGATAAAAGAGTTGGGTGATTGACAGCTTCAGTTGAGTGAATTGTCTCCTTTGAATCCCTTGTGTTTGTTCTTTCTTGCTCCTCCTCGGCTTCTTTATGCTTAAGCCTCCTTCATCACTTGGGCTTACTAACATTTGATCAATACTGAACATCAGGTGTTGGAATCTTCTAAGTATGGGGCCCATTGCTATTTCTAGATCTGAAATGCTCTTTTGTATTGTAGCTACTTTTTCTTCCAGATTCGAGAGTCTCCTTTCTAAGTTTGAATCTTAGGATATCTAGAGAGTGGTGATTATTGGGAACAAAATTTGCCATTGTTGGGCCATCCGATACATCATTCTTTCTAGGGAGGCGAGTCTATCGTCTGTAAACCTAGTTGGAAGAATTCTTTACCCACTAGCAACTTTTCTTTTTCTTTTTTTTTTTAAGAAAGAAAGAGAAAGATAAAACTTTATTTTATAGAAACCAAATAAAAATGATGGATTTTTTTTTGTTTTTGGTTTTTTAATTGCATTTCCTTTGAGTGAGAGAGTGAATGATTAGATAAACTCTATTGAAGGACTGTCTATAAAGAAGGAAAGAACGAAGAAAAAATTTATTTTGGAAAGAGCAGAGTACAAAGAAACCTAACAACTATTCTTAACAAAACTTAAAACTTATTCAAAGCCCATTAACTCCATCTAGAGTTTCTAATCTAACTCTTGCAATTGGGCCTTAATCTTGTCCACCATTTCTAAAGCCCAATTCATAGTCCTCTCACTTTTTCCAACTTCAACTAACAATGCCCTATTGGAGGCCTTAGCATGCCTAGCCCTCTGCTTCCAGTAGGTTTCTTCAACTTGTAGCAGCTGCTGCTCAAGGATTCTTAGGGCAACTGGTAGTCTTTGATTATTCTCTTGTTGGTTACCGCCATTCTTAAGTCTACATATTTCATGGACAACAATCTATCATTAATGTAGAAAAAGAAAGCACATGGAAATATGCAAGTATTGGGATTGTTTGGGTTAATACATTACTCCCTTGAGTTGCAACCATACTATTATTTTCAAAAACTTGCTTGCTTTAAAACTCTTGAATGATCAGTAAGGTTGCAATTTCTTAGGGGCAGTGTACTAACTCAAGGAGGGGAGTATATATAATTAGGGTAGGTTTTGAAAAGGTCCTTAAGTTTTGTAACCACACTTGTTAAAGAACACTTTCGTTGGTCACATTAAGCTTAAGCAAGGTAACCTAATCAACCCCGAGCGATAGTTACACCATAGCAGCCGAAGCCGACACAATGGCCCCTCTCTTAGGGTCCAAAGACAGCTTGGGTTTGACCGCATCTACCATGCATCTTTGATGCAACAAATGACCCCCCATATCTTAAAGCATGTAACATGTAAGACAGATAAAAATTTGAGAGTGAAATCTAGGAAAATACAAGAAAAGAAGCTTCAAGTTTGTCTTTTCTTTCACAATAATGCCGCCCTAAAACCCAGAAGGATGTATGCAAGAAGGATGGGTTCTAAAGGTTCTTAAACTCTGTAACCTTACACATTTCTAACAAAAATGTTCCTTGGTCACATCGAAGTTTAAGTGGGGTAATCTAATCGACCCTAAACAGTGATTGCCCACTACGCCCAGAACTTACACAATAGCTCCCCGTCCTAAGGTCCTAAGATGGCCCGGGTTCGATCATATCTGTTATGTATTCATAATACAAGAAAAAAATCCCCCCCTCAAAACAATAAAAAAAAAACTAAACTTGCAAAAAAGTTAGCACGGTTATGATACAAACAAAAAACGAATGAGTACATAAACTACAATAAGGTGAATTTTAGAGTTTAACTTTTATTTTGGAAAGTTGAATGATTAACCCTCATGACATCTTCAATAGAGTCGCCATGCTGTCAAGCTTGGTTTTTCACCCTTCCGGTTCTTTTATAAAATTAAGCCTTCTCTAAACCGATCAGTACTAAACCCTATCCATTTAATACAGATCCTCGACTAGGGTTTAAAGAAAATCATTTCTTTTTATTTTGAATATAACTTTAAAGTTACCACCCGATTAGAGTTAAGAAAAACAGTTAAGTTATAACCAAATGAGTGAATTGGTTATAACTTAGCTACTAGTCTGCGAAAAAACCAATTTTTGAAACAGTTTTTTGAAAACCAAATATTTGGGTTCAAGGGTTAAAGATTTAAACCCTTACGGGTACCATTAATTTTCCAAAATTAGAATTTTAACATAAAAATCACCTTTTAATTTTGAAAGACAGAAATTGGTTATTGATTACTCTAATTAGATAAACAAAATAATCTAAACTAAAGAAAAAGGGAAATTAGTTTTTTTTTTTTAATTTTTATCGTCATCTCGTAGGTGCCTACGTACCTGCTATTTAGAATCAGACGCACATAGTTCTTTTTTTGTAAAACTTTAATGGGTTGTTTGATTTTAATTTTTGAAAAAGGCCGGATTTATGTTTTTAGTCAATTTGATTTATTTAAGGAAAGTTCTAAAGGGTCCTAAATTGAATTTTATTTTTAGATATTCTAAATTATCCTAATTTGAAAAATGGTTGATTTATTTTTATTTTATTTTTGAAAAAATCAATTTTCTAAGTGACAAAACAATTTTATTCACTATCCTACTTATTTTATTTTATCACTTAATTTATTTATTACTTATTATATTTTATTTATTTTTATTAAACTAGTGAAAATAAAATAAAACAAAATTACTCTTTTTTCCTTTTTTCTTCAATTACATTTACAAATTGAGGAATAAGTAAAAAATAAATAAATAAACAAACAAAATAATTAAACCGTATTTGGAAGAGGATCGGACCAAGGAGGAAAGCATAGGTCGGATTGGATCTTGGGTCGGATCGACTCTACTTGTTCGAGTCGGGCTTCCACAGCAGCAGCAATGGCAACGTGATTCAACTGATTACGGCCACCAAAACGAGCGAGTGAGGAGTGTTTAGTAGGTTTTAGATTAAGGATATGGGGGGGTAGAGAGAGTGCTACAGTGTTAGGAGGTGGTTTAGAGGGTGTTCGGGTGTGGCAACTAACAGTAACGTTTGGGTAGTGCATGGTGTGGCTACTAGAGTTGCGAGAAGTATTAGGTTAGTGGTTTCGGTTGGCTAGGAGTTTAATCGTAGCTTCAGCTTCAGCCGTGGGGTCGCGTAGGGTCGTGTTTCGGTGGCTTGCTTGTGGCGGTTAGGGTTTGGGTATTGGTGGTTCAGTGGTACTCCTAAAAGGCACAATAAGGTATGGGGGTGGTTAGGTTCAACCTTTGGACCACCACGAAATCAATCGTAGTGGTAGTTTGTAGTGGTAAGCTAAAGAGAGAGAGACCCAAAGACACACACACAGAGAGAGAGAGAGAGGGTTTTGCAATGATTCTACTAGTTGTGAGTCATTATCTCTGCTTATGTAAGTACCCCCAACACTCTTTTATACACAAATTCGACCTAAAAACTTTGGAAAGCTAGAATCAGCCTTGAATGTAAATGTCGAAATTACAGTTTTTTTTTTTTCCCAACTTAGGAGCTCGATTTAACTGTATTGATGGATGAATCTGGTCCTGTTCTTTGGTTCAATTCAAAATAAGCTACGTCTAGTTTGTAATTTCTCCATTAATGTGGTAAAATTGCAGTTCGAAAGGGGTCAAAAATGATGAAGAAAAAGGTTGACTGACTATGTTTAAGGTGAGAAAGACTAGGGAAAAAGAAGGAAAATGTAGGAAATGGGGGAAAAAGAGAGGGAAAGTGCTTACGTGGCGCCACATCAACCAACCCAACCAAACTGTGTATGTTCCCTTTAAGATTCGAACCAAAGACCTTACACTCAAATCTATTGCTATGTCCATGTGTTTAACCATTAGACCGTTGACTTATGCCTTATCCATATGTGCAATTAAATGACACATATAGACTAAGTCAACTTGGATTAGATTTAAATTTAAGCCCAAGCCTAAGGGTCCAACTTCTAAACTTATTTCAAAATTAAAAAATTTATCCTAATAAAATATAATTTTCTAAAATCTTTTTTTTTTTTTAATTTTCTTATTTTTTGTAATTTTTTCAATTTTCTAAATTTTTAAACTTTATTTTCTAAACTTCTTATTTTTTTAAGGTTTTTTTCTACACTTCCTATTTTTGGCCCTTTTTTATTTCTTATTTGTTGTGCTTTTTCTTTTCTTTTTTTATTTTTTCTAAATTTCTTAATTTTTTTTCTTTAATTCCCTAATTTTTTGTGTTTTTTCTAATTTAGGGCCTAATGAGAAAAGAAAGAAAAATAATAAAAATAAAAATAATGGGGTTAAAAATTAAGTGTCTACAAGAGTTAAGTTAAAGAATTGAACTAAAGAATGAATGGATAGGCTAAGGTGATTGGAAGCTTGAGTTGATGAATAATGGAATAATTTCTTAACTCGAGTAATGGTAGGCATTAAAACCGTGCTATATGTTGCTTTCAAGTTGCTACATGTATTGTTACATTGCAAATAGTTGTTGCATTTTTATGGTTGTTATTCACTTGTTTGAATTTGCTTCCATAGTATGGTATAAGGGTTTTTCGCTCTATTAGTTGTAGCTTACATCCTCTTCGATTTTTGTCTTTGCATGGTATCTAGATGGTGCTTAGGTAAGCTATGCCCAAGGTAATACTAGGTTTTAGGAGCATGAGAGTAGAGCTAAAGGAACTAGCTACGGAACTACTTATGTCATTCTACTTATATGTCAACATCATGGACTACTAATTAGATTCATTAGAATTTATAATAAGGCTGGTAGACCATGATTTGGCTTATGATTAGTAATGTGTTTTTAATTATAAAAATTTGATTTTGGTTCTAGTTCCATTTAAAGTCGAAAGGTCCCTTTTTGATAACTTATAGTAGAAGTACAATTTTTACATAGTATGGAAGGTTCTGCAATGAGAAGGGTTATAACCTCAATCTTCATGCCATGTATGGCAAGTTGTTACATGGGGTGTGACAAAAATTATGATATCATAAACAAATGTAATGGACTAAATATAAAAAGGCAAAACTCATAAAATTATCTACCATAGTAGGTGGCATTGAGAATTATGGTAAGAAACATTAATTATAATCGTGAAATTTGATTACTACTATGGTAAAAGTACATCTCAATTATTATTTCTTCAATTGTTTTATGATTTATTCTTTGAATAATGTTTTTAATCTTCATTGTTAGTCCTATATAAGATATCAAGAGGGGGGGAATTAATATCTTTAAATTTTTGAAAACTTTTTTTCGTTAAAAATGAAGTTACCCCTCTTAACAACTTATAATAGTGAACAATAATAATTTAATGACTCAATGCACAACAGATAATAAAAAAAATTAAAAGAATGTAAGGAAGAAGAAAATCAAGCAAAGATTTTATAGACCTTCGGCCTTCTACTTACTACTCTCTTCTAGCTCTATTGCTAGGGACTCCACTTCACCAGTATCATTCCACTTGATCTACTCAAACAAATCACAAATAGATTACAAACATTTGTTATAATGACTTTACAACACTCTACTCTACCTATCTAGCCTCTCAACAATCTAGGCTAATACAGATCTACATAGTACAAATCATGTTTCCTTTACAATACAATATTAAGATTATAAATGAGAACAAAAGTACAAGTCTTAAATAATTTTGTACTTGAAAGAAGTAACAATTTGTTGTAGAACTTTGATTCGGCACAGCTCTTTGAAGAAGTATTTGAAAAACTTTCTAAAGCTTTTCAGAAGGTAAAAACTAATCAGGAATTTTTTGTGCAACGATAGTATTTCTTCAAAGCTGTTTGTCTTAACGTTTTGAATCCTTCTTCCTTTTATATTGACTTTTTTCAATGGCTAAAAAGTCTAAAGATTTTCTTCACTTCCATAATTATCCAGCCATTAGTTGTTCTAGATAATTCTATGGATATTTTTATGAGAAGATCTTCGACGTTTGAATTTCAAAACAACTCTCCTTAATTTGCTTAGATCAGATAAACTTCAATCTGTAACCATCAGATAAGCTTCTGTTTTGATTTTGAAAAGATCAGCTTTCATTAGCTATTTCCGAATAAGCCTTGTGTTCAAGATTTGAAATCCCACAAAATCCGAATCAACCTTATCTTTATCCATTCTTATATATATCTTAATTTATCTAAATATATTTTCTCTTAAAATAAATCCCCAAGGATCATGATTCCATCTTAAGTGAAACGGGATTAAATTCACTTTCCTAATACACTTAATCTAGTGAAGCTAGGTCTTGAATAATCCAAATCTGATTAAAATTAATATTTCATGCATGTTTCTAGACTTACCTTCTAAATAACCTTCTAAAGAGTATCGGCTTTCTTTTCTTAGAAGTCTCTGAATAAGCTTCTAAAGAGCTATATGAATTCTTTTTATAAGAGCTTCTGTAATACTTTCTAAAGACTTTCCAGAATAGTCTATTTCCAAACAATTTGAAGCTTTTGAATGTGACTTAAATATGCGAAAATATAGTTTCTGAAAAACCTTCTATAAGCCTACACTCTTAAAGATTCATTAGCTTTTAACTCTTTTGTTATCATTAAAATGTTATGAGAGATATCTAACATTCTCCCCCTTTTTTATGATAACAAAAATGTTATTATAAAACCAGATCACAAAAAATATTATATTTATAATCACATATCCATGCATCATGCAGTGCTTATCTAACGTAATGTATTATAGGTGCGATTGGTTGTGGTCTTTCTCTCCCCCTTTTTTGTTATCATTCTGAATAAACTCCCCATTAATCTTTATAAAATATGTAAGTTTAAATATGATAAACAAAGTATCAAGTGCATAAATTGTAATGACATAAGAGACTAAATTGCATTGATTAAGAAAGTAATAGAACTAAGTTCAGAAATAGAAATAACAAGTCTATAGATGGACAAAAACAAAACAAACAAGACAAGGTTTTTGCTAAAACTAGAGAGAGAAAAACATTAAAGTAGTCATTTTTTGGATCTTTTAGTTTTCTTCCTAGCACATAACTTGAATCATCCAAAGTATGAAGGAAGAACTTTGTTAGGAGTAGAAGTTGTTTCAAAAGCTGTTGCCACAGATGAAGTAGGTTCTTTATCTTTATCGGATGGTGGTGTAGTATAGATTGGAGTAAGTGGAGGAGTGTCTTTGGTCAAGGCTACAGATAAAATTTCAATGTGACCTTCAAGGGGTGTCTATTCTTTAGGGTTAAGAACAGGAGTAAAATTTTAAGGTATCTTTTCAAGGGATTGTGGTGAAATGACTAGAGTCTTTTCTGAAGTTAGAACAGGACTAAGTACGTTTTGATCGATTGGTTGAGAGGAAGGATTAGGTCCTAGTGGTGTAATAGGAGTCTCTAAAATAGGAATAGATGGTTCTTTGGAGGGAAAAAGAGGTTTAAACGGTTCTTTAGTAGGAAAAATAGGTTTAGATGGTTCAAAGGTTTAGTGTTGTATAGGGGGTTCAGGATCAATAGAATTATATGCTTTGTCAGAAGGATTGGTTTCTAGGATAGACTCCTTAGTCCAAGCCTTAAATAAGTCTCTCATGCCAATCATTTGATCCTTCACAACCTTTTCTATAGCATCTTTGATTCTTGCAAAGAGCTTATCTACAAAAACCAAGCTCTCTCCTTGTTTATATTGAATTGGTTGGCTCTCGGAACTCTCTGAGTCTCCTTCTAAAATCATTCCCAGTAGATTCTCTAAACTTAATGCCACTTGACCTTCTAATCAGTTTTCCTTGCTTCTTTGGTTCCTTCTCAGCTAGCTCCTTTCCTTTCTTCCTTTTCTTTCCAACTCCTTTTTCCTCAATGATAATGATCTTTCTTTTCAAATTTGAAGGATGAACAAATATTCCCCCATTATGTGAATGCTACAGTTTGTCATTTACATAAATTTCCATCATCTTAAAGATTCTCTCACCAAGCTTAATAAGAGAAAAGGGACAATTTGTCTCTCTTGGAAGTTTTAGCTTTTTGAAAATAAAAAGGGCCATTAACAAATTTCCATAAGGTCTCACGTCTATGTGTTGCTACATGTGTCGCATCAATAACTTAACAACATCTACTTGTTTCTTACCCAACATTGCCAATATCACTAATGCATCTTCCCTAGTCATTGAGGTTACATTACCTTTCCTTGGTAGTACAAAAGAGTTAACAAACTTATGAAGAATTCTTATCAACAACTCAAACTCTGTACTAAAAATATCTCTTCCTATCCCCAAATTGATTTCATCATTCAATTCACTAAATATCTGTTCTTTTGTCAACTATCCTATGCTTTCATCATCATTGAATTCTTTAATGCCAAAGCATTTCAGAATATCCTTCTTGGTAATTTCTATTCTCTATCCTAGCACAGTTGATTTCCACACTTCTTGATATTTACCATCAAGTTTTCTATAAAACTCATTAATCAAATCTCCATATATTACTCCACATAAATCAATTAGACCACTTAAACCCAATCTATCTAAATAATCTTTCCAATAAAAGCCATTCTTCTCAAAGTATTCAGAATCTAAATAAAACGAGTCTTTGATTGAAAGACTTTTACCTTTAACTATGTACCTTTTCTTGGGTTTTTCCTTTAGAGGGGTAATTGTGATCTTGGCTTTGTTTGACTTGTTTACTTTCTAGGAAGACTTTGATTTCTTCTTAACTGAAGTAGCTTTCTTAGGTTTTTGAACAAATTTTCTTGGTCTCGGAACAGGATCAGGTTCTAAAGGATCTCTTTTAGAAACTTCTTCATACAGTTTTTCCAAGGGTTCAGATTCTTCTGAATCAGCAACTTCTTTGGAGGAGCTAAATTCTTTATCATCTTGAACTACCTTCTAAACTGCTTCCAGGATTTGTTCAGAATGTACTTTAGAGGCAGTCTTCTGATTCACTTCTTGAATAGCCTCTTCCAAAGGTTCATCTTGGAGTTCAAGGGTTAGGGTTCTTTCAGATGATCTTTGATGTGTTTCGATTGGATTTGATTGAGGGTTTGTAGAGTTTGTAGTTTCTTATTCATCAAGAACAATAAGATTCCTGAGGTCATTTTGAATTTTCGATTTAACTCCTTTAGCTACAATATGGTTGGATTTTCTGGGCGCCATTGGAGTTAAGAAAAATATGAGAGAAAGAAAGAGAGAGAGAGAAGACAATAGGAATGATCTGATGAGAAGGAGGAAAAATAAGAAAAGAAATGAGACTCTTAATGAATTTAAACTGCCAATTTCATTAGTAGTTACCCGAGAATTGTGGACCTACTAGTGACATGCTAATCACCTACTAAGTAGATTTAATTAATGGATCCACTAATGAACATGCTAATGCCCACAATGTTTTCGTGTCCAACAGATTCTAAGTAAGCTTGCCTGGAAAAAATCAAAACATCCATGTAAAATTAAATGAAAAACAAAATTAACAAAAGGGATTACACACACCTAATTCATTACGAATGAACTCAAATCTCAATTTATCCAAAGGTTTAGTGAAAATATCAACAAATTGATATTCAATTGAAACAAAATCAATACTTACATCATTATTTGCAACATGATCACGCATGAAATGATGCCTTATTTTTATGTGCTTTGATCTTGAATGATGAACAAGATTTTTAGTTAAATTGATAACACTCATGTTATCACATTTTATGGGAATATTTTTACAACTTATTCCATGGTCATTTAGTTATTGTTTTAACCAAAGAATCTACGCACAACAATTTCCAATAGACACATATTTAGCTTTTGCAATTGAAAGAGCAATTGAATTTTGTTTCTTGAAAGACCAGGAAACCAATTTATCTCCTAAGAATTGACATATTCCTAAAGTACTCTTCCTATCTATTTTATAACCTACATAATCAGCATCTGAATATCCTATAAGATTGAAATTTTTATTTTTAAGATACTAAATGCCCAATTTTGCAGTGTTTTTTATATATTTAAAAATCTTTTTAACTGCAGTTAAGTGTGTTTTAGTTGGTGAATTCTAAAATCTAGCACATACATAAGTACTGAATAAAATATCAGGTCGTAAAGTAATTAAATACAATAAGGATCCAATTAAGCTGCGATAGAGTTTTTCATTTACCTTTTTGCTATTACCTGTGATGTTAAGCTTTGTTGAGGTACTTATAGGTATTGAGGAATCCTTAGTATTCTCAAAACAAAATTTCTTCAATATCTATCTAGTATATTTCTCTGAGTGAACAAAAATTCCATTCTCTGATTGTTTGATTTGTAATCCCAAGAAGAAGTTTAATTCACCTATGAGTGACATCTCAAATTCTACTTGCATCATACTTAAAAATTCTTGACAATATATTTCATTAGTTGCACCAAAAATAATATCATCAATATAGATTTGTATAACTAGCATATCTTCACCAAAATGTTTTATAAAAAGTGTAGTATCTACTTTTCCTCTTTTAAAGTCATTTTTAATCAAGAATTGACTTAATCTATCTTTCCAAGCTTGAAGAGCCTGTTTAAGTCTATACAAAGCCTTCTTTAATTTAAACACATGATCTGGTTTAAAGGGATCTTCAAATCCAAGAAGTTGATCAGCATACACTTCTTCTTTTATGAAACCATTCAGAAAAGCACTTTTTACATCTATTTGATACAATTTAAAATTTTTCAAATAAGCAAACGCAAGTAATAATCTTTGAAATATATCTTGATTTATCTAAATATGAGAAGATCTCAGTCATTTGAATTTCAAAACAACTCTCCTTAATTTGTTTAGATTAGATAAACTTCAACCTATAACCATCAGATAAGCATTGATTTGAATTTAAAAGGATTAGCTTTCGTTAGCTATTTGCAGATAAGCCTTGTGTTCAAACATTGAAATCCCACAAAATCTGATACAACCTTATCCTTATCTATTCTTATATATATCTTGATTTATGCAAATATATTTTCTCTTAAAATAATTCCCCAAGGATCATGATTCCATCTTGAGTGAAACAGGATTAAATGTATTTTTCTAATACACTTAATCTAGTGGAGCTAAGTCTTGAATAATTCGAATCTAATTAAAATTAATATTTCACGTAAGTTTCCAAACCTACCTTCTGAATAACCTTCTAAAGAGTATCAACCTTCTTTTCTTAAAAGTCTTTGAACAAGCTTTTGAAGAGCTGTATGAATTCTTTTTATAAGAGCTTCTATAATACTTTCCGAAGACTTTCCAAAATAGTCTATTTTCAAACAGTTTGAAGCTTCTAAATAAGCTTCTAAATGTGACTTAAATATACAAAAATATAGTTTCTAAAAAACCTTTTATAAACTTGCACTTTTAAAAATTCATTAGCTTTTAACCTTTTTTATTATCATTAAAATATTATGAGAAATTTCTAACATTCATTGCAGAGTCAAGGCTTATACTTCCATCTACTTCTGCCTTTTCAAAGTAATATAAAATAATTTTTATTTTCAAATTCCATATTACCATAAAATTCTTTAGTGTAATTAACATTTCATATTTTATGTGTAGTTTTTTAAGATTAAGAAATTCGATCTTAATTTGATGTATGAAGAGTTTCGCATTTGTTATTTTGTAGGTAAATTGCGACTTCTTTAATGAAGCATTAGCATGTTATTAGTACATCGATTTTTCATATGTACTTTCAAGATTGTTGATTTTTTTTTTCCTTTTCTGAAATCATCATTTGTGTTTTTAGTTTGATTCAATTATTAGTATCTTATAGATTCTATTAATTGCTTTATTCATTTTTTTCACACACATAACAAGTGTCCATTAACTAGTTATGATAGCAATGTTGATTGTCTCTAAATGCTTATTAGCTATTGGTTGTTTCTATTTTCTTAAAAATGTAGGAGAGCAATTTTCTTATTTGTAAATCATGATAATGGGCCATTCATTTTTGAAACATTAAATTGTTTAAATAAATTCTTGATATATTTTACTCCTTTCATAAATCCTTTTCCATTTCTAGCGAAAGAAAAAAAAATCCTTTTTCGTTCTAAATAAGTTTTAATATCGAGCTATTTTGCCATTTGTAACTTCTCATTTATCACATAAGGACAATTTTTCACAATTTTGGAACTTTCTTTTGTAATAATTACATAATTTTTGGAATTTATATATTTTCATTTTTTTTATTATTACATATTATCTTAAATTTTTTATTTCTATGTATTCATAACTTGTGTATCATGTAAGGCTTTATTTTCATAATAATAATCAATTTATGATAAAGTTTGCATTTTATTGCATAATAACAATTATAGAGTCATGTGTAGGAAAAAAGACTAAATAGTAATAGCACATCATGTGAATTGATTAATGATGTACAAGCATTAATAAAATTTTGATACATATCAATAAAGGAACATAAAGTAACAATTATGTTTTCATATATGAAAGTTTTATAAGTACTTATATGCCACTTATCGATTTATATGAAATGTTAGTACTATATATGTAGAGTTTTAAGGTGTCTTGTAAAACAATATATGGAACTTTGAAAAAAGAAACCAAGCCATAGCAAAGAAAGAGAACTCAAGGAAAATTTTTGTCCTACCTATGCTATTAAAATTAATAATGACAAATTAAAAAGATTGATAAATAATAGTGAGCAAATGAATGATATATTTAAAATTAGCATATTGAATTGAATTATTACTTTTTATCTCCTTATAAAAATTGTAAAATTCATTGATGTATAAAGGTATGACTAAATTGACGTTGTATGTAATTAGATAATTATCATGTATTTTGAGTACTCATTTTAAGTTGTGTTTCTTGCTAGTATATGTTAAGAGACACTCATAATTCTCAAAATATAAAAAAAAATGGTATATTATAAAAATCTAGTTCTTTTATTTTATTTTACTAGTTTATTAAATCAAAATAATGAAAACAAAATTAACAATAATGATATTAAGAAAATACAATAGTTATTATAAAATAACCTTAGCTTTCTCAATTTGTGTTGATGACCTAAAATAATGAAGATAAAAGGATGAGACAAAACTAACAGAGGTAAGTAGATATGGTGTGAATAAAATATAAGACCTTACTCATAACCTACCTTAAAGGTACCGGTTTTTAAATTTTTGTATTTTGATTGTATCTTATATACCCTAGAACCACCCTGAACCTGTATCTTATTTTTAATCTTCCTTTGGAATATTGTGTTGGATGCATATTAAATAATTTGAAAGAAATAAGATTTTATAGCACAAATTAATGATTTAATAATCTTTATGTACAATAAGTTAAAGAATATACCATTTTCAATGGTGAAAATATGTTTAGAACTAAAATAATTTTTAAGACTTCATTAGTAAAAGAGAAAGAATAATAAAAGAAGAGAGGGTTTCACAAAAAGAAAAGAGAGAGAGAGAGAGAGAGATTAGATAGCAAACATAAGTAATTTGTAGTCATAGAGTTTTATTATAAGTTAGGTATGAAACCCTAGTCATCAACTAACAAACCTAGACTTGGAATGACAATTTATTATGGAAACATAGTATCTACAAAGTATAACTAGGAAAATTAGTAAAATTGATTCCGTGAGCTTAGTTTATGAAACTAAAATAATAAAATAGTGATGTAAAACCATTATCTATTGGAAGCGCATAGCTCCAGTTTTAATAATTAACAAGGTTTTGGGAGATAAATTATTTAGATGATAAAGTAAATAAAAAGACATGAAATTATATATAAAAGTTATATAACACACAAATTAAAAGTTATGATATATATATATATATATCATAAGTATATGTATGCATTTAGTGTGTAACACGTGATTAAATTAAAACTTATGATATATACTTATCTATATACACATAATATGCCTAAAGAATGTTGAATTAACAAAGGATTGATGGAAATATATCAAGTAACAATTACACTCAACTTAGACATGGCATTCAAGTGGAAAATTTACAAGAATAAAATAAGGGTAAATTATACTGACCACCCTATAAACTTTCTAAATAACACGAATACTCCATTTTTTTCAAAATACAATACTTATCCCCTTGCTTTTGCTAACTTAAATGTCGATGTAGCACAAAAAATAACATGTCATTATCACATCATCGACACATCATAATTTATTAATTATAGTATAATTATACATATTAATTAACTAAAATAATAAAAAATTAAACAAATAAAGAAAATTTTAAAAAGAAAAAAATTTTGATTTTTTTCATATAATACATAAATTTTCAACATATATTATATGCACATACACCTATATTAATAATTAAATAAATTAAAAAGGAGATGTAAACTAGAATAATGGAAAGGAGTGAAAAGTACAATACAAAGTAATTTGGTCTATTGTGTTTGGAGACTCTTCTTATGGTCTTGGTCATCTTCCTTTAAAGTTGCTATCGTACTTGGTCACTTGATGCCATTTCCTTTTGTTTAGAAATCACACCTCTTGAATTTGAATAATGCTTTTTCATTCAAAACAATTCAAATTGTGTATCATCAAAATGATCTTAAATTAAATTGCATATCTTGAATTTAAGTTCAAATCATAACCATTTACTCAAGCCAATTTGATTTCACCTTGAATTATTAGATTGGTGCCAACAATAAAAAACCAAGTCATTCCAAAAAAATGATTGGATTGATGCCAACAATTGGAATTAATATAGATATATGTGCATATAATGTATGTTAGAAATTTATGTATTATGTGAAAAAGAATCAGCATTTTCTTCATTTTTAATTTTCTATATTTATTTAATTTTTTTATTATTTTAGTTAATTAATATATATAATTATAATATATAACTAAAATAATAAATTATGCTTACATGTTGATGATGTGATAATGATATATCAGTTTTTATGCTACGTTAGCATCTAAGTTAGCAAAAGTAAGGGGATAAGTATTGTATTTTGTAAAAGTGAAGTGTTTGTGTCATTTAAAAGGTTTGTAGGGGTGGTTAGTATAATTTATCCAAAAAAATAAAAACAATTATTGATAGGAATAGGTAACAACACATAGGATACACAATTACCAGAGAGGCTAGCACTTGCTACATGTTTGGCACATTAACTAGACTATAGTGCTATAAAAACCTTAATCATCTACATTTTGATTCTTTTACACATTTTGAAGAGAGAAAATCTCATAGAAAATAGATTTCACATGTAAATTGAAGGGAAAAAAATGAAAAATAATTAGGAGCAATTGGATTAAGCAAAGTATGTAGTTAACAAAGCAACCTAAAAACCAACCAATGACCACCACACCTCAATAGTAAACTAATTGGCAACCGCCTAAGCTAATTGACAACCACCCAATAGCCGATGGTCGCCAAAGAACCATTTGCCAATGAGTGTCAATAATCTTTACAATTTTCCTTAAAATTCTAAAAATATCAGATGTTATCCAAAAATTATCAAACTTGGTTTTCTTAGGTAATTTTACATGTTGAATCTAAAAATGAAACCAAATTTTTGAAACTCAAAGTGGTTATATGGGTTCATTAATATGTCAAGCCTAAAAACAAATTTTCTATCACTTTTTCAAAGGACTAAATGATGTTGTTTGATTCCAATATTTTTTGTACAAGTTCTTAAGAGAGTCTATTTTGATCCTATGTAAAGATATTTGAAAATTTAAGAAGTTAGATTTTGAGTAATTTTGATTTTCTATGAAACAATAGGTTTAAAATACTCATGAGGGTTGTTTTCTAAAGGAACTCTACATGCATGGGCTATATCATTGCTAGAATTAGGTTTTGAAGTGATGAGCTAATCTAGTTTAGTACAAAAGTAATAGCATTGGTACCAAAATGAAGTACCTTAATGAATTATAAAGTGTAACAGATAAGTCAAAAGCTAAGTTAGAACTCTAACTAGCTAAAAATCTATATTTAAAAGCTTGATCAAAAGGTGGTGTAGAGGTTGGGTTATTTATGTATATCCCAAAGTGATTTTCCACACTTCACTTAGATACTAAGCTACAGGGTTAATTAGGGACGTGTATTAGCAACATTATTGTAAGATGTATACTAAATAAGTATATTTTTAAAGTCTTTTATATTAAAATCAATATGAAATAATGAGAAAGTTAGATTTAGTAATACTTATAAAGTGAATAAGTTGGTTAGGAATTATGATAGAAGATACTTTAGGAGAACTTTATATAGAGAGGGTGACTTAGAGACTGAGTTTGAGATTATCTAAGACGAAAGCTATTTTAAAGAATGACCTCTAATCCTAAACCTTAAATATAATTAAGCTATTAATTTAGTTTTCTATCAACATTTAATTGACTTAGGCATTGTATAGATCTTGTTTAGGTGAAGTAGGTAAGGAGGAACCTCAAGAAGTAGTGTAAAAGTTTTGGTAATTTGCTAAGTGGCACAAGTAAGTAGATACTGGTGCATTATCTACTCATGTAGCCTCCTCACTTAACTAATATTATCTTAGCTGAGCTTGTATAAGTGTAATGATGTTGATTGATAAGTTATGAGATGATTCTTGATCTCTTTATATATGTGTTATCGGATGAATCATGCTTGGTTATTAACTCTGATGAATGCAATTATACTATTGATTGGTAGTAATATCTATGCTAACTAAATCAAGAAGTCAGGTATCAACACCACCTTCTAAAGTGTTCACTTAAATGAACTCAACAACGAGGTTTTAGAAGATGAAAGTGGAAACTATTAGAATAGGGAGAAAGGAAAATCTATGTTAAAATCTGAGTTGTACATATGACCAATATCATTAAGGATTTTCTTAAGTTAATCTCCTAGGATAGAACAAGTCATATATATAAATAAGAAGTAAGAATTAGTAGAAAATAAATAATTATGTAAATATACCCAGCCAAAAGAAGAAGTTTTTTATTCTGCTTTCGATGCAATAATGATCTGTCTTTATCTGACAAGTGGATAAATATTGAGAAGATATACTAACTAATTAAATTAGGATAATATATATTATAAACATGTGATAAAATTATTTTAAACTACTAACTATATAAAACAATCTCCTACATATTTCAAAAGATTCTTTTTAAAAATAATAATAATAATAATTTGCTTGGTAAAAATACATAAGTGTATAATGCTTTAAATCTGGTGTCTTTTGGACTACTAACTAAATTTAGAAAGATAAAATATAATACAGAAATTTCAATGAAACATTTAGTTTCTATAAACCAAAAACTGTTATTACATGTTAGGGATCTTATCATTCATATTATATCCCTACAAATTTCTACCGTTCATCATGATTTTTGCACTAATAGGCCATGCGCATGTGTGGTATTTCATGAGTTCTCTAGAAATTATGCCACAATCTCATAAGAGCGGGCCTACTCCATACTCATATAGGTGAATTTCATAAAGTGTATATTGCAATTATGTACACCTCCCATAAGAGAAATGAAATGCATTAGGAAATATTCATCCTCACATAAATTGCAATCTAACACAACACATACCATTGGAATGGGCAAGATTTAAAGTGCTAATAAATTGACACATGATTTGTTATTACCTATATGAACCTTATTCATGGGATCTCTAACTACAAAGATTGGCTTACCATCACTATTAATTTCAAATTGGCTAATGTCCCATTTCCCTCGATGTTTCATAAATTAACTTTCTTTCTAATTGTTAATGATATGGTCAACCAAATTCACTTCTAACTTAACATAATCAATGGATACAATTCCATCTTTTAGCAGCTATTTAATTACTTCATACCTTAAATGAATGTGTCTATTTTTGCCATTAAAAGTCTTGTTCTTTGTGATAACTATTATCACTGATTATCACAATGCATCGATATAGAAGGTGATGGTTTTGTACCTAATGGAATATTCCCTAAAATGTTTTTCAACCATTCTACCTTATTACCAACCAATTCCATAGTAATAAACTTTGACTCCATAGTAGATTTTGCAATAACTGTATGTTTGGCTTATTTCCATGTAATTTCACCATCATCAATAATGAATATGTAACCACTGGTGGATTTTATCTCATCTGAATCTGAAATGCAATTCGCATTACTGTATCCTTTTACCATAGTAGGAAATCCATTATAGAGAATACCATAGTTCATTGTTCCTTTCAAATATTTCATTAAGCTAAGTACGGCACCCTATTGTTTGCAATTGGGATTATGTGTATATCTGCTCAATCTACATATAGTATAAGCTAAATCAAGTCGAGAAAAATTCATTAAATGCATCAAAATCCCGATAATTTGTGTATACTCAAATTGTGAAATAACCTTCATGTTTCTTTAATTGAGTGTCAGCATCATTAGAATTTTTTAAGAAGTTTTTTAACATGATGCTCTTGTGATAGCATTATACTATCACCTTTCCTTATGATTTAAACACCTAATATTACACTTGCTTTACCCATGTCTCTCATATCAAATTTAGAAGTTAGAAAAACTTTTGTTCTGTTTATTATATCAAGATTAGTTCAAAAATGAGCATGTCATCTACACATAAGTAAATAATTATGCACCTACTATCAACAACTTTAGTATACATACATTTGTCAACTTCAACAAATGAAAAAACCATCGTGCATCAAAATTTGATCATATTTCTCATGCCATTGCTTGGAGCTTGTTTCTAATTGTATAATAATTTAAGAAGTTTATAATGCAACCTTCAAGTTGTACCATGTAAATTTCCCCTTCCAAATCACCATTAAAAAAAAAACAAAAAAAAAAGTTTCAACATCCATTTGGTGAATAATAAGCTTATGAATGAAAGCTAAGGTAATCAAAACTCTAATAGAAGAAATTCTAATCACAAGGGCAAATGTGCCGGAATAATCAATATTTTGTTTTTGATTGAAACCTTTTAACCTAGCTTTAGATTTTTCAATTGATTCATCAAGGTTATGTTTCCTTTTACAGCTCCATTTGCAGCCAGTAGGTTTGGTTCCAGGAGGTAAGTCAACCAAAATCCATGTTTTATTTTATCTAAGAGAATCAATTTCAGTTTTAATTTCTTCATTCCAAAGTCATGAATTAGAAGAATAAATAGCATCAAAATAAGCTAAATGATCATTATCAACAAGATAAGTATAAAAATCATTTCCAAATAAGGTTTCTTTTCTTTATCTTTTATTCCTTCTTAACTCTTCAAAAGAATTTCAAAATTATTTTCAATTAGTGTATATGAGCCAACATTACTCCTCAACTCTTCAAAAGAATTTCTAAAATCATTATCAATTAGAGTACAAAAATTAAAATTAGATTTAAAAGGAAAAATATTTGCAAAGAATTCAACATTTTTGTCGCAATAATTGTATCACAATCATTTACATCACTTTTCAAAATAAGAAATCTATACATAACATACCCAATAAACATGCAATCAGATGTTTTTTAATCCAATTTTCCTTTTTTAAAGTCAGGAATCATATCCTTAGCAAGATAACCCTCACACTTTCAAATATTTTAAGTTAGGCTTATAACCCTTCAACAATTCATAAGGCATCTTACCAATTTTCTTGTATGATATTCTATTTTGCAAGTGATATGTAGATAAAATGGTTTCACCCTAAAGATTAATAAGAGCAAAAGAACTAACAAGCAAAGCATTCATCATGTCTATTAAATTTCTATTTTTTCTTTATGCTATACCATTTGATTCAAATGAATATAAGGGTGTAGTTTCATGAATTATTCCTTCTCTTTCACAAAAATCATTAGAAAGTGCATTTTACCACCTCTATCTAATCTAATTCTTTTATTTATGTAGGTTTTGTATAAGATATCAAGATGGGGATTGAATTGGTATCTTTAGAAAATTTCAAAACTTTTTTGAAAATAGAGTGAGATGCCCTCCTTAGTAACTTATATTGTTGAATAGTAATAATTTAATAATTCAATGCACCTGAGACAATAAGAATAAACAACTTAAAATAAAAGAGAAGGAGAAAAAAATCAGGCTTAGAACCTAAAGAGTTTCAGCCTTATGCCTACTACTCTTTTTCAACTCTACTATTGGAGACCTAGTCTTTCTCATTGGTGCTATTCCACTTAATTTACTATTTTCAAAATCAAAAAACAAGAAAAGTTACAAATTCTGCCACACTTAGCCTTCACAAATCTTTACTTTACCTATCTAGCCTTTCTACTATCTAGGTTAATTACAAATATATAGAGATCATGTCTAACTTCTCTCACAAATACAGCTCCTAAAACTCTTTGATGTTGTTTATTAATAAAAAATGAGAAATACAATAAGACTCAAATAATTTAGCACAAAAATAGAAGAAGTAAATGCTGAATGTTAAGCCTTGATGAACTCTCTAAATATGTCTCTAAGAAATCCTTAGTTTTAGATAGTAATTAGTGATCACAATAGTAGTATACTTTTTCTCTTCTTATATATCTATAAATTTTTAACCTATTACTCTTTTATACTTTAATCCTCTAATGGTTAGTGCTCTGAACTTTTTTTTTTTAATTTAATCCTTATCTAATAGATTTTCCAACATTCTAATGCATCCCTGATTTTTCAAAAACAAAAATCTAGAATTTTATATTGATCCTGATCTTGTTGCAACTATCCTTCGTGAATAGATATGCCTTATCAACAACAACAACCTTAGCTGATCTTTAAATTCAAATTCATTACCCCTAAATCTTGGAAATTTACTTAATCTTCCATGCATAAAAAAAAAAAAAAAAAATCCTAATTGCTAACTCTTCTCAAACTAACTAAAATTTTTCTGGATAAAACCCTTTGAGCAATTACCATTTTCTAATTGTTTTAAAAAATCCCCATGGATCATTATACCACCTAATGTGAAACAGGATTAAGTGTATTTCCTAAATACGCTTAATCAATTAGAGTTACATCTTGAAATGATGAATTATTTTTTCGAATTTCTTTTAGTTAAGACTTCTAAATAAGTCTCTGAAAAACTTCCAATGGCTTAATCACATTTCACAAAGTTTCTATACAACCTTCTAAATTAGTTCTCTATCCCCATCAATAGAAGTCTCTAAGTAACCTTTTGAATACATTTTAAGTCCATTTCTTTCATAAGGTTTTAGACCTACTAAATAAGTTTTTGAAGTATAACTTATTTCAAATTGAAACATTCTTGTAATCTTTTTAAATACCTGTATACTTGTTAATACACATTAGTACTATCATTTTTGTTATCATCAAAATTCATGAGAAAACTCAACAATTTAATTGATTTGCAACTTTAGCTTTTTGTAAAACCCAAATGAAAGGAAAAATAACGAGTAAATAATAAAAAAAATGGTAATATAAAGTATTATTTACATTAAGGGCATGGTTAGTATTATTGATAACAAGTAAGGTTATTCTCAGGTAAGGGAAAAGTTAAACAATCCATAATATAAAAGCTACACGTAAGGTTTAGAAAACCCCTTTTCACAAACACTTTGACATGCTTCTTGTGTGCTAGGGTTTCTACACATGTCTTGAACCAAGAGAAAAATTCAGTGCATTTTGACAAAGATCTATCACAAAAAGGTTAAGGTAAGCCGCAAGATCTCTTTTCCTATTGAGTTTTTAATCAAAAGTTATTAAAAATTCGTTTTTCTAGCTAAGACAACGAGAAAACAAATTTATGAAAGTTTTACGATAGATCTTTTGTGGTGTAATTGAGTTTAAGCTAGAATACTTGATGTAAGATTATTGTGACTTTTTATTTTTGGGTTCTTGGTTAAATTCCAACAAGAATTCGCTTTTCTCTATAGGATATCATGAAAAACAAATTTGGGGTGTTGTTTTGAGGAGTCCACTATGGATCTTAGGTGGTGATAGCAAGGCTTTTAGATCCTGAAGGTAAGATTTCTAACTGTAACTATATGTATGTCACTACTCCATAAGAGTATTGTTAAATCCTTGAATTTAGGGTGAGTTGTGACTATAGATCTACATTTCGTAGATGTTTTGAGATATGTAGGGGTTATTTTTTATTGAAAAAAATTGTGGGAGGATAGGTTTCAGGATTAAGAAAAGGGGGGGATGAAACGTTGTTGCAATTTGTAGAAATTTGTAGACTATATTTGATGGAATGCCGACCTCCAAACCCCTTACTCAAGCCAGACTTCAAGGCTTACAAGGCCTAGCCAAAAGCATCTTAGCTGCTTAGCTCGGCCTTGACAAGCTTATCTACTAAGAAGGCTAGATAGTAAACACTTTGAGTGCTCTGCTCAAACATACTCTAGTCTGCTCCGTTTCTCTCTTAGATGCTGAGCACTATAGTACCGACCTACTCGGTATTGAAGCCAAGATCCCTATATGCCAAGCTCTCTTATCCCGCCTTGCCAAGCTACGACCTCACTCAATTACCTCGACAGCCTTCAGTACAACCCAGTAACAGCAACCTTAGCACTAGCTTAGTTTAGCTACAATGCCCCAAGACTCTAAAATGCAAACCCATTGACAAGCCGCTACCTATCCCCTTCTTTTTTGACATTTGTACTATATTCTTTTTTATCCTTTATCACATATACCCCTCTTATTTGCACCAAGAATCTTCTTCTTACATTATCCTTTATGTAATTTTCTATTATTGTATTATTGCCCTAAGTGACATACTATAAATTGTCCCTTTTTACTATAGCCACAATCATATTATTCTACACAATTAATGAATATTCCTCTTGTTATTCTTGTGAGACACCATTCTCTAAGTACATCCTCTAAACTCTTATCTAATCTTGTCCCTAGCTTGAGATTAGTGGCTAGTGGACCTTAGTATTAGCTTGTG
This sequence comes from Lumnitzera littorea, assembly GCA_024138015.1. NCBI lineage: Eukaryota > Viridiplantae > Streptophyta > Magnoliopsida > Myrtales > Combretaceae > Lumnitzera > Lumnitzera littorea. The sequence goes on along the minus strand of JAMXBB010000007.1, from coordinate 44,626,234 downwards.
CATTATATCAGGCAAAATACTAAGTCACATTGTGTCCATTAATTAATCATATCCAATGAATTGCTTCATAGGAAGCTACTGTATTACTAACCCATTTCCGTCTTTCTTCGATATCTCGAAGGACCCATTGCTTAGCCTCCTTTACAGTAAGCCTTAGTGATAAATCAACTTCTAAGCACATCATATAATCTTAACATCAAAGCTTAAGGTTACGACTAAAAGCTAAGTGTTGTAGTAGCTGTTTCTTGAAGTAGTTCTCATGCTATATTATTCTTTGTTTGTCTATTTCGAAAATGGAGCAAGTTCTTGAAGTGTTGTATCGCATAATGTTGACTAATGAGAGTAGGTTTCTATACTGATGGAAGTCTTTATTGAGCTTTTCTATAAGAATGTCAAATCTTAATGTTCAGGGAGAGATTAATGATGCTAAGAGCAATGCTCATGGTTGCGGTCACATTAGTAAACAGACTCCGCAAACTACTAATGAACAATTGCAAGACCTTACTACTATTGTAGCCAACTTGGATATCTGTATAGAGGGTAGTAGAGGTTAGGGCTCAAGAAAAAGTTAATGAACGAGGTTGCTAAGTGAGAGATAGGTCAAGAAGTCAAGTGGCTAAGCTTAGAGCACTAGAAGTAGTTAATGTAAACCCAGTTCTACCTCGACAAACTGAAGGACTTCCAAGGAGGCAACCTGAGTTAGGAGAAGTTGAGAACATAGAAGGTGATGCGGATGATGAGGAACAATTCCTTGAGTATGAAGAACATAAACTCCGAGCTTCTAGAGGGACTGAGCACATTAAGGTGCAAGTTTTGAGCTTTTCGAGATCTAGTAATACTAATGAGTATTTAGAATGGGAAGAGAAGATTGAGGAGATATTTGAATTTTATGATTATGAGGACTTAGTGCATATTTAAGTAGTTGCTTTAGAATTTTTAAGGTATGTAGCAATGTGCTAGAAGAAATTATAGGCTCTACATCAACAAGCCTGACGTGAAATATGGACCTTGGATGAGATGAAGAGAGTTTTAAGGAGTAGATTTGTTTCTGAACATTATGAGCAAGATAGTTTCCGATGTCTTCAAGAACTTAAGCAAGGTAGCCATTCTATAGATGAATATGTTTGAGAATTCCAATTGCTAATGATCCATTGTGATATTGATGAGCCAAAAGCATGAACAGTAGCAAGGTTCATCTTTAAATTGTACCCTAAGATTGGTAATATAGTCAAGGTACAGAGGTAAGGGAGTATAGATGAGACCATTCAAGTGGCATAGAAAGTCAAAAAAAATAGACATGAAATTAGGTCAGTCGAGCACTAAGTAGTTGACTAAGATTGCTGAGCAGAACTAGCGTACTGAGTTAGCTAACATATGACTGAGCTCAATTTAGTTTAAAGGTTGACCGTCAAGGTCAAGTTTCAAGCAAACTTGATGATAGCCAAGGTAAGGTTAGAGCTAAGGAGCTTAAGGTCAAGAAGGACTTAAAGCTTAGGATAGAAGACTTAAGAAATCAAGTATTTTAAGTGTCATGATTTTGGACACATGGCTAGTCAATGTTTGAATTGACATGTCATGATCATCAAGGAAGAGAAGCCCCAATTCAAAATAGAAAGTACTAGTAAAGGTGAGGAGGAAGAAGAAGTTGAGCAATGTTTTGATGAGTTCTTAAAGGACCTAAAGGCCCTTACCCTACCTAAGCAGGGGGAACAATACCTCAATATAGTTGTTCGAAGAGTTCTCAATACAGGTGTTGCAAAGGAAGATGAGCAGTAGGAGAACCTCTTCCACACAAATTGTCAAGTGAGTGGAAGCTTATGTACTTTAATCATTAATGGAGGAAGTTGTACCAACGTTATAGTATAAAGAGTAGTAGAGACCTTGAAGTTGCTGACCAATCCTCTCCCTAGACCTTATAAGATCCATTGGCTAAATGAGAAAGGTAGACTTTAGGTCACCAAGTAGGTGAAGGTGTCAATCTCCATTAGGGAAAGGTACAAGGATGAGATATTGTGTGACATTCTGCCAATGTGCACCCCACACATACTACTAGGCCAACCATGGCTATTTGAACTTAAAGTATGCTACGATGGATATAGGAACACTTATATGTTCTAGAATGATGGGAAAAGAGTTGTCTTAGCCCAATGAGCCTAAGAGAATTCTAGGAATCATAAGAGAAGATTTCTAGATTGCTGCAGAGGAAGTCCTTAGTGATTTTCTAAGCCTAATTTTGTAAGGATGTTAGGAAGGAAGAGTTTATATTCTTACTACCCAAAAGATTACTTGAGCTTAAAGAGGCTAGAGCATTACTAGCTAAGTTGCAGACCTTGCTCCAAAACTATGCTGACCTGTTTCCAATCGAGCTGCCAAAGGGATTACCCCCTATTAAATGTATTGAGCATTGTATTAACCTTCAACCTAGTGCTACCTTACCTAATTGACCTACCTATAGGCTCAATCCTAAGCAAGCAGTCGAGCTAAAGAGACAAGTTGATGAGTTAATTAAGCGTGGATATGTTAAGAGAGCATGAGTCCTTATGTTGTGCCAAATGTCCTCATACTGAAAAAGGATGGATCTTAGAGAATGTGTGTCGATAGTCAAGCTATCAACAAGATCACTATTAAATACCGATATCCAATTCCATGATTTAATGATATGCTAGATGAGTTGCATGGTGCAAGGATATTATCGAAGGTCGATTTGCAGAGTAGTTACTACCAAATCAAAATGAGATCAAGAGATAAGTGGAAGACTATTTTCAAAACAAACGATGGACTATTTTAGTGGTTAGTAATGCTATTTGGACATACAAATGCACCGAGTACCTTTATGCAACTTATGAATTATGTTTTGAGGCCCATGAGAGGAAAATGTGTTGTGATTTATTTTAATGACATCTTAGTGTATAACGCCGACCTCAATTCTCATGTCGAGCACTTGAGATCAATATTTGATATTCTCTATACCAAGCAATTGTTTGGCAACCTGAAGAAATGTACCTTTTGTCAGAGCGAGATAGTATTCCTCGAATATGTTGCCTTAGGAGGAGGAATCATAATTGATGATGAAAAGGTCCAAGCTATTCTCAAATGGTCGACACTAACCAGTGTTACCAAAGTGAGGAGTTTTCATGGTCTAGCTTTGTTTTATCAAAGATTCATTTGGAACTTTATTTCCATAGCAACCCCATTAACCAAGCTAACTAGGAAGAAGTCTAAAATTAAAGTGGTTTAAGAAGGCTTAGAGCAATTTTAATGAGATCAAGTCAAAGTTGACTTCTACCCCATTACTTATGCTACTTGACTTCAAGAAAGTCTTTGAATTGGAGTGTAATGCTTCAAGAGTAGGTATTGGTGTTGTCCTCATGCAAGAACGTCGACCTATTGCAATTTTTAATGAGAAACTCAAAAGTGTTGCTCTGAATTACTTGGCATATGATAAAGAGTTCAATGCACTTGTCCGAGCTCTTTAGAATTGGCAATGTTACTTGGTGTTGATAGAGTTTATTATCTACATAAACCATGAGTCCTTCAAGCACCTACGAAGCCAACAAAAACTCTCCTAACATCATGTTAAATGGGTCTAATTCTTGGAAACCTTTTGCTATGTCATCAAGTACAAGAGGGGAAGTGCAAACGCTACAGCTAACACCTTTTCTCGTTAGCATGTCCTTATGACAACCCTACAAGCTAGAATCCTTGGGTTCGGAACCTTACCTAATCAATATGAACATGATCCTTATTTTGGACCCTTAGTAGCTAAGTGCAATGTTAGAGGAGTGTTGGATGGATTCTACTTAAGTTGAGGATTGTCAATGAAAGGGAAGCAAATCTATGTACCAAATAGTTCTATTAGGAAATTACTTATGCGGGAAGCCTATGCTAAAGGCTTAGCTGGCCATTTTAGCGAAAAGAGAACTACCGAGCTATTGAAAAAACACTTCTATTAGCCTAAGATGATGAAAGATGTGTGCAAAATTCTTAAACGTTCCAAGGTGTGTAAGTGAGCTAAGAGAAGAAAGGAGCCATATGGAGAATATACACTTGAGTGGCCATAGACCAATCTAAGCATGGATTTCATGCTTAGCCTACCTAGAGCACCTCAAAAACAAGATTTTATTATGGTAGTGGTTAATCAGTTCAGCAAAATAAGCCACTTTATCCCTTGCTACAAAACTAATGATGCTTATTTTGTTACCAACCTCTTTTTGTAGGAAGTTGTACAGCTGCATGGCATTTCAAGGAGTATTGTCTTGTATCGTGACTCTAAGGTCACGAGCTCCTTTTGGTAAACACTATGGAAGAAGCTTAGCATTAAATTTATGTTCAGCACTTCTTGTCATTCATAGATAGACACCCAGACATAAGTTGTGAACATAACAGTAGGCAACTAACTTCAAGCTACTATTGGTTAGAATCTACATGGTTAGGATCTTTGCTTGCCAATCATAGAGTTTGCTTACGATTGCTTTACCCATAGCTCAATAGGATGGTTACCCTTTAAGTTTTTCTATGGGCTTAATCCGAATTTGCCACTATATATGATTATTGACCTAGCCTCTTCAAAAGAAAGCTAGTTAGGTCTATAGCACATCGAGGAATTCTAGAGAATGCATTAGAAGGTTATCAAGCAACTAGCCAAGACGGTTGCCCAATAGTGAGAGCAAGGGAATAAAGGACGAAAGCATGTCATTTATAAGCCCAGAAACCTCTCAGCAAAGTATGATTCCTAAGTCAAAGGATGAGAAAGCTTTCCCCCAGATCAAATGGCCCCTTCAAAGTCCTATGAAGGATAAATGACAACGCTTATGAAATAGAGTTGCTCGAAGGCTATAGGGTATCCCCTATCTTTATGTGTCCGATTTGATGCCCTATGTGATGGAAGGAGAAGCAGAATAAGATTTGAGGGCAAATCTCCAACAAACCCTAAGAGTTAATGGAATGCTGACCTCCAAACCCCTCACTCGAGCTAGACTACAACACTTGTAGGGATTAGCCAGGAGAATCTTAGTTACTCAACTCAGCTTTAATGAGCTCATCTATTAGGAAGGCCAAATAGCAAACACTTTGAATGTTATGCTTAGACACACGTTGATTTGCTTCATCTCTCTCTTAGATGCCAAGAACTGTAATATTGACCTACCTAGTATTAAGGCCGAGGTCCCTGTACGATGAGCTCTCCTATCCAGCCTTACCGAGCTACGGCTTTACTCCATCACTATGACAAGCTTCAACATAGCCCAATACTAGCTCAATTCGACCATAATGCCCCAAGATTTCAAAACACAAACCTACCAATAAGCTGCCACCTATTCCCTTCTTTTCTAATGTTTCTACTATATTCCTTTTTGTCTTTTGTCATATTTACCCTTTTTGTTTGTATTAGGAATTTTCTTCTTTATGGAATTTTCCATTATTGTATTATTGCCCTAAGGGACTTACTGTAAATAGTCCCTTTTTACTATAGCCATAATCATATTATTCTACACAGTTAATGAATATTCCTTTTGTTGTTCTTGTAAGATACCATTCTCTGAGTGTATCTCTATGCTCTTATCTAATCTTGTTCGTAGCTCGAGATTAGTGGTGAGTGAACCTCAGTATTATGTCCGTTAATGTGTCATATCCAAAGAATAGTTTCATGGAAGCTATTATGTTGCTGACTTATTCCCTTCTTTCTTTGATATCTCAAAGGACCCATTGGTTACCCTCCCTACAGTAAGCCTTAGTGATAACTCAGCTCCTAGATACATTAGTAGCTTAGCATTTGGACGCCATCCCCCTTAAAGTCTAGATGCTTGGGGGTAGACTGCTCCCCTTGACCATAGCATTTGGACACCACTTAATGTAACATCCAGATGCCATGATCCCTGCTACTATCAGCGACGTTTCTCTTGGTTTTTCTAAGTTTTTTGAGTATATTCTCCTATCCTAACTCATTTCCAAAGCTTTTTTAAACATGAATCGACATCCTAAACATATCTTAAGCCAACTTGTCTTCCTAACAATCTTAAGTTCCTAAAGTAACGAGTTGCAAGTGAGTGAGTGTTGTGTTATTGAGTTAAAAGATGATGTTAGATGAGCTTAAAAACTAAGTAAGTGAGTTATTCTCATATGAATAGGTTGTGAAGAGCATGTTTTAAACTTTAAGCAAACTCATTAGTTAAGTACAAGGTTTGTTTGTTGCTTATGTGTATATAGAATTAGTAAATGTTAGCGAACTTAATCAATACTTAGCCTAAATAAGTATGCTGCGTCTACTTGGTTTGACCGAAGGGACTAGGAGGACTAGACCTTAGGGTAATACCCCAATTATCTTAGTGCAACATTGTCCTAATTGGAGTCTCACTTTAAAATGATCTAGGTAGATTAGGTGTTCCTTGGTTCATAGGGTATTATGGAGGATCTAATGCTAATACTTATGTGTGCATATGTGTGTGTGTGTGTGTGTGTGTGTATATTGTGTGTTGGAGTCATGAGTTACTCTAAGTTCCAAGACGTTGAAACTGTGTTACTTAACAAACCTAAATAAAGATAATAAAATGTGGTTGTTGCATTCAGTTATATTGAATTAGTTAATGTGGTTGCTTGTGCATTATTGTGTGAATATGTGTATGTGTTTGTTACCCTGTACTGGGTTTTGCTCACCCCTTCAGGAATTCTTGTTTTTAAATACAAGATATAGGAACATGTTGTGGGACTACGAAGATTATTATAGTGAGCATGGCTATTTTGGCGAAGATGCCGATTATTATGGTTTTTATTTTAACTATGGAGATAATTCTATATAATTAGTATAAGACTAAGAATTTTGATAGACCTTATTATCAAACAGTTTGTTATTTACTTTTATTTTGTAATTTGGCTCATGAGAAGTCACCTGAGACTTCTCTTATTAAAGTTATTAATAGTTGTTAAATTTTCATATGTGGTGAATGTAAGACGCTTGAGTCATGGTATAAGGTTCCTTTAAATAGTTGTATTTGAATTCTAAATTTAACCTTATTTTCATTAAATAAAATAATTCAAATGTGGATCATCTAGTAAGTACTAGTGAATTGAGGATGATTAAGACATCCTTGAAATATTGTATTGGAGTTATCACATGTGATTGATGATTGTTGAAGTATATAGAGAAGTTAATAGATTGATTCTAGATGCCTGACGTGTCATTAGACTATAGGGACGATTGATAGGCTATAATTTCCCAAGTTCTAGGGTGTTACAGGTTTAGTGGTATCAAAGCTATAGGTTTTAAATCATAGATAGCCTAAGTATGAACTTTAATAGAACTATGATATAGATCAAAGTGTTATCAATAAATTGATTATAAAGATAGGACAGGTTACATGTAAAGTAGTATTAAGACTATGTGCTCGAAATTATTCTGTGTTTTGAAGTTATTCCTCTTATTTATGTTCTTAATAATTCCTCCCTGTCTAGTAATTTGTTGTATGCTCTAGTATCTAAAGCCTCTTTTTGAAAGAAAGATAGGGCAAGTTGCACTAAAATGAATGTAGCTAGTCCTATCACTTAGGAGAGGTTTAAGCAGTTGTTTTTCAATAAGTTCTTCCCTATAGTACTAGGGAGTAGATGGAGTTTGCCTATCAAACCCTGCAACAAGGTAACCAATTAGTATCTAAGTATGAGGTAGAGCTGAACCGCTTAACCCAATTCCTACCAAAGTCAATCAGTAGAGATGAGAGGTTATACGCCAAATAGTTTACTTTTGGGTTAAAGCCTAGCTACAAGAAAGAATGGCAAGGCTCAAGAGTACATATGTTGAGACAATCAAGAAGGCTAGAAGGCTAAAGCAGGGCATAAAAAGCATAAAGGAGCAATTGGCCCACTGGAAGAAGAAGGCCCTAAGTAAGAGGCCTATGCCTAGCTATTGACCACCAAGGAGGTTTAAGAAATGTGCAGCAAGCATTATGATTAAAGAGGGCAGCAAACCACCATTTACATTACCTAAGTTGGTTATGTGGCCAGTTCTAGTATCAACCCTGAATACCCATGCCACTGCCATCTAAGTGCACTTGTTGTTACGAACCACACAGTATTTTACAGTATAAATGGACTTTGGGTGCCTACTTTATATATGGTAAGATTGGGCATATAAGCAAAGATTGTAAAGAACCAACTCTAATGCACTAAGGCTTCCACTTTAGATGCAACTAGAGAGGTTATCAGATAATAGAATGCAAAGATATGAGGAAACAACCCATTCAAACCACCTAGCTTACCATTATTTAAAATATCACTGAAGCTGCTCGACCTCAGCCAAGACCTTGCTAGAAAAGACTTGCCTATGTCTTTGCACTTCAACATCGAAGTCAGAGTTAAAGGACTACTGATGTGGACACTTTGTCAAGTATGCTCACTATTCTTAATCAAAGTTTTCGTGTTTTATATGATACTAAAGCTTCCCGTTCTTGCATTGCTAAATCCTTAGCAAATGCATGTGTATCGTATGTTGAATTCCTAGACACTCATTTGATTGTGAATACACCCTTAGGGAGTGAAACTACTCTAAGTAGAATATGTCGAGACATTGAGATTGTTGTAAAAGGGAGAATTTTACCAATAGACTTATTAGTATTAGACATGTTAAACTTCAACATTATCCTAGAAATATACTAGTCGATAAGGCACCATGAAACTATTGACTATTACAACATGGCGGTCACTTTTGAGCCTCTAAGGGAAGTACCTTTTTAGTATCGAGTAAAAAGTCAGAAGCCTATAAAGAGCATTGATTCTCAATTGTGGGGGAAGCCTACCCTAGCAGCTTTGGGGACAAAGACTAATGAACTATTGAAGTTGGAATAGGTATCGATGGTATAGGAATTTCTAAGCATCTTCCTAGACGATCTACTTAAATTACCACTAGATAGAGAAGTAGAGTTCAAAATAGATCTAGTACCGAACACTAAGCCTATATCAAAACTAGCTTACAAGATGGTAACTATTGAACTTATTAAGTTGAAGAAATGACTACAAAAGTTGCAAGATAAGGGTTTCATAAGACCGAATTCATCTTCGTAGGAGCTTAAGTACTTTTTGTAAAGAAGAAAGATGGTAGCATGAGAATGTGTGTAGATTGCAGAGATTTGAATCAGGTGACAATTAAAAACAAGTATCCACTTCCCTGAATTGATGACCTATTTGACTCGTTACAAGGGGCATAAGTATTCTCAAAAGTAGATTAGTGATTAAGTTACTACCAACTAAAGGTGAAAGTAGAAGATGTTGAGAAGATAGCTTTTCAAACTAGATATGAGTTATACAAATTCCTAATTATGCCATTTAGCCTCACTAATGCGCTTACAACATTTGTGGACCTCATGAACCGAGTATTTTGAGAGTATCTAGACAAGTTTGTAATGGTTTTCATAGATGATATTTTCATATACTCTAAAAGTAAAGAAGAGCATGAGTAAGATTTGAGGATCATACTAAGTAAATTTAGGGTAGAGAAGTTGTATGTTAAATTTAGCAAGTACGAGTTTTAGATAAATTAATTAGCCTTCTTGGGTCACCTTGTAAACAATAAAGGTATATTAGTAGATCTATAGAATATAAAAGCTATGGTGGAATGGCCAAAACTAAAAATGGTAATTGAGGTGAGAAGCTTCTTAGGGCATATAAGGTATTACAAAAAGTTTGTAAAAGGATTCTCTAGGTTGGTAGCACTCCTAACTCGATTAACTCAAAAAGGGGTGAAATTTGACTGGGATGACAAATGCGAATAGAGTTTTTAGCAACTAAAAGAAAGACTTTTCATTGCCCTAATGTTATTTTTACCCCATAGTGGAAAGGAGTTCGTGATTTACAATGATGCCTCAATTCAAGGATTAGGGTGTGTATTGATGCAGAACGGTCAAGTAATAGCATATGCATCGTGTCAACTCAAGCCTTATGAGAAAAGTTACCTAATCCACAACTTAGAGTTAATGGTAATGGTCTATGCCTTAATACAATGGAGGCACTTTCTAGTAGGAGAAAGGTATAAGGTGTATACCGACTACAAGAGTCTAATATACTTTTTCACTCAACGAGATATGAATATAAGGTAGAGAAGGTAACTAGAGCTAATAAAGGATTATGACTTTGATATACAATACTACCCTAAGAAAGCTAATGTAGCAGCCGATGCTTTGAGTAGAAAGCGGCTAAGGAATTTAGCCAACCTTATGACGACATAGAGGCCTTTACTGAAATTTATGAGAAGCTTAGATTTAGAGATTTTGACCAAAGACGAAAGCATCAAGCTAGGTAATATTTGGATTTAGCTAACAATAATAGACAAGATTAAGATGGCTCAAACCAAAGACAAGGTTATTTAAGAGATAAAAAGGAACATGGAAGTGGGAAAGGCAGTAGAATTCACAATGGATGCTGATGGAGTACTGAGGTATAGGGATTAGTTACGTGTACCTACGAAGTCAGAGTTGAAAAGTGAATTGTTGAAAGAGGTACACTACTTGAGATATTCAATACACCTAGTGATGCAAATCCATGAACATGCAACGGGTACAAACTATGAATGGGTATTCAACATTCAAGTAAGATAAGGAATAGGAAGTAGAAGGGGGTTTTGATGGTGAATGTGTATGGATATCATGCACTAAGATACAAACACAATAAGGGGTTGAGCTCGAAATAGGGTTCGATACAACTCATGAACACTAAATATCACTGTGGTTCAAATGAGAGGTTTGGTGTGACTCACTAACTCACTCAAATGAAGAGTTCATCATAATCTCAAAGGCAAGATTAATAAGAACACGAAAGAGATTAAAGAGTAAATCACACTTAATAATCCAAAATACAAGCTGTAAGAGCTCAAGAATATCCTTACTCAAAAGGAACGTTCAAGTGTAATCACTGTTTGTATTCTTTTCCCATCTATTTTTTAGCTAATTACAAGGTTATTATGGATAGTAAATTCTAAAACCCCAATGACAGAAGTGTAAATAATATGCAAGGCTCTTCAACCATAAAGAATGGCCCACAATTGAAATAGGGAAAATATTTACAACGTATACAAAACTGCACATGTAGTCATCTAAGCTATCTGTGTGATAACTCAAGCAGGGGCTGGTTGGCAATCAGGTGTCCGAGCTAGAGTGGGATGTTTAAGTTGAGCTCCCAGTAAGTTCAGCCCATAATTGTTGTACTCGTAGATTGCTTGGCGCTAGCTTTCTTGAGCTGTGCTAAGCTGTTCTTTAGCTTCGAATGCTCGGCTGTGTGATCTCTCGGCTTCTTAGCAAACTACAAACTTAATGCTAAGTATCTCCTTTTCTTCCCCTCGGTCTTCCGGTATAAGCTCAACCTCGACAAAAGCTTTTCGGCCTCAACTTTGAACAATTTGGCCTCGAGTTAGAATAGGTCGGCTTCAACATTCAGAAGGTCAGCATCGGCTTAGAGATCCTCGTAAACTGATTCCTATCACTTGGGTAGTACAAACATGTATCGAGACCTAAATGCACATTGTTGGTGGAATAATATGAAGAGGGAGATTACAAAATATGTATCAAGGTGCTAGACTTGTTAACATATCATAATTGAGCATCAGAGGCAGGTAAGTGAATTACAGCCATTACCAGTCCCAAAGTGGAACTGGGAACAAGTCACTATGGATTTCATGATTGTGTTACCAAATATTTTGAGTAAACATGATGCAATCTAGGTGATTGTGGACTAACTAACAAAGTTAACTTACTTCATCCCTATTAACATTAATTACTGATTGGAGAAGCTAGCCAAGTTATATATTAAGGAAGTGGTGAGTTTGCATGGAGTACTAGTAAAGATTACATTAGATAAGGATACATGATTTGTTCATAAGTTTTAGAGGAGCTTACATATGGCCTTTGGTACGAAGTTACATTTCAATATCGCCTTCTACCCTCAAGCCAACAAGTAATCAAAGAGAACTATATAGAAACTTGAGAATTTTTTATGAACGTATGTACTTGATTTTGGAGGCTATAGGGACGAGCACCTACCCTTAATTGAGTTTGCTTATAATAATAGCTATCATGCAACCATTTAAATGGCTCCTTATGAAGCCTTATATAGTAGGAAGTGTAAATCACCCATATATTGAGACAAAGTTGGAGAAAAGCAAGTTTCAAGACCAGAGTTAATACAAGAGGTAATAGATAAAGTTAAGTTAATTAGGCTTAGAATGCAAATCTCACATAGTCATCAAAAGAGTTACGCTAATAAGCAAAGGCGCCCATTGAAGTTTCAAGTAAGAGATGAAATTTCGTTGAAAGTATCTCCCGCTAAAGGAATTTTCAAATTTAGGCTAAGAGGGAAATTGTCTCCAAGATATATTGGACCCTTCAAAGTTATAGAGAGAATCAAGATTGTAACATACAGATTAGAGCTTCTTCCTAGATTAGAAGGGATCTACAATGTCTTTCATGTATCTATGTTGAGGAAGTTCAAACCCAATCTGAAGTGGGAGACAAAACAGCATCAGATATAAGTAATGGACTTAGAGACCTTAGAGTTATAGCCAAACATGTCTATTGTGGAGAAGCCCATAAAAATCATAAAAACTAAGGTCTAAGAACTAAGAAGAAAATGGATAGCCTATGTTAAGGTTTAGTGGGTAGGTCGTTCAAAAAGGGAAGCAACTTAGAAGCTAGAATAAGAAACGAGAAAGAAGTACCCATAGTTGTTTCAAAAATAAGGTATGTAACTTTCAACTTTCAAGGACAAAAGTTTTTGTGAGGGGGGAACAGTTGTAAAACCCAAATAAAGGAAAAATAAAGAGTAAATAATAAAAAGAAAACAGTAATATAAAGTACTATTTACATTAAGGGCATGGTTGGTATCATTGATAACAAGTGAAGGCATTTTCAAGTATGGGAAAAGTTAAACTAACCCTAATATAAAAGTTGTGCATAGGGTTTAGAAAACCCTTTTTCACAAACACTCTCATGTGCCACTTGTGTGCTAAGGTTTCAATGTACGTCTTAAACCAAGAGAAGAATTCAACACGCTTTGATAAGGATCTATCATAAGGTTGAGGTAAGTTGCATGATCTCTTTTCCTATTGAGTTTCCTATAAAAAAATTATTAAAATTCGTTTTTCTAGCTAAGGCAACAAGAAAAACAAATTTGTGAAAGTTTTACAGTAGATCTTTGGTGCTGCAATTGACTTTAAGGTGGAGGACTTGAGGTAAGATTATTGTGATGCTTTCTTTTTAGGTTCTTGGTTGAATTCCAACAAGAGTTTTTTTTTTTCCATATGATACTGTAAAAATAAATTTAAGGTGTTGTTTTGAGGAGTATAGTGGATCTTAGGTGGTGGAAGTGATGCTTCTGGATTCTAAAGGTAAGATTTCTATCTATGACTTTAAGAGTGTAGTTGAATCCTTGAGTTTAGGGTGAGTTTGGCTATAGATTTGAGTTTAGTAAATGTTTTGAGATGTGTAGGGGCTATATTTTGATTGAAAAATGTCGTGGAAGGACAAGTTTTGAGATTAGGCAAAAGGGAGACAAAAGTTGGGAGATGAAACGTCATTGTAGTATGTAGAAATTTATAGATTATAGCCTAGCATCTAGATGCCATCCCCCCTTAGCATCTAAATGCCAAAGGGCAGACTACTCCCCTCAACTATGGCGTTTGGATGCCACTTGATGTAGCATCTAAATGCCATGACCCCTGCTACTATCAGTAATGTTTCTCTTGGTTTTTCTAAGTTTTCCAAGCGTGTTCTCTTATCCTAACTCCTTTCCAAAGATTTTCTAAACATGAATCGACACGCTAAACATAACTTAAACCAACTTATCTTCTTAACAATCTCAGTTTCCTAAAGTGATAAGTTGCAAGTGAGTGAGTGTTGTAATATTAAGTTAAAAGATGATGTTAGACGAACCTAAAAGCTAAGTAAGTATGTTATTCTCATATGAGTAAGTTGTAAGGCAAGTGTTTCAGACTCTAAGCAAACTCTTCAGTCAGGCACAAGGATTGTATGCTGCTTGTACATGTATAAAATTAGTAACTATTAGTGAACTTAATCAATACTTAGCCTAAGTAAGTATGTTATGTATGCTTGGCTAGACCAAAAGGACTAAGAGGACTAGGCCTTAAGGTGGCATCCCAATGATCTTAGTGCAACGTTGTCTTGATTGGAGTCTCACTTAGAAATAATCTAGGTAGATTAGGTGTTCATTGGTTCCTAAGATATAGGGGAGGACCCAATACCAATACATACGTATATGCGTATGTATATATATATATATTATGTGCTAGGGTTATGAGTTACTCTAAGTTTCAGGAAGCTAAAACTGTGTTACTTAACAAACCTAAATTAGGATAATAAAATGGGGTTGTTGCATTTACTTATATTGAATCAGTTAATGTGTATGCTTATGCATTACTACGTGAACATGTGTATGTGTTTATTACCCTATATTGGCCTTTGCTCACCCCTTTGGGGATTCTTGTTTTTAGATGCATGAATAGGTTACAAGGACTACAAAGATTATTATAGTGAGTATGGCTATTTTGGTAAGGACATTGATTATTATGATTATCATTTTGACTATGGATATGGTTCCATATAGTTGGTATAGGATTAAGAATTTTGTTGGACCTTGTTGTCAAACAATTTTTTATTTACTTTTGTTTTGTAATATAGGTCATGGAAAGTTACCTAAGACTTCTATTGTTAAAGTTCTTGGTAGTTGTTAAATTTTCATATGAACGAATGTAGGATGCTTAAGTCTGGTATAAGGTTCCTTGAAATGACTATATTTGAATTTTGAATTTAACTTTATTTTTATTAAATAAAATAATTTAAATGTGGATCATTTGGTAAGTATTAATGAATTGAGGATGGTTAAGACATCCCTGAAATATTAATATACCGGAGTACACAACAAACGTGAATCCTTAAATGGGTATTCTGGCTCATTGGTCCATAGTAAGGAAATGAGTAAGTGAAGGGGACACACCAAAGCATAAACATTAATTGGGTTGAGATTAAAATAGGTTTCAATATGACTCACAAAAACCAAATCAATGCTTAGGGTTTCAAGTGAAGGTTAGATGCAACTTAAGAACTCACTCAAATGAAAGGTTTACCACAATCTTATGTAGGAAGATTAATAAGAACCAAGAATTAAAGAGGAATAATAACACTCAATAATCGGCTTTGGCGATAGCAAGCAAGTACACTCACAAATGGGGAAAGATCTAAATATATTCTTACTTTCATTGTCCAACTGTATTGGCTACGAATCACAAATATTGCTATTTATAGTAAGTCCTAAAACCCTAATAGCAAAATTGTAAATAATTACAAGGCCTTAAACCCTAAAGACTATACCTACAACTAAAATAAAGAAAATATTTACAAGTATACAAAACTATGCACTTTAGTAGGAAGGTCGGTATGCAGGTCATCCAAGCTATCTTGGAATGGGTAAGATCCGTACTAGATGAGGTCAGCAGTTGAATGTCCTAATTTTGGTTAGATTCTCTAAGGTCTTGTAAGGCTCAACTAAGCTCTCAGTTAAGTCGGCCCACAGTTGTTAAGCTCTAAGGCTGATTGGCACTAAATCCCTCATTCCATGCTAAGCTGTTCTTTTGAATTGAGACCTTGGTTATTTGGTCCCATAACTTTTAACAAGTCAGTAAGGACATTACCGAACTATTCTCCCTCCCCTTCTAGGCCTTTTGGCATCTACTCGGTTATGTGTTAAACAAGTCAACCTTACTAAAAACAGGTCCAGAAAGGCTTTGGGGCAATTAGCAGTCGATTCTTATCATCATTATGAGGCTAAGTCATCCTTGACTTTAGGCAATGAGTATGGGCCTAGATATAGAACAAGCTCCTCTTCCCTTTTCTTTTCACCATAGGTACTAAACTGCTCTAAATCTCCTCAACATCCATGGGAGTCAAGCTGTAACTCTTCCCATCCTTTCGAATTGTGTAAATGTTGAAGAAGCCATCATGGATCACTCTCCAATTGTACTCCCAAAGTTGACTAAGAATTAGGTTGGCAACATTCATAGACATTATGTTAAAGTTGACCTCATCCTCATATTATCCTACCTTAAATGTTATCTAAGCTCTCTTATGCACATGGCCTATACCCTTATCATTAAACCACTTGAGTCCATAAGGTCAAGGGTGAAGGTAGGTCAACAATTTCATCTTAGCTACTAGCTTGGCAAAGATGATGGTGCAGCTTCCTCCATCAATGACTAAGGATCAAGCCTTCCTATTCACTAAACATCAGATCTAGAATAAGTTTTCTCTTTGGCCAGGGTCCTCCTTCAAGTTAGCTTATCGGCTCATCATTGTTAAGAATTCTCCCATCTCAAGATAAATGTTTATTGTTCCCTCAATCTCTAAGATCTTATCACTTTGGCTCTCTACTTATGCATTCGGTCCTTCACCTTTCAAAATGATGACCCTTTTATTCGGACATTGGGAGGCAATATGTCCTTACCTTAGGTACTTGAAGCACTTAGCTTCTCAAGCCTTAGTGCCAGGTACTTTCTCCTACTCTACTTTCTTTGTCTCAGCCTAGTTAAGTCAACAGTACTCACCTTTCTCCATCTTCTTCTTCTCTTCATATCTCTTAGGCTCATGGCTACCATGTTGAGGTATGGTGGTTAGCCTTTAGTGCCTTCTTCCCCCTTAGCATTCAACTTTCAATGCCAGGTTTATTAGCTCATCTAATGAGTTGAATGGCTAAAGTTTAACTATGTTAGCAATGTCATCCTTCAGACCACTCAAGAACCTAGCAAAAGTATGGTCCTGTAGCTCAACAATTTCACATCTATTTATTAAGGTCTTGAACTCTTACAAGTATTCCTTAACACTGTTTCAACCTTACCTCAGGTGTTAGAAAGTATGAAGCATCTATTGTTTGAAGTAGGTTAACACAAAGCATTGGTTCATCAACCTTTTCATAGGTTTCTACATTCCGATTGGTTCTTCTCCTTCAGCATCTCGATTAGCAATCAACTTATCTCACCATAGACTTACATACTTAATAAAGGATAACGAAGCTAGCTTAACCTTAGTTATATCATCATACTTATAGCATTCAAATAACTTCTCCAAGGAACCCAATCTAGGAACTCTTTAAGTTAGCTACTACCACTAATGGTTAGCAATTTAAGCGCAATTTTCTCAAGTCCTTGTGTATGTGCTTGAGGCCCATCCCTTCCATTACTAACAGGTTGATTCACCAGGGATATGCTACTTTTATTAGAGCTTTACTTAGTCGAATCACTTTTCGGCTCTTGATCTCTTCTTAGAGCTCTCTAGTTCACCTCAAAATCAATAGTCCTTTCATTGTTTCTCCTCGAAATAGGTCGGTCCTCTCTTCTCCTCAGCTCGGCAGCTCGTTTAAGCTATTGCTAATCATTCTCAAGCTCATTTGAGTCACTTCTTCTAGTATGAACTTGGTCTCTTCTTTCACCTCAGCCAGCATGTTAGTAGCTTCTCACTAATCCAGTAAGCTCTTAAATCAACTCAGTGAGATTTTGAATTTGATACTCCAAGTCATTTCTATGTCTCCTTAAGCTACCACAAGGACTATTACCAATGATATTCACACTATCATCTAACATTATCGATTTGTTCAACAACTTTTGTCAAGGAATTTCAATAATTTTTTAGAGCACTCAACTCAACTTAACTAAAACCACCACAACTTTGCTTTTTGTAGCTACCTACAACTTCTAAACATTACTTCAGCTACTATAACACCACTAAGGACAAATTATAACCAGAAATAGCAGCTAAAATCACTACTACTAACCAAAATACAGCTAATAGCAACTCAAAAACTATTATAACTCGACACACTATACTTGGAGAACTTAGACATCACTACCATTGTCATAAATAGTATAGTAAACCTATAACTTAAATAATAGTTCACAAACAGATTATGAACTCACGAATCAAACTTTGAAGAACACTAACACATGTATCTCTCTAAAGCTCTGATACTAAGATGATACGAACCGAAGTACGTAGCAAACATAAATGTAGATGGATTTCAACACCAAAGCATAAACACAAATAGGGTTGAGATTGAAATGGGTTTCAATATGACTCACAAAAACCAAATCAATGCTCGGGGTTTCAAATAAGGGTTAGATGCAACTCATGAACTTACCCAAATGAAAGGTTCACCATAATCTTACATAGGAAGATTGATAAGAACTGAGGATTAAAGAGAAATAATAACACTCAATAATTAGGCTTGGAGCCAGCAAGCAATCACACTCATGAATGAGGAAAGATCCAAATATATTCTTACTTTAATTGTCCATTTGTATCGGTTGCTAATTACAAATGTTACTATTTATAGTAAGTCTTAAAACCTTAATAGTAAAATTGTGACTAATTACAAGGCTTTAAACCCTAAAGATTATACCTACAACTAAAATAAAGAAAATATTTATAAGTGTACAAAACTATGCGTTTTAGTAGGAAGGTCAACAAGGGGATCATTCGAGCTATCCTAGAATGAGTAAGATTTGAATTAGGCGAGGTTGGCAGTTAGATGTCTTGGCTTAGGTCAAAGTCTTCGAGGTCTTTTAAGGCTTGGCTAAGCTCTCAGTGAAGTCGGCCCACAGCTGTCAAGCTCTAAGGTTAGTCAACACTAGATCCCTTATTTCCTTGCAAGCTGTTCTTTGGACTTGGAACCTCAGCTATTTAGTCCCATAACTTTTGATAGGTTAGCAAGGAAGTTGTCAAGCTATTCTCCTTCCCCTTTGAGGCATTCTAGCATCTACTCAATCATATGTTAAACAAGTCAGCCTCAGTTAAGAACAAGTCCAGAGAGGCTTTAGGGCAGTTAAAGGCCAATTCCTATCAAATATTGTATTAGAGTTATCACAGGTGACTAATAATTGTTAAAGTATGTAGAGATGTTGATAGATTAATTCTAGATGCTTGATGTGTCATTAGACTATAGGACATGTAGCAAGCTATAATTTCCTAGATTATGAAGCATTACACTTTATATAAACTGAATATATCAAAAGTTTCATCTTTATTTTTAAGCAAATATACTTTACAATATCTAGAAAAATCAATAAAAGTCACATAATATTTTTTACCACCATTAGTCATGTTTTGTCTTAAGTCACCTAAATCGATATGAATTAAATTTAATAACTTGATTTCTCTTTCAGTAGAATAACAAGTTTTCTTAGTCAATTTAGTTTCTACACATATTCAACATTTATCAAGACATACATTACTAGTACCAGAAATAAGACCAAGAGATTGCATTTTATTTATATAACTCATACTTACATGTCCTAATCTAGCATGCCATAAATCAATAAAATCAACCAAGCAAAAGATGATGTATTTTCATTAATAATATCGAAAACATTGAGTATAAATAATCCTTGATTACAATAACCTTACCACAAACACATTATTTTTTATCATTATAATCTTATCATATTCAAATGATACTTTAACTCTAACCTTCCTTAAGAGAGTCATAGAAATTAAATTTGCTCCAATATTTGGTACTTGAAGTACATCATTAAGAGTCAAGGTCAAGCTTGAGAAGAATTTTTCCCTTGCTAAGAACTTTTGTAGTTTCGGAATCACCAAGATAAACATGCTCTTCTCCATCCCTTACTAGTTTGTAGGAGGAAAAAGCATCCTTATTTGCATTAATAAGTCTGGTAGCACCAAAGTCTACCACCCATTCTTTCACATTAGCCACTAGGTTAATTTAGAAAATAACAGTAGCAATAATATCATCCTATTCAACCAAATCTGTGTTTGGATTAGGATGATTGTTGTTTCTCACTCTCTTCATGTATTAAGGTGCATAGTGACTTGGCTTTCCACAAACAAAACAAGTCCCTTTTTTCTTAAATGTTTTGGAGCGAGTAGCCTTAGGTTTGTAATTAAGATTATGAGATTATGACTTGTTGTCATACGTTTTCTTATGAGCTGTAGCTTAGTTCAAATTT
This sequence comes from Lumnitzera littorea, assembly GCA_024138015.1. Lineage (NCBI taxonomy): Eukaryota > Viridiplantae > Streptophyta > Magnoliopsida > Myrtales > Combretaceae > Lumnitzera > Lumnitzera littorea. Next base: position 44,606,235 of record JAMXBB010000007.1, on the reverse strand, counting down.
ACTTTTTCAGTCATCTCCTTTGCTTTAGCAACTTGCAACTCCTTACAATTGGTGTCTTCAATTGTAATGTGAGTAATTAAATCTTGAAGCGAAAGTTACCTATGTTTATACTTCAAATGATTCTTATAGTCACTCTAAGAATCTGCTAATTTTTGAATGAGCAAATTTACAACAAGCTCTTTCAGCAAGGAAATATTTTCTACCTTTAAGTCTTCAATCAGCTTATGATATTCATTAATCTGCGCCATAATGTCCTTTTCGACGGTGATTTCCTACCTGTAAAAATTTCCAATAACAAATTTTTGTTTGTTAACATCTTTTGTTGTATATTTTGTAACCATTAAGTTCTATATTTCTTTGACTTCTTTATAGGAGCAATAAACATCAAATAAATCATTAAATAGTGTGCTATATTGCATGCCTACACACTTTGTTATCATGAGTCAAAGCATTGGTGTTGGTTTTAGTTTTAGATTCCATAAAAACCTAAGCAAAAGCATGAAATCAAGAATTAAAACAAATTCTTTCTTGCCATCTTTTGAAATTTTGTCCATCAAATACTTTGATTTTTTATATATTAAGAAATTGCTTTGCAAATGGGATAGCAATAAGAGTAGAAGGATTGTTATTCGTTGGAATAGCATTAGGAATATCATTAGTTGTACTGGTATTGGAGGCATTATAGAAAAGAAAAATAAATCCTTAAGATTGTTAGAATAAGGAGAAAGGAAAGGCTATGTCAAAACTTGAGCAGTACCTGTGAGCACCATTCTTAAGGATTTTTTCAAGTTAATCCCCTATGATAGAATAGGTCATCTATATAAATAGGAAGCAAGAATCAATAGGAAATAGATGATTATATAAATATACTTAGCTGAAAGAAGAAGTTTTTTATTTTGCTTTTAATGCAATAATGATATGTCTTTATCTAGCAAGTGGATAAATATATATTCAATCAATTAAAGAAAGATTTGATTTATCTTAATGCAGTAATTACAAATCATTTATTTCACATTTATGAATAATGAATAAGATTGAGCGAAAATTCAAAATTAGAATTATCACTTTATTGATAGTAACCCAAATATTGAAAAGATATACTAATTAATTAAATTGAGATAATATATACTACAAACATGGGATAAAAGACTTTTAAAATACTAACTATGATAGGAATGAACTCTTCAGACCAATCACGCATAGCCAAGCTAAAGGACTCCAAGGATCACACAGAGGATACTAGCTAAAAACCCTATCTAAGACAAAAATTCCTATTCCGACCTCCATCTTTCACTTCATTACCGACCTAAGCATCAAGCTCACATGAGCGCCAACATAGTTTCCAAGCAACTGAAGAGACTTGCCGACCTACCGAGCATACAGCCCAACCTTCTAAGTGGCCATACCATGACCTAGACAACATCTAAGAAAACTAACCTCAAACATTTATCCAAGTCGAGCTCTCGACTCGACTAACATCTGACCCCAGTTTAAACTAAACTATAAGATACCCAACTTAAAGGGGATCTAAAAGTCCTTGAATGACCAAGCTCCGACCTGAACTAGATCGAGTCAGCTCTAATTGCAAACTCTTCTTCAACTTATCCGAATTGTATCATACTCTAGACTACCAACTACCTTGCGATACGTATCTGCTATCACAACATTCCAAAAAGATTTCACTTACCCTCCATACAGAATATTCTTTATCTTTTTTTATCATTTTTAGTATATTTCATGTATTCCAAATTGTAAATTACTCATTTTTGTCTTCTCTATATATGCTTGTAACCCTAGTAGGGCCAGTATATGAGCCACATTTGTTTATATGCATGCATTAGCTATCACAGTGTTAGATTAATACAAGTTTTCTTTTGTCAGTAACCCTAGTATTCTCATTTTTTTCCTTAACTCTTATCTATTCCCTTTAACAAGGAATAGTAATGAGTGACCCTATAGTTTAAACTGGTGAGTCATATTCGGCAAATTGTGGGCCGAGTAGGATCGATTGGTGTATCATATCTAGTTGGTAGCTACCTAGATTTTACTAGTCTTCTTTGTTTTCTTTCAATTCTTTCCATTGTGGTGCTTCTTTGTATGTACAACCCTAGAGACGCATCAGTTTCACTAGTATCAGAGTACAGTTCCGAGAGGGAGTGTGTGAAGTTACAATGAAGTTTTGAGTTCATGTTTGTTGTTAATAGCTACTATGTTCCTTCCGTGGCTACGTCAGTATGTTCAAGTGAAGTAGTTTGGAGTTATGAGCTAAGCAATGGAGGTTTGTGTGCCAATAAGTGTAATCCCTATTGTTACCCTGTTATACTATGTTTTTCATTATGAAAACAAAGCAAGTGCATTTCTATTATGTTTAAGTGAGTTTTTAAGTGTTGAAGCTGTTAAGAGTGTATTCATAAAGTTTTGGGTAGTAAATAGAAGTGTTCATCGTGTATTGCATTGTTAATTTGTTGGAAATGTATCATACCATGTTAGATTCGAGTGTTTAAGGTATCATTGTTGACTTGAGTAGTAGTGCTCAAGCTGGCCATAATCATAATGGTAATAATAATCCTAGGTCAGTTGATGATAAACTCGATAAGCTCACTAATCTTATTGAGAGTTTGGTTATTACAATGTAAGTCAACAAACAACAACCCTAAGGTATGCCACATCATAACCACCTAGGAATGTTCTAGAGAGACGCTATGGCCAAGGTAATTGAGCCAATCGCCTAGTTCAACCCCATCGAGCTATATAAGTTGCAAACTGAACTGCTCAATGACAACTTAAGTTAGAGGAGATAGAAGAGGATGTTGATAAGGAAGATGTGGAGATTGATGGAGAAGAAGAAGAAGAGGCTAGCTAATATCAAGTATAAGAGCAAAGACACCAAGCTCCTGAAGGACTTAACAATGTTAAGGTCTAAATTCTACCCTTTCATGGAAGTGGAGATGTAAACGGATATTTAGAGTGGGAAGAGAAGGTAGAAAAGGTATTCGACTGTTATAGGTATAATGATGCTGTTAAAGTATGACTTACTGCACTTGACTTTTTTAGATATGCTAATATGTGGTGGAAGAATCTAAATGTAGCTAAAGTAAGGGATGGACGACGAGGTATAAGAACTTGAGATGAGATAAAGAGATTACTAATAGGGAGATTCAAGCTTAAAACCTACTTGCAGGACACATTTGCCAAGTTACAAAAACTTCACCAAAGAGGTTGGTCTATTGATGACCCTATAAGAGAATTTTAGATGCTGATGATCCGAGTAGACATGATCATGGATGAACCTGAGGCTCATACAGTGTCAAGGTTCATTTCCATACTTAAATATAAGGTTCATAACGTTATAGAAGTATAGAGATTCTATATGTTGGAAGAGGCCATTAAGGTAGTACAAAAGGTTGAAAAGCAAAGAAGAAATGCTCCAAGCCAATATTTTCTCAAGCCCCCGTTTCGTGCCAACCTATTTATTTTGAGCCGAGAAAACCCTTTTGAGTTAAGGAAAGATATGGCCAACCTAATGATAGCCAAGCAAAATTGAGGATAAGCTGACCCTAAGGACATAAGAGAAAGGATAGACCTCTTGATGGAAGACTAACGAGGTGAAGTGCTTTAAATGCTTAGGCTTTAGACACATGGCTGCTAAGTGTCTGAACTAACATGTCATGGTGCAATGAGAAGATTGATACGCTGAAAAGGTGTTTAGAAAAAATGAGTGCAATACCAGCAAGTATACTGGATCGTATCAAGTAGTATAATGTTGAAAACAAGTGTCGATCCCACGAGGACTTAAGTAGAGTACTCAACTTGTGCTAGCTTTAGTTAATATTTAGGTAAATTAAGAATGGTTTTTTTTTTTTTTATACTAAAATTAAAACTAATTTAACTCAATTACAATGAGATCAAAAGATGATTTGAAAAACTTATCAATGGAAAAGTGATGGGAAATCGAGATTGCACCCTAGAGATACTAATCAAGTTGCCATTGAGTTATATAGAATAATATATGTATGGTTATTTCATTGAGATTATAATTCCTTAAATTAAGGATTCGACCTCTAATATAATCAGTCCGCTTCCGCTTTCTAATCAATAGTGGATTCTAAAGTATTATCATACATTTTCCAATGATATGATAATCTAATATCTTCAACCCAATTATCCTAATTCCTTAGTGATTAATTAGTTTTAGATATTGCATTAATCTCCCAATAATCTCTTATTAAACAATTAGACATTGCTTCTGCATTTATCTGAATTCTTTAATCAAGAACTCCTAATGAATTTACAAACACTCCCATGTTTATAACCTCTAACAATCATAACTTAGACAAGTCATAATTGAAATAGAAAGAGTTGCAATCTGAAATAAGCCATATTTATATTACTCCTATAACATAATTACCACAATCATTTTAGCAATCTAGGGTTTATCTCATTCCCATCTAATTAATTAGTTAGCCATGGAATTCAAAGTATCAACATAATTGTGTATGAAGGGATTCATGATTCAATATAATTACAATGGCAACACAATTCTCTATGATAAACAAGAAACGCGAACGATCTCACCGATTCCTTATATAGATGAAAATACTGTTTTGTGCGCACTTTTCTCAAGAAATTCCAAGAGCTAAACTCTCAATTGAAATCCAAGCAACGTTTTTCAATCTTCCATCAATCTCCCGATGTAATCTCTCCAATTATATTAAAGCCCTAACTTCTCAATATCCAAGCAAAATAATTAAAGGAAAAGTATCAAAAATAAGAACTCTCCCTTGTTCTCTCTCCTCTTTTCTATATATATATATACCCACGAAAAATACAATAAAAATTCTTTCTTTTCGTGCACCCTAGGTGTACCACGGCCATGTGTAAAGCCGTAGTTATCCCACCACAGCCGTGGTTCAAGGTCATAAGCTCTACTGATCGTCTCATTTCCACTACTATTCATTAGCTATTTTAGCCACGGTTGTGGAACCTCCCTTGCTTGCAGAAAGTCCTCATTCCTCTGAGTTTTCATGCTCTAAATGCAGTCTTTCCAACTCCTTTTCTCCCATTTGTATTGAATTAAACCTGAGGCAAATATATTAACTAGTTAAGTGTCAATTATTTCAATTAAGCACATAAATCTTTAGGATATCACTGAATTGCCACTAATAAATAAGGGTTAAATTAGCTTTATCAAAGATGTAATGGAAAACACCGATGAGAGTGAGCTAGAGGAGGAGAAGAATACTAGAAGAGTTGAAGCTAAGGAGGAAAAGGAGACCTATATCTATGTCGACCAGGGGGAGGTCATGACTCTAGCACTAAGGTGAGTGCTGAGCTTCTTATTGAGCTTCGAGGAAGACTAAAGAGAGAATTTATTCGATACAAAGTGTACTATTAAAGGATTGTTGTGCACTATCATACTAGATAGAGGAAGTTGTACCAATGTCATTGTACAGTCCTTTGTGTAGAGGTTAAGACTACCAACCTCTAAGTACCCCCGACCTTGCAAGCTACATTGGCTCCAAGATAAAGGTGCTTTACATGTGACTAAATAGGTATCTCTACCATTTAGTGTTAAGAATGTATATAAGGACAAAGTAGTATATGATGTCATCCCTACGGGAGCTTCACATTTGTTACTAGGAAAACCTTAGTTGTTCGACTAACATATTATTCATGATGAATACAAGAACACATATGCCTTTGTTAAGGATGGAAAGAAGATTGTGTTGTAAGCTACGACACCTACTTAAGTGAACAAGACCCATAACCAACTCACCTGAGCTAGTAAGAAGCAAGCCTTAGTAATGATCCGAAGAGAGCTCCAAGTTACTGAAAAGGTCAATGAGCCTATGTTTTTACTTATTAGAAGATTATTAGAGATGAGAAATCTAGATGATGTTCCTGATGAGATCTAAAGGTTAATTGATGAGTTTTCAAACCTATTTCCTAAAGAGTTACCTGAAGGACAAACCTCAATCCGAGGCATTAAACATTGTATTGATCTGCAACCAGGTGCAACCTTACCAAACTAACTTACATATAGAATAAACCCTAAACAAGCTACTTAGCTAAAAAGGCAAGTGGATGAGCTTATAGAGAGAGATTATGTGAGGGAGAGCATGAGTCCTTGTGTTATAGTAGCTTAACTTGTCCTAAAGAAGGATGGTTCATGGTATATGTACATTGATAGCCAAGAAATCAATTGTATCACTATTAAGTATAGATGCTCAATGTCGAAGCTCAATGACATATTAGACAAGCTTCATGAGCCAAGATATTTTCAAAGATTGATTTGCAAAGTGGCTATCACCAAATCTACATGAGAATAGGTGATGAATGAAAGACTATCTTCAAAACAGGACATGGTCTCTACAAGTGGTTGGTTATGCCATTTGGACTTACCAATGCACCAAGCACATTATAAGGCTTATGAACCACGTAATGCACCCTTTGATCAGAAGATTTATGGTCATGTATTTTGATAACATATTAGTATACAATACCGACCTAAACAACCATATTCATCATCTCTAAGCTGTTTTTGACATCTTATGAGTTGAAAAGTTATATAGGAACTTAAAAAAGTGTACGCTCTATCAAAGTGAAGTAGTTTTTCTTTCTTGGGTATGTAGTATTCATAAACATAATTCGAGTAGACGAGGAAAAGGTCTAAGCTATCTTGGAGTAGCTGAGCTGAAGAACGTTACTGAAGTTTGAAGTTTTCATAGCCTTGCTTCTTTCCATAGGCGATTCATTAAAAACTTCAATACCATTGTAGTTCCCTTGACTAAGCTAATAAAGAAAAGTTAAGGATTCCAACGGAATGACCTAACTGAATAAAATTTAGGGAGATCAAAGAGAAACTCACTACTGCCCCTGTTCTATCCCTTTCAAATTTTGACAAGTCATTTGAATTGGAATGTGATGCATTGGGCATTGTGATTAATACCATCTTGATGCAAGAACGATGATCAGTTACCTACCACAATAAAAAACTCAATGGTGCCACATTAAACTATTCTATGTATGAGAAAGAGTTGTACTCTCTTTTTCGAGCTCTTACTATCTAGCAATATTATTTATTACCATAAAAGTTTGTAATTAACACTAATTATAAGTCATTAAAGCATCTTGCGAGTCAAACTAAGCTTTCAAAGAGACAATCCAAGTGGCTAGAGTTTATGGAAGGTTTTTCATATGTGATCTGACATAAGAAAGGAAGTGCTAACGTGGTCATCGATGCTCTATCATATTAGCAAACCTTACTAGCCACCTTACAGACAAAATTATTGAGATTTTCACTTATAACTAAGTAATATGCTCATGACCCCTATTTTGGTCCTATTCGTAAGTAGTGTAGAGAAGAAGTTGTTGTTGGAGGACATTACCTCAAAGATAGCTATCTGTTCAAAGAAAGAATGCTGTGCATACCTAGTTGTTCTACACATGAGCCATTGGTTAGAGAAGCTCATAATGGTAAATTATTTGGTCATTTCAAAGAGATCAAAACAGCTAACTAGTTGAAAAAAAAAAAAAAGCTTTTACTGGCACGGTTTAGCTAAGAATGTCCATAAGATAGTTGGTAGTTGTAAAGTATGCAAGAGAGCTAAGAGAAACAAAGAACCCCTTGGAGAGTATATGCCTCTACCTATACTAACCTCACCTTAGGCTAACTTCAACATGGACTTTGTCCTAAGGTTGCCCCAAATATCTAGGGAAAAGGATTCAATCTTTGTTGTAATGGACTACTTCAGCAAAATGGCATACTTCATTCCGTGCCATTGAACTAATGATGCTTTATATATTGTTGATTTGTTTTTGCAGAAAGTTATCCAGCTACATAGAGTGCTAAAGACTATTATATTAAACCACGATACCAAATTCTTAAGTTATTTTTAAAAGACTCTTTGGAGAAGACTTAAGACTAAACTAGTGTTCAGCTCCAATAACCACCCCCAAACTTATGGGCAAACTAAAGTGGTGGACCGATGCTAAGCAACGTACTCACAGCTGTCGTAGGAAAGAACTTAAAAGATTGGGATTTGTATCTACTAGTTATAGAGTTCGCATACAACCAAACTATCAACAACACCACTAGGAAAACTCCATTCAAGGTTATTTATGGCCTCAATCCTACTAGTCCCTTAAATCTAATCAGTACCCTTGTTGCTATTGAAGAAAGTCGATTTGGAGTCGACCGAGCCTAAGAATTACAAGAGCTACATCAGTCCATGGCAAGGAACATCACCAAGTTCAACTAAAGACAATAAGAGATTGGTAGTCATGGTCGTTAAACTATTTCTTTCAAACCATAAGACTTAGTATGGATTCACCTCATTTGATAAAGATTTATGCACCCGAGACAGAGCAAGCTATCTTTACAATCTGATGGTCCATTCAAAGTCCCAAAGAAGATCAACTGCAACGCCTACCAAATTAAATTACTTGAGAATTATGGTGTTTTCTCTACCTTCAATGTATTCGACCTGATTCTCCACTTATTAGAAGAAGACCCTGTAGGAACCAAAATAAAACAAGAGGCCAAGATCCCTTTGGATTTGAGGAAAAATCTTTTCAATCGTTAGGCAGATGATGGGAATTAACCTCTCAAACTAATTATGCATAACCAAGCTAAAAGACTCTAAGGACTCACGTGAAGGATACTAGCTCGAAGCCCCATCTAAGACGAGGATTTCTATTCTAACCTCCATCTTTCACTCTATTGCTAACTTAGGCACTATACTCACATAAACACCAACCAACATAGTTTCCAAGCAAACGTACCGACTTGTTAAGTACACAAGTCGACCTTCCAAGTAGCTATACCATGACCCAGACATCATTTGAGCATATTAGCCTCAAATGTTTGCCCGAGTAGAGCTTTTGAGCTAACCAACATCCAACCCCAATCCAAATCAAACTATGAGATACTTGACCTAAAGGGAATCCAAACATCTTCTAACAACCAAGCTTTGATTTGAACTAGATCAAATTAGCTCTGACTGTAGACTCTTCTTCACCTTATCCAAATTGTATCATACTTCAAACCACCAACCACTATGCAATCGATATCTTCTGGCACAACATTATAAAAGGATTTCCCTTACCTTTTATACAAAATATTCTTTGTCTTTTTTACCCTTTTTAGTATATTTCGTGTATTCCAAATTGTAAATTAGCCTTTTTGTCTTTTCCATATATGCTTGTAACCCTAATAGGGCTAGTATATAAGCCCCATTTCTTTATATGCACGCATTAGCTATCACATTATCAAATTAACAACACAAGTTTCTTTTATGAGTAACCTTAGTGTTCTCATTTTTTTTCTTAACTTTTATTTGTTCCCTTTAGTGAGGAGTAGTAACGAGTGACCCTATAGTTCAGACTAGTAAGTCATATTTGGCAAATTGTTGGCTAAGTAGGATCGATCAGTTTGTCATATCTAGTTGGTAGCTGCCAGATTTTGCTAGTCTTCTTTGTTTTCTTTCGACTCTTTCCATTGTGGTACTTCTCTGTATGTGAACCCTAGAAACACATCAAACTATATACGATAGAAATGAAATAAAGTAAAGGCTAGGCTAATAAGTAAACTTGCTTGGTATGTGGTTAATGCATTGCAAGGTATGAAAATGACTTATGGGTCAAGTTTTCTATAATTGAGATTCTACTAAAAGGGTTTTGTTTGAAAAGCTAGGATTTACTAAATAACCTAATTCTCGAAGGCTTAGTCTCCTTAACCAAACAACTTGGTTATAAAAGTTGAATTTTCCAGCATATAGAAATTGCATTGTTTTTTGTTAATATATTTTTGCTAGGTTCCTAGATAAGTTTTCTAAATGTTCAAGAGTTTAAACTAACCAAATGAAGGATAAGGCTAGCATTAGGGTTAGGGCTAGGGCTGAGGTTGGGTTAGGATATCGGCACCATTGCATGTTACCTACATAAACATGCATACATTTATTTATTTTTAGCTAAACATGGCATACATTTGTTACATTTACTTACTTGGTTGGATTATATAGTTTTATAATTGGAGTGGTAACTTGCTTGTATGATTGTGATATGATATTGCTTATGTTGTTATTTGTTATTCACTCTCACTCAGCTTAGAGTAAACTAAGGGAATAAGTTATCCTGTCTTCAAGATAAGAAGAAAATTTGGATAGGACATCACAGCACTAAGGCGAGAAGACTTTAAAGAACTAAGTGAAGTTAGTTTCTCTTGAAAAGGAATGAGTAGTATAGGATTTGATTCAAGCTTTAGAAGCGGTATTTCAAGAGAAATTGACTTGTTATATATAAGGCTCAATATAAAGCTCATAAGTATAATATGTATATTTTGTGACCATAACATGTATTATATAGGAGTTATGTGTGTTGTGATACTTTGAGTTTGGCTTATACATGTAAAGTCTATTGCTATGATATTATCATATGAATAAAGTGGAAATTTGAAATAAAGTGTTTTATGATGTTGAATGACAAAATGATTATAGGTTTTACCTTATCCCTAACTTAGAAATGACGTAACTAACTGTCTTTTAAGCATCAGAAATTGAGGGAAAAGTTTTAAGTAGATGCTAGAAGGCGAGGCATTATATTAGACTTTTCTTATTATTTTCTTTAAGACTAAGAAAATACAAAAGTATTAATTATTTTATTTATCAATATATATTATTCAATTATTATTACATGATAGCTACACGGTATCCTAGGACTTATACCCTATATACTATAGAGTATAGTTTTTAAGGTGGATACATTATACCCAGACTTTATACCCGTATCTTATCTTGTGAAAGCACATTTTAGAAAATTGTTATCTAAAGTCTACCTTGTGACCTTTATTACTAACTCAAAACTTACTTGATAGAGTAGGGTTTGGTATAATATAGATGTAGAAAAGAAAAAGGCACAAATGTTACATAAAGAAAGGGTACGGTATGATATGGAAATTGAAAAGAAAAAAAAGGCCCAAATGTGAAACAACGAAATGGAAGGAAATATAATTTTTTTTTATAAAACAAGTATTACCGTTGGATTTTTTTTTTTTTTTTAGCAGAGATTACTCATATATCATTGAAGTTGGAGGAATTTGTCATCTTTGTTATGTTTAAACCATCCTTGATCTCTCTCTTTCTCTATTATGGTGAAGTAGTTTGATCTATATTTGGAAGAAGCATCAATGAATATTAGTAGCTTTAGAGAGGAAGCAATTTTATGAAGTGAAAGGTTATGCAATTTAAAAAAAAAAAAAGATTTAAAAAAGAAGTATGGAAATGGAATAATACGAGCCTTTAAATGTGTATAAATGAGAGAGGAAAAGTAGAATTTAAAGAAGCTACTACTTTACCCTTGATATTATTAAGTTAAGTTTTAGATCCATATGTCTTAATAGTTTTTTTTTTAATATATTTTAAGGATAATTGATGGAAATTAAAAAAAAAAAAGGAACTAAACCCATTGTTGGGGTATAAATAATATACATATAAAAAAAATACCAGTATGCCTCTATTTGCTCTTTTCAACATAATTAAAAATAAATTAATTTTTCTCATTGATTAAGGACACAAGTATTTGTCACTTGAGCTTTTTATTTCCTATAAAGAAAGAATAAAAAAATTCAATCTTTTATTCCTTCCCGAGAGGAATAGAAAATTTACTGGGAATAAGTATTTTTGGACCAAGTTATAAGTAAATAAAGTAATAAGAAGTATTTCCAAAATAGTTATTTAATTTCATCTCTATTAGCTTCAAGTAAACATACCATGAAAGTCTAAATAAAAATTGTAGCCATTCAAATGTTAAAGGATTGAAATGAATTGTGCATCTATTTAATTATTAGGCATTACACTTTAGGTGCCCATATTTTTATCCCCTTTCACTTTAGTCACTTATATTTCAGGGAAATACTTCTGGTCAATCACATAATGGTGACTGATTTTTTATCGTAAAAGCACATTCAATTTTTTGTAAGGTTAGAATATATACTATTACCAAAAAGCTATAAAATGGTTGGTAGGTAGCAATATTTTTATTAAAATTATGATAAAAAGAATTAAAAATCAACTGTTATGAAAAGGTAATAAAAACGTCGGCACCTACCAACATTTTATCATCGTTAACATAAAGAAAATATAGTTATCACAAAAGAAAAGACAATTTTATCAAAAAGTCAAAAAATAACAAAAAAGAAATTTGAAAAATCAGTCACTTTTTATACAACTGACGGTAAAAATCTCCCTATACTTTAATTTTTAGCACTTTAAGGTACCTATGTTTGCTAAAATTGAAAAAAACTCAATCCGCCTTATCAATTTGTTAATTTTACAATTGTGGACACACAACACAACAGCATTTCAAGTTAACAATAAAGCAAGTTGCTTGCTACTTGTAAGCTAGGTCCACTCTCGCCATAACTTGCAATTGGTAGAGATATCCCAGAAGGGCGAGACTGCATATGAACCAATCAGCAATGTCTAAGCTGGTGTCAAATATCAGTTCGGACTATATCTAAAATACATTAAAAGATGCATGCAAATAAGAGTGCTTCAAATTTCAAAATGATAAAAAAGAACCAATATGTATAAGGAGAGAGTGTCCGCAATGGGCAGTAAAAAAAATAGCAACCACATTTATGAAAACATATAAAATGATAGAAAGGGTGCCATCTGTACGGCTCAGTTTACTGAAACGAAGTAAAAGTGGAATCCCCATATTACAGATGCAAGACCCAAATAAACAACTTCCAGGATAAATGTCATTCGACAAATTTCAAAACAAAGAAAAAGTCATACGCAAGTATTCAATTTCCGCATTACAAAAAAGGAGAGGAAATGCAAGAAAAATTGGTAAGGAAAAATCCATTGTTATTTCTAAAATATGAGAACCTATGATTTTAGAAATTAAACACAATAACTGAGAAACAAAGTGATTATAATATATTTGCTACAGGTCTATGAAAGAAAAAATGCAGAACCTGAGTTTTGTCTCGAGCATACTTAACAAAGAGTACGTGCGTCAACAATCAACCCACTAATAGCACTGACGCATCCGTTAGTTTTTTTTTTTTTTTTTCTCAATTTATTTGCATGCACTATCTTAAAGCTATAATGAGATTTGAGTTGATCAATTTTATAAAATATAGGTACCTTAAGTACTATAAATTGAAACACATGTATCACAAACAAAAAAAGATGAAAATATAGGTATTTAAAGTACAATTTACTCTTAATTATTGTATCAAACGCAAACATCTGATTTAAAAGTTAAAACCCGAAGACTTGGTTGGACTAAGGATACAATTCTATATTTGGACAAGCGTAAGATGGAATCTTACACTATAATCTCTTAGATCCTACTATTAAGTAATATGATGGGATCCAAATCCTCTTTATTTCTAAATCAAGATCATTTCCAGTTTCCATATAGGATGTTGAACCTATGTCTCATGTATATCTCTAGATGACTAGACCTGTCCAAAGGGCCAAATCAATTCGAAACCACTAGTTCACGGGGCTAGTTCCATGGTGAATTATGATCAGCTCATATGCTAGCGGTTCCCAGCCAATTCAACTAGCCTAGCAATGCACGACCCTTGAACCATTTTTTTCTCTCCTAACCTTTTCTCTTCATTTCATTTTTCCCTTCTTTTTTTTTCTATCTTTTTTCCCTTTTCCTTGCCAACCATTCAACCCCCCTTTTTTTTTCCACCCCTTTTTTCTTTTTTTCATTTTTCTTTTTTTTTTAACTTTTTTCCCTTTTTCCTTACTGTCTCTTCAAACCTTTTTTTTTTTCCTTTTCTTCTTCACCAAAAAATACATTTCGAACAATTAAAATTTAAAAAATAGAGAAGTCTTTTACAGTACAAAAAACTAATCTAATCAAGTAAAGTAAAACGGTTGAAGAGAAAAAAATTTTTTAGTATATTTTACAATTGCTTAAAAGATACCTACGTATCTATTAATTGAAATTAAACCATCGTAATTTGGTTTGGATTTTTAGAAAACCTCTAGTCTGTTACTTAATTTTATGTTTTGCAAAAAGAATCTAAGTATACATAACTATCCAATTTAATTTTTTTTAAGAATAATATTTTCACTCGGTTATAATTTGGAAAACCCTAAAGCTAGATCACTACTTTTGGGAAGACCATGCAATTTAGTTTTTTTTTTTAATAGTTGAAAAAAAAATGACTTTTCTACATGATAAAACTTTTTTAGAAAGGATGAAAAGAAAACTTACTATGTCTCTTCTTAAGGTAATTGTTCATATTTATGACTAAGAGTAGAACCTACGGCTGAGCTTAGGCTTTCATTAAATTTATTCTAATCACTGAAGTAATCATTCTTCTTGCTTGATGTCTCGTATGGTTCTTACCATCTACAAGCCACCTTATACCAATCTTCTATATAAGTGCTTGCCTCAACATTAACAATATATAGAAAGGCTCATCATTTATTGACGATGAGGCCTGCTATACTAAATGCTTACTTAACGGTAACTATTGGAGTTGAAGCAGCAAATACTTCACAAGCGATACGAAATAGGAGTGGGTAATCCCTTATGTACCTCTACTACCACTCTAAAATATCGAAGTCCTTGATAGAGATATTCTCGAAATTCATATTGGTGTAGTGCTGTATCTTAAACATTAGACTACCAGACCATTGCCACTTTAATTTTTGCGCCAAGTAACTACTTACCCATAAATGAATAAAATCATTCCTTGGTGGGTGGCGAAAGAGAGACTAATGATTGGCCACTATACTAACTTTGGTAGTGGTTGAGCATCTCCACAATGCCAATCATCGCTACTAATACTTCCTGTTATGCTTCTAAGCTGTATATGTCTTGGGAATTTGTTAAATCTTTAATGTAATTGTAATAAGTTTTCAAATTCATTAGTAATAATTCTACTTTACAATGAGGATCTACAATAGTTACTACAAGATAAATATGAGGAATGTCTATATAATAAAATAATCACTTCAATGCCATATCATATATGCATGCATACAGGTTTAGGTCCTTATGAGCCTAAAGTAGCTCGCCAAGTATACTAACGGCTGATATAACAAACAAGTGTACATTGGGCCTATAAACCTGTGAAAAAGTTTTAGTAGCATTATAAAAAACTTTCAAAACTTTTAGCATATGGAAACAATGTTAACTTTCCGTATGTTGTACATTGCAAAGTCATACAACAGTTCACTATAAAGAACTATGTTATGCAACAACTCATACGTTAAGTTTCAGTAATGTTGTATATCCATCTTAAATTTCCGTGGCCTCTTCTCTCGCTTTATGAAAAAATTCCACCACTTTTGGTGAAGGCACAACCTCTTTATTATTGTCTTAACGATGTTCTTAATTAGAGTTATACTATCTTATAAAGCTGCAATGTCATCCTTGACATATAGATTAAGAATATGACATGCACAATGTATGTGAAAAAAAAAAACCCCTAACATTGTTTGACAATAATTTCACAAATAAGATATTGAGGCAATATTGGTATTTACATTGTCAAAACCAATAGAAAAAATTTTTCTCACTAATCCGTACTCATTTAGAATTTCTCTAATAATTTTATAAATATTTTGCACCGTATAGTGCTCGTTACATACCCTTAAAGCCAATAATCATTTATTAAGTTGCTAATTTTCTTTTATCTAGTAAATAGTAACACTTATATAAGAATTATTACAAAAATGATCCATCCATATATCTACAAATATGGACACATGTGTATCAAGTGAAACAAACTTACTTACAAACTCCCTCTTACCTTTGTAATAAAGCTCCTACATAGCTCGAGTTAACATGCTGTAGCTAAGCTATCATGAGTTAGGGTTAAACGTCTCCCATTCGTATTGACTCTGCTACTCTAATGCATCCGCATTGAATGATAGGTACATGTTCACTAATTACTGTGCCAAGTTGTACTTGTGCCTCTCTTAATCATACCTCATTAAGAGTTGATTGGATGAATCACCATCTTGGGCAATCTGTTGTTACATACTATCTATTCTCACCTCTTTAAGATGTTTCGACCTTAAGTGCCTAAACATCTCCCACTCGTATCGACTCTGCTACTCTAATGTACCCACATTGAATGACAAGTGTATGTTCGCCAAGCACTGCACCAAGTTGTACTTATGCCTCTCTTGATCATACCTCATCAGGAGTTGACTAGATGAATCACCATCTTGGGCAATCTATTGCTATGTGCTATCTATTCTTACCTCCTTAAGATGTTTCGACCTTAAGTGCTTGTTAAGGGTACCATATCTCTCTTCCATTTTTTAAGAGTAACTCATGTTGCAATAGTTGCAGAATACCCTTGAGTTCCCCCTTTCATCTGTACCTTTACGAAAATGTGTAGTAAAAATATTAGACTTATTGAGTTTAAGGAGCTTATTTAAGCTTAAAGGTCTCGAACTACCTAACCCATAATATCCCATATGTTGCTCCTCTATTTCCGGAATAATTTCTATCTCGTTCTCCTCATTCTCGAACATGCTTGTAGGCTAACTCACTTGTGAGGGTTTGAATCTAGTGGGTTATAAAGGGATACTTATGCGATAAGGTTCGAATCTAGTAAGACATTCAGGAACGCTAATGCAAGGAGGTTCAAATCTGGGAGGTAATGTGCCTTGGTAACTTATGCGTTGAGGTTCAACATCAAAGCTAGGAGGTGGTATACTGCGATTACTTGTGCGATGAGGTTTTACATCAAAGTCAAGAGGTGGTATAACTCATTTAATGGGAATCGGGCTACCGAACCTCTAACCTGCAGTCGAGCTTAAGGACTAGAAGGGTTGACACGATGAATCCTTCTATTCCAACCAACCCTTGCCGAAACCGAGTACTTCCTTGCTTAGTTATTCTTTATACCATGCCGTATGATCACCCATTTTTCTACAGTATGCTGAGCTGATGATTACTCTCCAACGCAAAGTCGACCAATTACTCGACATCATTCTTGCCAAGAAGTCAAGAGAGAGAATTCGGATTGACTAAGCTATCTCTGCTCAAACAAGCCTATCTGTCTGTACTTTTTGTTCGCATCTTCTAACGACCTCGCCAATGTAGTATCGTTACGTATACAATATCATGTGTAAAATTCATTAAACTAATGATTATTTTTCTTGTATATTCATTTTTACCCTTTTGTATCGTGTACATTGGTTCCTTAGAAAATATCCTTTTTATTTTTTCCTTTTTAAGCAAATTGCCCTAACTTATGGATATAAATACCCTTGTACTTGTTATGAACATCATATTATTCTTAATATACTCTTTGGGTATTTTTTCTTTCTTATGTAAACATTGTTTGTTTACTCTCGGCATCACTCTTATCATTTCCCTTAAGCAAGGTTAGGTGGCGAGTAACCTCACTAGACCAATTTGTACGTCATATTAATTTGAGCCGTAAGTCCTCAGAAGTTCTACTGATATGTCATATCCTTTGGAGTTGTTCATAGGTTTTGCTCATTGTCTCATTCTTCGTTTTTGCCCTTTCGTATTTTTCCCCATTAATCCTTTTTCGAGCTTTCTACAAGCTTGGACTCATCCAACAACCGCCCTTATCTGTTGTTGATTACAGTTCGCAATATCTTGGTATTAGAACAAAGGTTTTATGTGAATTGTAGTAGTTCTTTTTAAAGTTTTGTTATACTCTATTTTGAGTGTATAAAACAAAGCAAGTTATTGTGTTCTTTTGACTATTGTGTTGTCAACTGTTAACCTCCCAAGTGTTTGTTTGAGTTTGAATCTATGAGGAAAATGACAAACCCAAGTATGAATGTTAGTACTAATGATGACAATAGAGTTGTCCACTATGGACGACAATCTCAAGGAATTCCTAAAAGCACAAAGAGACTCGATGAGGTAACTAATCTCTTAGTAGATCTGATCCAAGCTATTTATGCACCATCTTGCCGACCTACAAAGTTGCGCAAAACACTCCATAAGTTGCTCAACCTATTAAAGGTCAGAACCTAGCTCGACTAGTTCAAGGTGGAGGAGTTGGCCGACAAGCAAGGTGAAGGATAGACTTAAGAGAACTTAATGAAGAGGAAGAGGAGTATTTTGAAGAAGAACGTGTATAAATCCCCAAAGCATCTAACCATATGAAGTTTCAGATTCTGAGTTTCAATGGATTTAAACATGCTGATGAGTATCTGGATTAGAAAGAGAAGGTAGAGTGTGTGTTTGATTATTATCAATATAAGGATTATGAGAAAGTGAGAACTTCTACTATTGAATTCTCCAGATATGCCGCCATATGGTGGAAGAATTTTTAGGCCATGAGAAGACGAAAAGGGTACCGTGAGATTAACACTTGGCCCAAGATGAAGAGAGTACTCATAAACAGATTCGTATCGGAAACATACCTCCAAAATACTTTCACTTGGCTTTAGGAGCTAAGACAAGGAGGCCGAATTGTTGATGAATATGTTCAAGAATTTCAAATGCTTATGATGCATTGCGAAGTGGAGGAACCACTCACTCAAGCAGTCTCAAGGTTCGTCACTAGGTTGAAAGGAGATATTTGAGACATTGTGGAGCTCCAACGATTTGATACCATGGATGAGGCTATTAAGATTGCCCAGCGAGTAGAGAGGCAAAGAAGGATCCAAGTACTGACGAGGATGCTAACTAGCCGATTAGTATAGGCAAGTCACTTAGCTCAGTTGAGTACAAAGCTGAGCAGAAAGGTTGATGTAAGAATGGAGCAGAAAAACCGACCTAATGGTAAAGTGCTAACTCGGACTTATGAGAAGGGGCAAGGGTCTGGCAAGAAGACCAACCAGATCAAGTACTTCAAGTGCCAAGGGTTCAGACACATGGCTACTTAGTGCCCAAACAGACAGACGATGGTCATTAAGGGAGACATCTCGAAGCTTAAAATAAAGAGTACGGATGAGGAACCCGAGGAAGATGAGGTTCTTATCAAGAAAGAAGGTGCTGAGAAAAAGCTGATTGAGGAGGATGTATTTCTTGAGGACTTAGATCAATTACTCATAGTTGTCCAATGCATTATGAACATGGAACCCTCGTAAGAGGAAGAGTAGAGAAAGAATTTATTCCATACCACCTGTAAGGTGAATAATCAAATATGGCCCAATATTGTGAATAGTGGAAGTTGTACCAATGTGGCATTAACCAAACTTGTTTCAAAACTAAAGTTGCCGACTATTTCACATTTAAGGCCATACAAACTATACTGGTTAAGTGAGAAAGGAGCATTACATATCACTATAGAGAATTACTTTAACCAGATTCTCTACGACGTACTATCTATATGTGCTTCCTACATGTTGGTAGGTAGGCTGTGGTTGTTTAAAAGGAGAGTTATACATGACGGTTATAGGAATACGTATATATTCAAGAAGGATGATCAAAAGATCAAGCTGAATCCGATGCCACCGAGAGAAGTTAATAAGTTGCAAACGAAACTTACTCATAGATCGAAGAAGGCTTTGGTGATGAGTAAAGCCGACCTCCAAGAGGCCATCGATGCTAATAAGCCGACCTTCATGTTGGTCAGGTGACTTCTAGAAATGAAGGAATGGGGTGAGTTACCCTAGGAGGTCAAGGAGTTGTTAAGTGAATATGCCAACCTATTCCTAAAACAGTTACCAAAAAGGTTGCCCCCAACTCGAGACATTAAACACTATATTGACTTAGTACCCAGCGCTACATTGCCGAATAAGCCAGCTTATCGGATGAACCTTGAGCAAGCTTTTAAGATTCAACGTTAAGTCAATGAGTTGTTGGAGAGAGGTTATGTAAGAGAGAGTCTTAATCCTTGTGTTGTACCTATACTTTTAGTGCCGAAGAAGGATGGAACCTGGTAGATGTGTATAAACAGCCAAGTTATGAACAAGATTATGATCAAATATAGATATTCGATCTCGAAGCTAGAAGATATGTTGGATAAACTTAGCGAAGCTAAGGTTTTCAGTAAAATTGATCCTAAGTCTAGCTACCATCAAATCAACATGAGGCTAAGAGACAAATGGAAGACTGTGTTCAAGACTCGACATGGACTTTATGAGTGGATGGTCATGCCCTTTGGCTTGTCGAATGCCTTAAGCACTTTTGTGAAATTAATGAACTATGTGTTGAGATATCTTATAGGGAAGTGTGTCATAATGTACTTTGACGATATCCTTGTCTACAGTGCTAACATACCGAGTCATTGTGAATATCTCAAAGCGGTCTTGAATATCCTCTATACCAAGAGATTATTCAACAATATAAAGAAACGTTCCTTTTGCCAAGAGGAAGTGGTATTCTTGAGCTACATAGTCAGTGGAGGAAGCTTGCGAGTTGATGATGAGAAGATCTGAACAATTGTCGAGTAGCCAACTTCTACTACTTGTACTGATGTGAGAAGTTTCCACGGACTAGCTTTGTTTTATAGAAGATTCATTAAGAATTTCAATACCCTCACTGCGCCACTTACTGAACTAATGAAGAAAAGCACCGATTTTTGATGGTGAGAAAGGGAGGAGAAGAGCTTTGCCAAGGTAAAAGAAAGGTTGACCTCCACCCTGGTGTTCGTACTGTTGGACTTCAACAAAATTTTTTAGTTGAAATGCGATGCATCTAGCATTGGGATAGGCACTGTCCTAATGCAGGAAGGCCAACCAATTGCCTTCCATAATGAGAAGCTGTAAGGACCCTAATTGAATTATTTTGTGTATGATAAGGAGCTTTTGGCAATAATCCGAGCAATGTAAGTATAGCAACATTATTTATTGTCGAGAAAATTTATCATATATACTGACCATAAATCGTTGAGGCACCTCTAGAGTCAAACTAAGTTGTTGAAGTGATAGGCAAGATGGGTTAAATTCCTTGAAGGATTCAACTTTGTGATAACGTACAAGCAATGAAAGAGCAATGTAGTTACATATGCTCTTTCGAGGAGATATGCGCTTTTATCAGAACTATAAACCAGGCTATTTGGGTTTGTAAGTACCAAATAATAGTACTCTAAGGATCCATACTTTAGACCCATAATTTTGCGATGCATCAATGGGAGGACAGTAGACCAATATCATGTAGAGGTAGCTACTTGTTTCGAGGCAAAAAATTATGCTTATCGACTTGTTCACTAAGGGAGCTACTAGTCATAAAAGCCTACAGTAGAGGTCTCTCCGAGCATTTTAGGAAAAGGAGGACCTATAAACCGATAAATGGTCGATTCTTTTAGCCGAGAATGAGGAAAGGTGTGCATCGAGTTATCAAAAGTCGTACCGTGTGCAAGAAGGCCAAGTACCAAGCTGAGCAAGGGAAAGCAATTCCCCTACCTGTTTTGACGAGGTCGTGGACTGAATTGAGCATAGATTTCGTTCTCGGACTATCGCGAATCGCCCAAGGTAAAGATTCTATAATGATTTTCGTAGATCAGTTCAGAAAGATGGCATACTTCGTGCTCTGCACCAAGACTAACAACGCTTCGATTTTCTTGTAGGAGATTGTACGAATACATGGCATGCCGAAAAAAGTAGTCTTTGATAGAGACCCGAAGTTTTTAAGCCATTTTTGGAGAACCCTATGGCACTTCAGTACCTCATATCACCTCCAAACTGACGGCCAAATAGAAGTGATTAATCATACTTTGGGGTCATTGCTCTAAGTTACAGTAAGCAAGAACTTGGTTGATTGAGACATTTGCCTACCAATAATCGAGTTTGCTTATAACTAAACAATACATGACACAACTAAGCAGACTTCCTTCGAAGTGGTCTATGGATTTAATCCTGAGTTGCCCCTCGACTACACTCCTATACTAATACCCGTGCAAGAGGGCCTTGACGCAATGGCCAAAGGATAATCCCTTCAACACATCTATGACAAGGTTACTCGGTATATCAACCAAGCCGCTAAAAGAATATAAGAAAAGACCAAGGGTATAATAACAAAATGATTTCAGCCAAGAGACTTGGTATAGTTACACAAAGCAAAGAGCGATTCCCAAACAAGAAGATGAACAAATTATCTACAAAAGTGGAAGGACCTTTCAAAATCCTCTAAAAGATCAACGCAATGCCTATAGGTTGGAATTGCTCAAGGACTATGAGGTTTATGACACTTTCAACATTGTTAACTTTAGTCCATATCACCTTAACGGAGAACTAAGTGAACGCCATTCGGATTTGATCCTAAATCCAAAACAACCTGAAGGGAATGATAGGAATCAGGCTACTGGACCTTTGACCTGTAGCTAAGCCTGAGGACTAGAGGGGTTAGCACGATGAATCCCTCTATTCCAACCAACCCTTGCCGAAGTCGAAACCGAGTACTTCCTTGCAAGTCACCCTCCATGTCATACCGTATGATCGTCTATTTTTCTACAGTATGCTAAGTTGGTGATTGCTCTCCAACACCAAGTCAACTAATTACTTAGCATCATCCTTACCGAGAAGTCGAGAGAGAGAGTCTGGACTAATTAGCCATCCCTTCTCAGACAAGCCCATCTATCCATACTTTTTATTTACATCTTTTAACGACTTCACCAATGTAGCATCACTACATGTATAGTATCATGTGCAAAATCTATTGCACCAATGATTGTTTTTTTCTTGTATATTCATTTTTACCTTTTTGTATCTTATACATTACTTTTTTAGGAAATACCATTTTTTATCTTTTGCTTTTTAGATAAGTTGCCTTAACTTATAGGTATAAATACCCTTATAGAACATCAAATCATTCTTAATTCACTCTTTGAGTACTTTTTCTTCTTTATGTAAATACTGTTTGTTTACTCTCGGCATCACTCTTATCCTTTTCCTTAATCAAAGTTAGGTGGTGAATAACCTCACTGGACCAATTCATGCGTTATATCGAATTAAGCTATGAGTCCTCAAAAATTCCATTGGTACGTCATATCTTCTAGAGTTGTTTATGGGTTTTGCTTACAGTCTCATTCTTCATTTTTGTCTTTTTGCATTTTTCCCCATTAATCCTTTTTCGAGCTTTTTATAAGCTTGGATCTATCCAGCAATTAGTTTTATCTGTTCTTAGTCATGATTCAAAACATCTTTCTTTAACATTCTTATAATCTAGGTACGCTTGAATGTTGTTAAACTATTATGACTCAAACGACATGCTAGTTCTCATGCTCTTGCTCTTGCTCTTGTCCTTACCCTTACCCTTACCTTTCATGCTAAATGCAGAACCGTGCTTCTTAACAAAGAAAGTACGACATAAGAATCTTTCCATAGATGTTAAATTTTTTTTCCCCTTATTTACTACAACAAAGGTTTATGAATGAAGAATATGAATAATATGTAAGACAATACAAAATGGAATGAAAAATTATACTAAGATCTTAATGATAACAAAAAGAAATATTTCTTTCACAACGTTTTACAATAAAAAAATGTGAAGGCATAATGGTTAGAGTTAAAGTGTTTAATAAATTTGTGATGGAGTAATAACTACTATACAGTAATTTTTGAATTCCGTACCCTGCACCCTTAAATTTATAAGGAATGTCAAAGGTTTGAATGTATCATTTAAATTTGAATAACTCTAGGTGATGCAGTTTTTGAATTTTGCAAGTTACATGCACCAAAAGAGAAAGCAAAGGGAGCAATGGAAATAACAGGTGGATTTTCCACCGAAAGAGAAAGTAGAGGAGGTAAGGAGAATAAGGAGGGTGGGGGCAAAGAGAATAAAAGGAATAGGGTCTATAGGGGGTAAGGGTTTAAAGTGGGGGGCGTTTCAAAATACTAACCCTTAATTATTTTTTTATTTTTATTTTTTTGGAGGGCGGGCCCTGAATTGTCTGGTTACGTCAGTTCGTAGCCCACCGAGTTAGTTCACGATTTAGAATTAGCCCTTGCATGGATTTATATATCTCCATTTAACAGGTATGCATAAGCATAAGCTAGTTTAAGGTCAAGAATATAGAGGCATCAAGATTTAGACTACTTCAAAGGTTTCTTGACCGTGTCCGTGTCCTTATCCATGTCCCAAGTCTAACAAATATCTCAGAAGGAGTTAGCCATCGATGTGTGCAAGAGTTAATTTAGAACTGTAGATTCACTAAACTAGGATGATGATGGACCTAAATCTACCAATGAACCATCGAGCTCTTGAATTTAGAGAATCGTTGACCTATCAAGCTCTAAATTGATGGGTTATCTTGCTAGTTAAACCTCTGGTTTGGTATGGTTTGGATCTGCCCAAAATTCAATTTAAAAAAAATAGAAAAAAAATACCATCACATTTATATGATCTAAATCAATTATTTCAGAAAATAAAAAAATTTTAATAAAAAATAAAAGTGAGTTATTCACGCGTTATTACATGTTCATATAAAAGTATAAAAATTATTTGGAAAAGAAAATAAAAATACGCGAATATGTAACAAATTATTAATAGTAATTGATGAAAACACCAAAAATTAAATTTAAAAGGAAAATACATGGTTTAAGGACTTTCATACTGATCCTTTAACCGTTGATTCACGTCAACCTACCCAAGTCCATAACCTTAAGGGTTGAGTTCGGTTTAACTAAGTGTCAGCCCATTGAATTGACTGTTTATGAATTGAATGAGCGCTTATCGTATAGTTTATTTATGAACTCAAAAAAATTTTCTTTTAAAATTTTGACCTTTCAAAGTAAAACTAAAATTTGAAGGGAAAAAAAAAAATCCTCAATTGCCTACCCGGATGTGACCAACAACCCCGTCTATTGCCATTGGAAAATTATAAAAATATTAGTATATATAATTTTTTCCTTGGTGAGTACAATTTAAAAGAAAATTTCAATAATCCTTTCCTATTAAGATAAATGTTTATGTTATCAAATTATAAGATTTGAACTAAATATAGATCTTACTTAAAATATATATATATATTTTAATGTTTTTAAACTTGAATAACTTATAAAATTAAAGATAAAATTCTCATACATAAAAGTCGATTTTTTATTAAACATTTATACATATAAAAAGAAAAGGATAACTCACGTTAGTATGTTTCATAACTTATATTTTACTTCATATTATTTAGTAGGACATATTAACTAATTTAATGAAATAACATTATTAAATATATTTAATTAAATGAATAATAAAATATATTACGGAAAAATTGAGGAAAAAAAATGAAAAAGAAGAAAGACGCTGGGGTGGGTTCTTAAATAGTACAACCTTTACAAATCATCACACTCCGGTTATACCTATCCGTAGGGAAGTTTCCACGTCAAACAAAGCAACTATCCGCAAACTCCACACATAGCGCGTGAGCATCCACTCAAAAGTGTCAACGCAGTAGTTGTCTTCTGTCACTCTGCCCAAATCAGGGGTAATTACGTCATTGAAATATTCACGATTATTTTATCCTTAATTTTATCGATTATATTGCTCGTTTCATTTCTCATTTTATCAATTATATTTTCCCATATTTCTAAGACTCCTCTTTTTTTTTTTTTCCCTAACTTTCCTTTTTGTTTTTCAATCGTTTCTCTCTCTCTCTCTCTCTTTCTGTCTTTCTCTGCATCAATGAATCCATGAACATTAGCGCAAGTACTTCACTGTAAGTCGTTCTTATTGACCTATTTCTGTTATATGTTTTTTCCCCCTTATTGGGTTTAAGTTAAATTGTTGAAGTTTGTGATATTTGGTTAATTTAATGACCTTTTTTAGTAAATTGATTGTGTGTGTTTTTTTGTTGATGTTGGAATTGGTATCTGGGTTTTGGTATAGACGAGCTTTAGTAATGAAAGTTATAGTCTTTATATAGTCAGATTAGCTTTTCTAGGTAGTGCTACTTCCGTTCCTTCAATATATACTAGTTTAGTGGTCAACGCAATTTTGATTGCGTAAATGTAGAAGATAATCAGTTTCTTAATTGGTGTTACTTCATCAATTAGACTAGGATTTGATATTGCATATGTTCAAGCAGATTAATATTGAATATGCATGGGTCGTACAGGTGGTTCATGTGCGGTACGTAGCCGCTCCTATTATGTTGTGCCCCTGTGTCAACAATAAGAATAATAAATCTGATGCATATGTGTGTGAAGGTGTGGTAGACGATTTATAACGAGGTGATTGTGTTTGTTAGGATTAAGATTGTTAGTGAAACGGGTTCCTGAAATTCAAGTTTCAGGGAACTGCAAGCAAGAAAATTTGAGGATAAAAAATTTGGTAATAGAGATTTTTTCTTATTTCTGATGGTACGATGGGTAGGTGGGAGAGATTACATGTTTGTAGAGTTGATGAAAGTCTTCCTTATTGAATGACTTGGATGAAGAGTGTTGACATGGTCCAATTAAGAAGAATTACTTGGGACAGAGGGAGGCTACTGATATTCGGTTGATGAAATTACATCACGATTAGGGAAGTTTGAGGGAGATGTACTACTTTAAGCTCTGTCATTGCAAAAGGCTTTTTGACTTTAACTTTTACTATGTGCTGAGCTTGACTACTGTGCTTACTATGCCTACTACATTGTATGTTTGTGGAAGTTCTTGTGTTTAAAGGGTGAAAACACTGAATTAGCGTGTGATGCTACCTATAGTGGATATGTGCTGTGTCAGATATTGCTTCTTGTGTAGACTAGTGAAACCTCTAAAGCTACTTGTGATGAAGGCACATGCTGGAAGACACAAATCTACTCATACACAATAACAGATCCACTAGTGGATTGCATGCACACATCAACATGTGCACCTGTTAAAGGCAGTATAGAAGAAAATAGGATTCAAGTGGTATATATCTAATGACTCAAACGACTTAGATTTGCAGGAAGGGCATGGGAATGTCAAAAAGGGGATCCTATCAACTTGTTCTCAGTTAGGATAGTAAGCTCATTAGCTTGGCTTTACTTCACTGTTAAGAATCAAAAGAAGACTTCCATTTTTGTCACTGTTGAGAAACGAAAGAAGACTTCCATCTTCAAGTTTAACTCAAATGTAGCTCGCCTTTGCTAACTTTGTTTTATTGAAGTATCCATTTCCATTGTTTTTACTCTATTGGCTAATATGATGGATCCTGATTTTTGGCTTTGATGAGGTTAGGTTCGTAATCAAAAGCTAGAATTAATATTAAAAATGTTTCATAAAAGATTGTTTTCTACTCATATATTAATTCCCATGGCAGTGCTATTTGATGTTGTATATGTTTCATCTTGATTTTTGTTAACTCAAACCATATTTCAGATGTTTATGTTCTTATTTTGCTAAAATTATGAGACAGTCTTGCCATCCATGTTGAGGTGAGAATCTTGAATCTGGGCTGCAGCTAAACTTCTTTGTTATCTGCAGGAGGCATACATGTATTTTCTAGTACAATATGTTTGATTGTGGTTTCAAATCTCATTACATGGATGGTCAGCGAGAGAAGTTTGTGAGGTATCTTTTGGTCCTGAGATTTCTTCATTTGTATACACACACACACACACACACATGCTGCTATTGAGCAAACTTGTGTGGGCCTGTTTTATACCATATTTTCATATTAAAAAGCTCAATGTAGAGCAACATGGATAATCTTCAATAGGATCATGATATAAATGTTAAAGTATAACAAGTTAGTTGTGGTTCATGGTATTGTTTTGGGTTGCCACAGGTTCAAACCCCCACATTGTCTTTTGGCTCCTCATCAAATTGCTGCCTAGTGATTACTTAATCTCTTATACATGAGGGAGATGCTAGGATATAACAATAAAACAGCATTCATCTATAAATCTTAGTTTCTAGATCGTTTAGCGGATTCCTTCTAAATTTAACATAGACCAATACATTAATGTCCAGATAGACTACTTGAAATGGATATAGTTAGCACAAGTGTCAATTATAAGTGCAATGCGTATGGTTCCTAAAAGAGTTTCTGAGTTCTATGAGGAAAAATAACAGTTGACTATATATTTGGCATACAGCCAAAATGCTGAACACTGAAGAGCTGATCTTATTATCTCACTCATCATCTAGCTGAAATTTGAAGAAAATTATGAATATAGACTTCATGTGCAAATCTTTACTCAAAGTACAGCAACATAGCTTAGAGAACCGACTTCATCTTGAAGTCTTTTTGTTATTTGGATTGCTTCAAACTAGCAGAATTAGGAAGAATTTTTCAGAAAACAAAATACAGTTTGTGGGTTCTCTTGCTGATTATCTACCCAATTTAGTACTTAGCAGTTTTGGTTAAAATATGACAGAGTATCTTTTTCCCTCCTTGTAGTATTAGCAACATATATTTTTGATGTTATTCTTAGCTACTCAACAATTATAACTTTTTTGGGTGTCTTGAGATATTTTTGTATTTTCATTATATGAAGCAAAGGAAATTACAAAGCAAGGAAGCACACAAGAAACCTATGGCATCTAAAAAACAAAAGCATGTCTAGGTTGATAAAATGGACATTGAAAGCTCAAAAGTACTTCCTTATAGAATAATTACACAAAAAGAATTATAAAAAACAAGAAAGTATAATCCTTGACGATTATAACTTTCATTCTGGAAAATCTAGATCCTGATGATGCGGTCAAGTTTAACTATATATCTACTTCGTAAAATTGTCCATTTATAGCTCTTGGTATGGCTTCAGACTATGCCTTACTGTAGGTTTACATTTCATTGCTAAAATTCTTTCTGGGTTTGACTACTGATTTTTTTAGTTTCAATCTATAACTTTTCTGCTGCTTGCTTCATTCCAACTTCCGATGTGAATATGCAGGCAGTTGATATTTTCTTGCATCTTCATGGTGATGGGATTCCTTAAGATTCTTCATTAACTATGGTTTCTTGTACTTTTGACTTG
Organism: Lumnitzera littorea; assembly: GCA_024138015.1. Lineage (NCBI taxonomy): Eukaryota > Viridiplantae > Streptophyta > Magnoliopsida > Myrtales > Combretaceae > Lumnitzera > Lumnitzera littorea. Next base: position 44,577,431 of record JAMXBB010000007.1, on the reverse strand, counting down.
GCACTTAAAATTTGGTTTCCTGCTTTTAGGTTGGATGATTTGGATTCTAGAATATCGGCATCTTCAGATACAGGGATGAAGAAATGTGGATTCAGTATTGAGGGGCTGGGCCGTTCTGGTCATGCAAACAATGCCAAATCTAAATCCTTCAAGGATGGAATGAAAAAGGGATCTGAAGGTCTTAAATCAATAGGCCGCTCACTCAGATTTGGAGTATCTCGGGCAGTGTTCCCTGAAGATCTGAAAACATCGGAGAAAAAGATTCTTGATCCACAAGCTAAATTCCTGCTTTTGTGGAACAAGCTCTCTGTGACATCATGTATCCTGGCAATATCTGTGGATCCTCTTTTCTTTTACCTTCCCGTAATCGATACTTCATTTGAATGTATTGGAATAGATCGAAAATTGGCGATCACGGTGACAACATTGCGAACCATTATAGATGCTTTCTATCTTTTTCATATTTCTCTTCAATTTCGAACAGCTTATATTGCTCCATCATCACGGGTTTTCGGTCGAGGTGAACTTGTGATAGATCCTGCACAAATTGCAAAGCGATACTTACGACGTTACTTCATCATTGATTTTCTTTCTATTCTACCTTTACCTCAGGTAATCCCTGCACTGTAGAGGTTGCTAGCTACCCCTTGGAACATTTAATCTGTAAATCCAAGATGCTCATATATGGACCGTTTCTTCTTCCTTGCTTTAGCTCAATAAATACTATTTATATTCAGATATTAGTAAAAGCCAAGTTAGTATGGAAAAGGAAACAATCAGGTCTTTTTTAGTATAAGAGCAAGTTTTCTATATTTTTCTTTTCTCTTCTTCCAAAAGACGTTTAGTTATTGTTTTGGTTGCAGAGGAACGAGAAATGGTAGAAAGAAGCTTTCTATCATTACCACCATTTTAGTGTATCAAAATTTTTACCCCCTAGAGAAGTGTGTGTACAGTGAAGTATCACAAAACTATGTATATAATGAGAGGCACTATAGCGGGCACAAGTGTGCAAGGTTGACACAGACACAATCAATGTAAAGAAAATATAAGACCCTTTTTGGGTCTTTCCAATTTTCTACTAATTTTCACCAAATTACAGAGCGTGCCCACCCATCCCACTCCCACCCCCCTCCCCCCAAACCAAATAAAAAGGGAAAAAAAAATAGAAATAAAAATTCACCAACCTAATGAGTTCGCAGGTCTTTCTTTTTTTGGCCTCTAAGGGAGCTTCATTCTTATCCTTGTACTTCTATGATGGTGGTTGGGGATAATTACATTTTCAAGAAGGCATTAATATCCTTATATCTGTATTGTGTAGATTGTCGTCTGGAGATTCCTTTTGAGGTCGAATGGTTCTGATGTACTAGCTACAAGGCAGGCTTTGCTTTTTATCATCTTCATCCAATACATTCCTAGATTTCTGCGGTTTATTCCACTGACATCAGAACTGAAGAGGACAGCAGGTGTTTTTGCTGAGACAGCATGGGCTGGTGCTGCATATTATTTGCTTTTATACATGCTTGCCAGTCATGTGAGTTTCCAACAGTCCTGTCACCTGTTCTTCTAATTGTTTCCTGTTGGATAAACCTTTTTAATGTATACAAATTGTTATATGCATTCTAATTTTGCATGCATTTGTAAATAGTTTCTGTTTAACTCATTCTTCCTGTATAAATACACACACATTAACTTGAGTTCATTCAAGTATATTATTGAAGGTACATTTGAGGGCCTTTTTGGCGGCACTGGCTTGATATTGAGTGTTTGGCTAACATAGATACGTAAAGTAACATGGCAAATACGCTTAGTAGATATAGACTAGACATAGAATTGAAAGAAAAAATGAAAATCAGATATTGCTGAGACACAAACCAAAATAGATGAAACAAAAGTGGACCAAGAATGCATATTAGTATAGTAGGGTATATTAATAGACTTCTTTGTGTAAACTTCTCTTTTCAATGAGCTCTTTCCTAGGGGAAATAGATTAAACATATTGCATTGGTGAAATTACATTGAGAGATAAAATCCAACCACAAAATAGAATGTGGGATGAGAATATTCAAACGTAGTACTTGAGCTCTGCCACCAATCAGTTCATCATGAAGTAGATCTCTTTTAGCTGTTTTGCAGTCCATAAGATATGCTCTCACTGAAACTTGAGCGTGCTAGATATTGGGCTTTTTCATTTCTTGTTGTATGGAGAGACGTTCCCCTGATATAGGGTGAAAATTTGACTATGTAAACATTCAGTAATAAATCATTTTAGTCAAGATGCCATTGCATGTTTCAAGGTGCACTGGCTTCAATCTTCTAGCCACCAGTTTATATTACTTTTGTTTATCTTCTACTTGGAACTGGTATGCTCATTTCCTTCTAATACCTATATTAAACTTCTGGAATGCTGACATGGAAGGTCATAACTTTTCTTACATCTTATTTACTCTGAATGTTCCAGATAGTTGGAGCATTCTGGTATCTGTTCGCAGTGGAAAGAAATGATGCATGCTGGCAAAAAGCTTGCGATGAAAATACATGCGTTAAAGATTTTCTCTATTGTGGGAACCAAAACATGCCTGATTACAGTGCTTGGAATAACACAAAAGTCAATGTTCTCAACTCCACTTGTTCAGCAGATGGAGATGACCCCCCATTTGATTATGGCATCTACCAACAGGCATTGACATCTAAAATAGTTTCATCATCCATGAATTTTGTCTCTAAGTATTGCTATTGTTTATGGTGGGGCCTGCAAAATCTGAGGTAAATATGTTTCTACACTCCTCAGCTTATAGAAAAATATGATTGCCCCTTGGGATTTGACAATTTTTTTAACGTGTTAGTTAATCATGAGCCTATCTTGCAGAGGTTTAGCCTTTTTAATTCTGGATTACTAGCTACACTTTGAATTTGCTTCAACTTCTCAATTTGAATATGCAAGGGAAAAGGATAAGGTAGTGGCTGCTTGGTTGTAACTAAACAAGGCCAAAGCTTTTGTAAAATACATGAACATTGTACTTATAGCATTACATTAAAAGGCCTGAAGTTGTACAGGTGCTCCCCAAAAAAGAGTCAACCTTCTCAATGATAACAAAGGAGTTGGTTCTGTCTCTTCATTTCTATTTTCTTTTCCTGGAATGTGGCTTGAGAAGGAGTTTTAAGGACTCAAGGGAGGACGAAGTTATGTACATACCTGGAATCTGGGATTTTGCAAATCTAGCATACAAATTATACATAAAAAGGAACAGTGCATGTGGGCTGAGCCATTTCTTTCCAAGTGGTGGCCCCATTAGGCCTGACCTGGTGGGGAAGAGAAACTGAAGTTTGGCAAAATTATACTGATGAGAAACTTCAGTCCCCAGGAGCTTGCAACATGTAATGAAGGGATTTGGTGGCTAAGTTTGCCTCAACTCAATGGTTGAGTTATAAAATTCTGTCTTTGTAACCAGTTGCCCTCAAAGGAGAGATTGTCTACTGATTTCACTCAAGATCTACAATTGAGGGTATTAAACTAGCTGGCTCTGTTAGGTGCTTATACTCATCTTATAGTGCAATATTCTCCTTCATAATTGTCTGCATAAATTAGCATAAATGTTGGCAAATGTTATCTCAGGTCTGTCCCCTGGAAGAAAAGAAGTAAGCACTCTACATTGCCCATGATTTACTCGTAAGTGACTTCCTGCATGATTCCAAATAAGCAGCATATTTTAAGAAAATGATCCTCAAAATTCAGTTGTCATACCAAAAGCCAGTAGATTTTGGACTGTCAAAGCCCAGCTTTGTGCTCCTTATGGAATGAGCTTTGCCTACTATCTGGCCGTCTCTCTAATAGGTCCAATCCCAGAACCATGGCTTCTTCAGGTATCCATTTTCCAGGCTTTGCTCCATTATTGAAGAAGGGTGGTCTCTTCCTCCCATTGAGGGGTTGCAACAAATTAACGTCCCAGTTAACATGTTGCCATCAGCTAGTAGAATGGACTGATTGAATTGGACTCATTCGTACTTTTGACACTTTACCATTTCGAGCACTTGTGATAGTCTTCACATGATGGTTAAAGTTTCCTTGGGAAAAAAGTTGTCTGGTGTCCTAAATCCATCCCTAGGCATGCTTTCATACTTTGCTTGCATGCTGGGAAATTGTACACAATTGACAAACTGATTGCCTGGATTGTCATGCTCCAGTCCTCTTGCTACCTTTTGTGGAGCTTCTGATGTAAACCATGATTATCCCTTTTTAGTGTCATATCTCTCAATTGATATGGCAGCAGGTAGATTAGGATGGCCTTTGACTTGTCACGATTAGTCAGGAGTTAACTCTGGGCTTCTTGCAACATCTTCGACCTGTCCGCTGATTCTTTCCTGGCATCATGCGCTTGCTACTGCAATCTATTGCATCTGGTGAACAAGAAATTCCATTTATAAGGGTGATGGTCACTTGCAATCCTATGTTTTCGATAGGAGAGTTCTATCCTATGTTTGTCATTGATATCCTCTTTTGGCCTTGGTTTAGTCTAGTTTCTTGCCGCTCCCAGGCTGCTTGTCACCCACGTTTTGTGATGCTTCTCATTGTAGAGGTGTTTGCTTTTTGTTTCATTCCTTTCTTGTTTAGCTAGTGATTTTTGTAAATGCTTTCTCACGAAAATACAGATTAATTACTTGCCCAAAAAAGAAAAAGTATGCCCTACCGTGGCATAGCCTATTTCTAATGTATTTCCCTAGGCCACTTCCATGAAGAATCAGTCTTAGAGAGTGATACCTTGTGAATGGATGAGCTATCCATGCTAATTTCATGTATAGGTTTGCTGATATTGACAACCTGATATAGGCAGCTAAATTTCTTCTAATTCTAAGTTGCATTTTCTTATTGTGATGAACCATGAAGATAATAGTAGTATAGTGATGTATTGTAACTGTTAGAATTGTGTATAAATAAGGAGTGGGAGATAGGTAGGTAGGTATTATTCATTTTGTTAGTTTCTTGTTGAGAGAAGTTGAGGGAATGGTAGTATTCTAGTTAGAGAGTGTTTAGCAACCTAGCTGGAAAGTGCCATTTATGGTAATTTTGCTTATCAATTGTCCAATTTACATTCAATAGTTATCTTAGTTTGCTGTACTTTTGATACTGCAACCCACGGTTGTTTCACTTATGCAGACATTTATCTGATTAGGTGAATTGTTCATTGATGGATGGTGTCTTGCAAAAATCTTTGAAGGTTAGAAAGTGTTTATACTTAAATAATCAGAGACTTTTGAAAGCAGGTAAATCTAAGATAGCTCTTTCTGGTAGCATTTTCAAGCCACAGTTTTAGCCTTTTGCTAGGTTCTGCTTGCCCTTGTCCCTTGCTGGTCGACCTCCTTTTCCGGTGTGTTTTCTTCTTTTTTCGCCACCTTTTGAAGTATCTTCTCTTTGTTCTCCTCTGCTTGCCATTCAATGGCTGGTAGTCTCCTTTGCTGGTGAATTTTCTGCTTGTTTTCTCCAGCTCTTTGAAGGCAAGCTCTCTGTTCATTGACCTTCTTTGATGACTAGGGTTATTCTTCTCCATGGTTTTTCTGCATTACTATTCACATCAGCATGTCCAAAACGACTCCTGGTCTACCTCCACTAAGATGAAGCCACTCCTAGCCAAGTTGGCATTGTCCCTGACAAGGGGTAAGCTGTCTTCAACCTTGACAGCCTTGCCTCCAACTCTTATCGTTTCTTCTGAAGCTGTCATCGTTGCATCCTCTCCAGTGAAGGTTTCTTTGTTGAACAACCCTAAGTTATTGTTCAAAGATATCTTGATTAAGGTTCCTGCTAACCCTCCCTCATCCTCATTGGTAAAGTTTCCCTAACCCTTCAGCAGTCCCTCCATCCTACACAATCACATCATTTCAGTTAATCCTCCTGTCCTTTCCAACCCCTCCTTTCCTTCTCATTCAAACCTTGACCTCCTTTTCTCCCTGGCTTTTTTCCATTACCACTCACCTTGGTGCATCCACAATGGGTCCTGGTCTACCTCCCCCTAAAATGGAGCCACTCTTAGCCAAGCAGTTTTTGTTTTTGACAAGATAAGCTGTCTTCGACCTTGCCAGCCTGCCTCCAACTCTTGTTGCTTCTTCTAAAGCTGTCATTGTTGCTTTCTCTCCAGTCAAGGTTTCTTTGTTGAACAAACCTAAGTTGTTGTTCAAAGATATCTTGACTAAGGTTCCTACTAACCCCCCCTCATCCTCCTCATTGGAAAAGTTTCCTAACCCTTCAGCAGTCCCTTGACCCTGCTCAATCACATCTATTCAGTTACCCCGCCTATCCTTTCCAATCCCTTCTTCCCTTCTCATTCAAACCTTGACCTCCTTTTTCCTCCTTTTCTGTCTCGTTCTCCTTTTTATCCCTTTCCTTATCCTAAACCCACTCCTTCCAATGTGGTTGGGGAGCACAAGTCTTTTGTGGAGGTCTATTCAAACTTGAATCCTATGTCAGAGCTTGATTGTTCCATTGATTTCTACCTTCTTATCTTGAACAGGGAGGTTTTTGTAGTGGTGCTACCATGAGAGGTGATTGAATTTGGGGCTTGTTTATGGAGAAATATTGTAGTAGGCTGGTCTTTTGGAAAGTTCCTTCCCCTTCCTGGTTGTGGAAAATATTGTCCATGCAATATAAGATTGTTTGACTTGCTAAAGGTCTTGAGTAATTAAAGAGGTACTTTCATTTTCGAGTTTGGTAATGATGGATAGGTAAAGAAGGTACTAGAAACCCCTTGGTGCTATTATAGTCAGTACCTGATTCTCTGACATTGGGAAATGGGAATGTCATTTGCAAGTGAAGCCCTTAGCCTCTATACCAATTTGGGTTAAGCTTTGGGATGCCCTTGTGGAGTTTTTCCATAAGTAGGGCATTGGTTACGAGTAGACTTGGGAAACCATTGATTGTTGATTTTATTATAGTTTGGTAAGAAAGATTGAGTTTTGCTTGGGTTTGTGTTGAGAGCGCACTAATAGTGATTCTATTGACTCTGTTTAGTGTGTTTGTATTGATGGTAGAATGATTCCTATTGAATTTGAATACCGGTGGGAGCCTCCTAGTTGGTCCTGATGTAGGACTTGTGGGTTGTAAGGTGATTGCTTGCACTCTAAAGGAAGAGGGTCTGTTGACCCTATCCCCCTGGAGTGCTGATGAACACTGTTATAGACAAGGTTGTTGAGGCCTCTCTTTCTTCAAGCTTAGTAACTGAGACTCTTGGAGAAGCGAGAGCCATTGTAAATGCCAATAACCTGGTAGGTGTAGGTGTCTAGAGAAGATATGCCCCTTAGTTCCAATAAATCTCTAGGACCAGACTCCTCTCTCGATTTGACATTGTCTGACTTCCTTAAGGATTCTCTCCTCCCTCTCACTGAGCATCTTGGAAATTGTCTTCTAGAGGTGCGCATGCTAAGAAGAAGAAGAAGAGTAAACAATGCTATATGACGTAAGGTGTTAGATTGTGCTATTTCTTTGTTGTTCTCGAATCTCTTGTTTTTGTTATATCAACCTTTAGGGTGCTTTGGATATTCCAATTCTTGTTTTTGCTCACCCTAAAGGGTGTGCAGACCTTTTTTTCCTCTCATTTTTTGGTTCTGCCCTTTTGTTGTATTACTTCTCCTAATAATAAAAAAATGAAGAGGAATCTGAATTTGCCCAAAAGACAGCTCTTTCTTCCGTTTAAAAATTGTTCATACATGTTTTTCTAGTGTGACCACAACAGAGTTTTTCTTCCATTCCTTGTGATTGTGTTTACCCTGATTTGTTGACTCTAGTCCCCTTGAATAAAAGAGGAAATAAGGCTGTCTATAATTCTCTTGAGAAATTTTGTCTCACACCGAGATACTGTTTTTATGGGAGGCATGGTTACAATCAACACATTGATTAGTATAGATTGCTTGTCATTCTCCTCTTTTCTTATTTTATCAGCAATTTTTTACATCTGACCTGAATTTTCTGGTTTGTGCAGCACACTTGGGCAGGGACTTGAAACAAGCACCTATCCGTGGGAAGTCCTGTTCTCAATTGCACTAGCAATTTTGGGCCTCATCCTCTTTGCTCTTCTGATTGGGAATATGCAGGTAAAATGGAAAGTCTTCTATTTTACAAGATTCCTTTTGATAGACATCATGGATACTGAGCTGAGCAAGCTTTTATTCTTTTTTCTCTTCTTTTTTTTTTTTAATTATTATTATTAATTTTTAAAGATTTTTTGCATTTCTACCACATCTTGGGTCTTCCCAAGCGTCTTTCCTATGGAAATTAAATTCTATATAAGTGGTGAAACTTCATTTATCACATATTATAGTTCTTCCTAGTGTCTCTGTAGAGTCTGGTATTGCAATTACCGATACTAAAACTTGGACCTGTAGATCAATGCGATTTTGTATATCCCAATTATGTATCAACACTCACATGAGCTGAGACTTTAGCTAAGGCCAGTCATGTGAAAGTAATTATATAAATAGTCAAATATCAAGATGGAGACTTAATATGAGTGATGTAATATCAAATTTATCCATGTGGATGATATGAAAGTATTAAGCCTATTGCCTTTTTACTTTTATGTCACTCTTCAAGGCTGCTGAAATTTGAAATTTGCAAATTAAATTTTTGTTATGCAACAGACCTATCTTCAATCTCTTACTATTCGGCTGGAAGAAATGAGAGTAAAGAGGCGTGACTCTGAACAGTGGATGCACCATCGCTTGCTCCCACCAGATCTTAGGGAACGTGTTAGGCGTTATGATCAGTACAAGTGGCTGGAAACACGCGGGGTTGATGAAGAGACCCTTGTTCAAAGTCTGCCAAAGGACCTTAGACGAGATATCAAGCGCCATCTCTGTTTGGCTTTGGTTAGGAGGGTAATTTGCTGTAATTCTTTGCTCTACATCTGTGCTTTATAGCATGTGGAATTTTTTCATATTTGGCAATCTAAATATAGAAACCAAAGTATTTGCATAAATAGTTTGTTGCCCTTGGAAACAGCTGGAATTCTTCGATTTCTTTTTTCTTGTAAAAACATATAAAAGGGTAAACATCCTATTATCTATATTCCTCTTCATTGTCTTGCAACTCATTGTGATTAAGATTACCCTGCTAGCAAAGCGGGATATACATTACAGATGGGCTTTTCATTATCTAATTTTTTCTTGTGGCATTTTGCTGCTTGCTGCTTTTGACAGGTTCCTCTATTTGAAAATATGGATGAGAGGTTGCTTGATGCAATTTGTGAGCGATTGAAACCAAGTTTATTTACAGAAAATACTTATATCGTTCGAGAAGGGGATCCTGTAGATGAGATGCTCTTTATTATCCGTGGCCGTCTTGAAAGTGTCACCACTGATGGTGGAAGGAGCGGATTCTTCAACCGCAGTTTTCTAAAAGAAGGTGATTTCTGTGGTGAGGAGTTGTTAACTTGGGCACTGGACCCCAAGTCAGGCTCAAACCTCCCATCCTCTACTAGAACTGTAAAGGCTCTGACAGAGGTTGAGGCCTTTGCTCTAATAGCTGAGGAATTAAAGTTTGTGGCTAGTCAGTTTAGACGGCTCCACAGCAGGCAGGTTCAGCACACTTTTCGCTTTTACTCGCAGCAGTGGAGGACATGGGCTGCTTGCTTTATTCAAGCGGCATGGCGTCGATACTCCAAGAGGAAGAGCATGGAACTACGCAGAAAGGAGGAAGAAGAGGAGGAGGAAGCCGAAGGGTCAAGACGCAACAGTACAAGTGGAGGTTCATACAGTATTGGTGCCACGTTTCTAGCTTCCAGGTTTGCTGCAAATGCCCTCCGTGGTGTCCACAGGAACAGGAATGCCAAGAGTGCTAGGGACTTGGTGAAGCTACAGAAGCCTCCAGAGCCCGACTTCACTGCAGAAGATGCAGATTAGTTTTGATGTACAATAGTCTCTTAAATGGAATACGTTATTGATTGATAAAACGGATGTCAGTTGCTCCGAAGACAAGGATAGTAAATTCCATAGAACCTATTCTGTAATTGTATGTAAAAGCTGGGTCTCATTTAGAGAATTGTTTCATAATTGCTTTAATTTGACAAACTCCAGTTTAGTGCTACTGCTGTCTGATACGAATTTGTACATGTTTAATGTAACATGGTGTTATCCTGCAATCCTTGGAGAGTGGACTCTGGATAATGTTAATTCTGTAGGAACATCATTCCTTTTGTAGCTCTCCGCATCGTCCTGCAAAATATGCAAGCACCAAATAGGATGGATTGTGTAGATCCTTTTATTTTTTGCACTTGAATAAAGCTCCGGTGATTCAGAAAGGACCACATGCAAAATATCTATTTTGAAATGATCATTGCATTTGAGTTATACAACGTTTGATGTCTTATTGGATAAGCTTTGAGGAACTCAGCTAACCAGTTATGCGACTTGTTGTATCACCTCTCCGGCAACCTATGACAATGGGAGAATGTTGCAGTTAAGGTTCAATGTCCATGCAGTGTATCTCAACCAAGATGTAACCTCATTAGAGAAATGACGGTAGTATTTTTGAACTCATTCAACTTGCATATATATATCATATATATAAATATAAAATATATATTTATATATATAATGTAATATTTACAAATTATATGTAATATATGCATTTATAAATATATGGTTAAATTACAAAGAAGTAACCTATGTTTTGGATCATTTACAAACATATTATTTATGTTTTATTTTTTAACAAAGAGATGATCCATATTATTTAATCTTTTGTTAATTATAAATTTAGACACATGTTTGACATTGCATTACTCTTGAAAAAAATAAGTAAATAAAATAATATTATGAAAAAATTTTATTCATATAATTTAATAAAAAATATAAAGAAAATTATAGGTAAAAGAAAGGAAAGCAAAAGATGACAGATGACCAACGAAATAGACAACTTCTTTCCATTCCTTAAGTCCGATCAAAGACGATGAATACAAGAGGAAGCATTGAGCTGATATTTCTAAGGACAAAAAACGTTATCATAATAATTAACTCTAATGCCAAAATATTTGAAAATAGTGGACTTAAATAAAAGAAAGAAAAAACTCAATAACAATTCAAATTTCAAGCTTTCAATTCGTCAAATTCCTAGACGATTTGAAATAAAAAGAACCATTTTTCCTAATCTATTAATAGCTAAAATACTAATCTAAATTTCGTTTCTCTTGGTTTTCCATAAGTTTATAGAAATCGTAGAGAGAGAAACTACACTGTGTTTTTAGTTTCTAGAGAGAGAAGTTCAAATATTAATTTGATTTTGGATCTTTTGCTTTCATTCGGTTGTTTATTACTGTTTCTTATACTTAATTGTTTATATAAACACCAATAAAAATAAGATCTATTACCCTAAACAATTGATTCAAACAGTGAGTTAGGACTCATCCTTCCTTTTCAATTGATTCAAATAGTGAGTTAGGACTCATCCTTCCTTTTCTTTTCTTTTCTTTTCTTTTTTTTTTTTTTGGCACTTTCTGGCTGTTTTTCAACCACCAGAGACTTTAGGAATCTGATTAAGTCATAATCTTCAATTTAGAGTTCCAAACAATGATAATCTGCACTTTCAACTCATCCAGCAAGGTATACAACTTGTAGGAGAAAGAAAAGTTTTGTGAAAATAAAATGAGACTCTTAGCCTTCTAAATTAGTTACAAAGTATTTATAATGCCTATAAGCTATGTAACTAACTAAATGTAAAACTAAACAACAAATAAAGAAATACAGCTGTCGAGTAAAGTAAAATACACGTGGAAATAAAGTAAATATAAAGTAAATATTCTATGATCACCCCCCCACCGCCCAGTTAGTGAGGATTGCAATGCCAACTTGGTGCAAAAATGATATAATTGCTGAGAAGGCAAGGACTTAGTGAACAAATTAACTACTTGCAACCGAGAGGGAATGTATACAAACTTGATGAATCCTAAGGTGACATGCTCTTATACAATATGCACATCAATATCAATGTGTTTTGTAAGAGAGTGTAAATATAGATTAGAAGCAACAAGCATAGTGGAATTATTATCATAATGGATAACAATAGGTAATACCAACGAAATAGAAAGATCATTGAGGACATAAGACACCCATTGAACTTCTTTGACAACCGTAGCAAGACTACAGTACTTAGCTTTAGTAGATGAGGTGGAAACAGTGGATTATTTTTAGTTTTCCAAGAAACCAAAGATGAATCCAAGAACACAGAGTAACCAGTAATGGAGCACCTATCAATAGAATTAGATGCCTAATCGACATCAGAATATGTAGGCAAATCTAAAGAAGCTATAGACGAATAGAACAAGCCTAAAGACAAAGTACCTTTAAGGTATTTCAAGCAGCAGAAGTCACATGAAAAATAGAAAGCAAGGGTATAGGAACAAGTTTAGCACCAGACAAACCAGTTTCAAGCAGCACATTAAGGATAAATTTCCTTTGATGAAGTAAACAACCTAAAGAAGTACGACAAGGTTCTAAACCAAGATAATAGCGCGCAAGACCTAAATCCTTAATAGTAAAAGTATCATGAAGTTGCTACTTGATTTCTGGTATGAATGATGCATTTGAACCGGTCACTAAAATATCATCCACATAAAGCAAAATAATCACACAACCATCAACATGATGCCTTACAAAAAGTGAATAATCATACTTTGATTGTGAGAAGCCACAAGAGATAAGAAAACTAGAAATCTCTAAGTTCTACTACTGAGAGGCTTGCTTAAGCCCATATAATGACTTCTTTAAGCAAAACACTTAAGTGGAATGAACCTTAAAATAACTTGAAGGTGGCATCATGTAAATTTCTTCATGTAAATGACCATAAAAAAATGCATTATTAATATCAATATGATATATGGGCCAAGAAGAAACAACAGCAACTGAAAGCAAAATCCTAACAGTAGACAATTTAACTACTAAAGAAAAAGTTTCATTATAATCCTCACCCACAATTTAGATATATCCCTTAGCCACAAGTCTAGCTTTATACCTTTCAACACTTTCATCTGGTTTATATTTAATTTTATAAACCCAGCAACATCCTATAGCCTTTTTATTAGGAGGTAACTCCACAAGATCCCATGTGTCATTGCATTCTAAAGCCAATAATTCTTGCTCCATGGCTTTAACCCATTCATCTTGATTAACTGGCCATAAATAAGTCTTAGGCTCTTAAACAGTTGATATGTGCGTAAGGAAAGTAACATAATTAGAAGGATAGTTGCTAAAATCACATTATAACCACTTACAAAAATTTTCTGCAATTTCAAACGGTTTTTGAATAGAACCATCAACAAAATTGATTTTAACCTTCGCACCTAATCTTAATCTCATCAACTTACTCCATGAAAGGTAATTATTACCATTAAAGATGATATTACCAATAGACATCCCAGGATCATCTAATCCAAACAAATAAAAAGGATCATTTAACCCTAATTCAGCTACGTTATTCATTTCTCTGACTTCAACTTGATTCACGTAATTGTTCAAGTAAATTAACAAATAACAAGAACCGAAATACTTGGAACCTACTCTGATACCATTTAGGAATCCAATTAAGTCACAATCTTCAATTTAGAATTCCCAATAATGATAATCTGCACTCTCGGCTCATCCAGTAGAGTATACGACTTATAGGAGAAAGAAGAGTTTTGTGAAGATGAAATGAGACTCTCAGCCTTCTGAATTAGTTACAAAGTATTTATAACATCTATAAGCTACGTAACTAACTAACTAACTAACTAATTAACTAAATGTAAAAGTAAACAACAAATAAAAAAATATAGCTATCAAGTAAAGTAAAATACATGTGGAAATAAAGTAAATATTCTATGAGAGACCTCCTTAGAGCGGTCGCATGAGTAACGGTAACGTGATTCCTCCTTCATGGTTGTTAGAGGTCCTCTGAATTGGTGTTAGCCAACAAATGTCTATCCAGTTATTTTTCTCTATTTTCTTCTTTTTTTATTTTTGTACTTTTTTAATTTTCTTATCAAATTATTTAAATAAAAATATTTAGTAATATTATAATACTTAATTATTTTTTCCAAACTAATGAGATGTTAACATGTGTCTAAATCTATAATTAACAAAGATTAAATAATATAAGTCACTTTTTTATCAAAAAATAAAATATAGGTAATATATTTGTAAATGACCCAAAACACATGTTACTTCTTTATAATTTACCCTAAATATATCATATTGATTACTTTTTCCTTTTATTTGTTAAATTTAACAAGGTTGAACTGCTAGTTCAAACATGTTAGCAAGGTTGGCCTACTTAGACCTATTTAAATTGGTGGTTCTAAAGCCAATTCAAGCCCTGCTTCCATAGGTTGGTTATGGGCCCTTAAACCAAGGCTAGTTCCGAATAATTTCATGTGTTTAAATTGGCCCTTCCTTGATTGTACTCCCGATTGTGGTAAAATTTAATTAAATTTCTCTCTCTCTCCCTTTGACTTTTGTTTAACTAAGTTTTTTTAGTTTTTATTTTTTCAAAACAAAGTTTGATATGTTACCAATTTATCATTTATATGCTTAAACATTTTTGCATCAAATAACAGTTGATATCGTTGGGGATTTTTTAGGTGTAATGGAGTAAATATTAAAAGCTTAAATTACTCTCTTTAAACAAATAATACTTTATTAAAATTTGCTATCAATAAAGAGGACTGAAATGATTCGATCACTAGAGTATTTGATCGAATTTTGGCATAAAATAGAAAAACTTCTTATGTACTTATCCTAAATTACCCTAGAACACAACTTTAAAATATAGTTTATACTTTTGGAGTTCATTCTTAAAATATAAAACAAAAACATTTTGTAATAATGATAGACAGAAAAAGTAAAGTGACACACATTGTAATAATGATAGACAGAAAAAGTAACGTAAAATAAATAAATAAATAAAATGGAAAACTACCAAAACCCTACCTTACCTAAACTTTATAAATAAGATCTATAGCCCCTTCCGCAATTAAATCCATGATTTCTCTAAATATTTTTTTTAATGCCATAGTAAAAATACTATTAAGAGAGTTACAATTGAGGGGATTAGCATTTGAAAGTAAGTTTAAATAGAGATCAATATCTCAAAAGGTTCAAATAATTTTATAAATTGACTGTTATGAATCCTTTATTTGAACCGTTTTATAAAACGTTGATCCTTTATTTGAACTTTTTGAAACGTTAATCCGTTAATTAAATTTACCCTAAAATGTTGATCACTTCCATTGTAATTCTTCCCAATAGTATTAAAAACTAGCCAGTAAATTACATCATGTTCTGTAATATTAAAATGGCAAGACCTGGTCGAACCTATAGGATTTACAATACTAATTACTAACTATATTAACTCTACTTCTATCTAGGCTATTGAATGGTAGTATGCAAGCAATAACAAAAGCTGAATTAATTCTAAAGCTTAACTTTGAATTGCTTAAAACTAAAGGCTTAAAATTAAATGGATTAAAACGTGAGATCTTCATATTGATGCCTCGACCTATACTCATCAAATATTAACTATCAAAATTTTGATTAGGTTCACAAGAGTCTCCTTTTGGACTTATTGATGGTCCCAATTACACCATCAACTTCCTCCGGAGTTGTCTAATTTGTATATATCAACTAATAATTATCTTTGTCTCATGCACCTAAATATCCTAATTAATCTTAGTTAACCCTATATGTCTATATAAAGATAATTCAAATTAAATGCATTGCATGAAGAATGTAATCCTTGAAATAAACCTATCAAGCATGTATCCTTGTCTTACTTGAATCAAATCCTCTCTCAAATCATATAAAACCTGAATTTCCTTTTGAGTTTATAGGAGTTCTAATCCTCAAAAGTATTACTAGTCAAATAACAAATAAATGAATCATGAGTTTGAGAAAATTAAGTTTCATGAACAACTAAAACATAGTACTTGAAATTACCATGTATCAATCAATCTTTCATTGAGTGTTTCAACATTTCTATTGTGTTTAGATTGGTAGAAACCAAGAGAAAGTTAAGGAAACAGGTGGAAGTAAGAGAAATTGTACGTGTGATTAGAGTGGAAATGAGATGAAATGGCTAGAAAGGAGTGGCATTGTTTCCACTCTAGAAGCCTTTTTCTTTCTCTCTAAATTTGGAGAGAAATCAAAAGAAAAGAGTGAAAAACCTTTGAAATTACAAATTTAGTTTCGATATGAAAGAGAAATTAAAAAGAAGAAGAAGAAGAAGAAGTCTAAGGAGACTAATTTAGTCTAGCTATTATTTTATTTCTCTTCATTTCATTTCATTTCCTTGCATTAACCAAACATGTAAAAAAGAAACATTTCCACTTATTTCTTGCCATTTCCACATTTTATATGCAAAAATGCATAAAAATTGCATTTCCTTTGTTTTCTCTTCCTTTCCATATACTTCTTCCCATTTCTGCTCTTTAAAAGTATGCCAAACATAGTGTCCATACTTTTAGATCATGATGACAAGAGATTCAATGTCTAAGCTAAAAAAGAAAGATCCATGGAAAATCTAAAGATAAAGGAAAGGAAAGACTTGATCTTGATTAGGAGATCTTGACTATGACTTCAAATGCTTTTGCAACAAGTGTGCTATAGTTTCTCATAGCCTTAACAGCCCAAGGGATACTTAACGATCTCTACTATGATGTTAGAGAAAGAAAATGAGAGAAGTATGAAAAAGTTTGTTGAAACATGTGAAATGACCTATTTGTAATGTGCATATTGATGGGGTTTCCATTGATCGTGATGAAACTTCATTCAAATGAAGTCTACAGAACGTCGAGGCACATATAGGTTTTCTTAACACCATCTAAATGAAATAAGCTGTCCATTCAAGCAAAGTCTCCTTGTATATAGGGTTAATGTCGTAAGTGGTACTCTAACTTTACCAATTTTTTTAATTTATTACCTAAACTTATAATTTGTCAATTTAATACCTAAGTAAACTTTTCCTTGTTGCTTTTGGTACTTGACCTAACTCTGCTTGCCACCATTAGTTGATGTAGATGATCCAACTAATATATGGACTATATGTGTAAAAAACAATGAAACAAACACTTCATATGCCACTTTAGCTACCATGTAGACATCCAGATGGAATAGGAATGAAAAAAAATATATATATACGAGCAAGATTGAAAAGAAAGAAGAACCAATACGTTCTTACCCTACAATGCGTAGAAATAAGTTGCAAAGAAACATATCCATTAATAGGGATCATGGACCTGTCACGTGCTCCCAAACTCGAGAACTCGTTCATATGATTCGCTGAGCTATTCGAAGGGAGCTTACTCTAAAGAGTAATGCAATCTCTAATCTAACCAGCTGAGTTACTCAGTTCTCTACCTCATTCAAGAGATTACCGAAGTGACCGAACTATTGCTTAGCCAACCCCTCCATAATACATTTGTCTAAGTACTGAGCTAACATACTGCAGACCTAATACATTGCCAAGGCCGAGTCGACCCTGATCGTAAGTTGACCGGTCAAAGCCAACCTGATAATGGACCACCTCCTAAACCAACCCTTCCTTAGTCTGTAACATTCGAGTTACTGAGCTATCAAACTACCAAACTTAACCTGATCTGCTTAGAATCTGCTCTACTTAGCAAGTAGCATCAATAGGACCACAGAATGGACAGTTGACATACGTCCTATTTTCCGACATCCGTATTATCCTTTTGTAATTGAATATTCTTTTTGTTCGATTACAACTCTAACCTTGTAAATTATTCATTTTCCTTTTCTAGTAGGAATCATTTTGTAATTTATACTAACTTAAAACTTATCCTGATTAGGTCACACAAATGCTTATAAATTGCAATAGTCGCAACAGTTAATACCATTGATATTCAGACATACTCTTGTGAGCTAAGTGTCTTTTGTTTACTCTCATTTACCCTTATCTAATCCATTGTGAGCATGAATTTGTAATGAGTAACCTTCAGCCATACTTATACATAATATCAAGGTGCAACTTGAGCTTGTGTAAAGTGTTGGTGCGTCATATTCATCGTTGGTGCATGAGAACTCCTTGCTCAAACCTTTTACTACCATTTACCTTTCGGAGTATCTTGCAATTCAGACCCATCCCCTTTGGTTCATGTGATACTGGACATTGTATGTTCATCTATACTGTACCCATATCATCTTGGTATTAGAGCTTGGTTATGTCTAAACAAGTTCTTGTTACTTGCACTTTGAGTGGTTTACTATTGTTATAAGTGTTTCAAAGTCAGTTTATTGTTGTTGTGACTGTTCAAAGAGTGTTTAGAGTAAAGAGATTCCATGCTCTATTTTACCCTATTTCTTGTTCGTAAAATAGAGTGTATGTATGTGTTCACTTAGTTTATTATATGTTGGTTGTATTAGCTATTAGTGTATTCAACATTGTCTTATTCCTGTTTAGTGGAAGGAAATTTTTAATATTTCAGTTGTTAATCTCTTGTAAAAGACGACAATGTTTGACTTTAATGTTCAACGAACTTTAGGTAACCAGGACAATAGTACTTCAAATGGCCAAGGTTAATAAGGAAGCTTCACACCCCATTCAGTAAGTAACCAACTAGATGGACTCACCGACCTAATGGTTAGTTTAGTGACTGTCGTAAATGAAGATAAGTAACATGCCAGAAATAGTCCATATAGAGGACGAGCCAATAAACAGCTCGAGAGAGGTAATGGTCGATATGGTTGAGCTAATGCCCTAATTTGATCACCTCGAGCTGGATTAGTGGATAGAGTTGCTAGGCACTAACTAGCAGTCAATGAAATTGAAGAAGTAGATGAAGAAGGTGATGAAGCAGAGGAGTATTATGAACTATAGGAGAGAAATGTTCAAGCTCTTAGATTTGAAGGGTTGAGTATAAATATTCCAAGTTTTTCTGGGAGTGGTGATGTAGAGGACTATCTAAACTAGGTAGATAAAATCAAAAAGCAGTTTGAATGCTATGAGGTACCTAAAAATGCTAAGGTTAGACTTAATATGGTAGAGTTTATTAGTTATACTGCCCTATAATGGAAGAACATGCAAGCTGCCCTATAGGAGAGAAGGAGAATGTGAAGTTAGGATTTGGGATGAAATGAAGAGAGTCATAAGGAGAAGATTTGTTCTGAGCTACTATTTGCAGGATATATTTTAAGAGGTTATAGGAGATGAGATAAGGTGGATCGAGTGTTGATGCCTACATGAAAGAATTCCAGATATTGATGATCCGATGTAAAGTTGTTGAGGCTAAAGACCAAATCATGTCTTGATTCATTAGTAGGTTGAAGTACAAGATTAGAGATATTTTGCAGACCATGTGATGCATAATCCATGCAGCAGTCTCAAATGCCAATGGGGTTCAAATGGGAACAAGGAACGGGAAGTGAGAATGAGGTTTTGACTGCGAATGTGTATGGATATCACACACCAAGACATAAACACAATTAAGGGTTGAGCTCGAAATAGAGTTTGATATAACTCACAAACACTAAATATTACTCGGGTTTCAAATAAGAGTTTAGTGGTGAATCACTAACTCACTCAAATAAAGGGTTTACCATAATCTTAAAGGCAAGATTGATAAAAACACGAGAGATTAAGGAGTACGGTACACTCAATAATCTGAAACGTTAGCTCAAAGGACTCAAGAATGTCATTACTTCCAGAAGGAACATTCAAGTGTAAATTTATTGTATGAATATTCTTCACCATTTGTATTCTCTTAATAATTACAGATGTTACTATTTATAACGAGTCCTAAAGCCTTAGTGGCAAAACTGTAAATACTATACAAGGCCTTAAACCTTAAAGAATGACCCATAATCAAAATAAGGAAAATATTTACAAAGTATACAAAAATGTGTACTTAATAGAGTGGTCAGCATGCAGTCATCCAAGCTATATGTGGCCTCGAGCAAGGGTCGATTGGCAACCGGGTGTTCGACCAGGGGTGGGATGTTTGGAAGTTTTATTGTACTTAGTCAAGCTCCCAATAAGGTCAGCCCACAATTGTTATACTCGTTGATTGCTTGGCGCAATCTCTCCTATGCTGTGCCGAGCTGTTCTTTGGCCTTGAGTGCTTAACTGTATGGTTTCTCGGCTTCTCGGCAGGTAACAAACTTGAGGTCAAGTAGCTCCTTTTCTTCCCCTCAACCTTTTGGTATTAGCTCAGTCTCAGCAAAAGCTATTCGGCCTTGGCTTTGAACAATTTAGCCTCGAGTTAAGAGCAAAGCATAGTCTGAACTATAGCTTGAATTCAATTCATCACAAGATAGCAACATACAATAACTTTACATGTCCACACAGCAGGTTGAAGACTTGAAAATTAAGTAGCTAAATTGAGCTTTTTATCTGAGCTGCTAGATTTTAGTTACTATGGGCTAAGAAACTTCACCAACTTTAACGGGCCGTAGACTTGATATTTGAGCAGTAGAGCACTAGGCTGAGAGTTCCACCAAGTTGTAGCAGCATCAAGACATCACATCCATCCAGTAGCAGCTCACTTTAATTTAGAAACTTGCAATAGTTGATGGAACATTAATCAGGCTCATCTACAAAACACCAACAATAAGCCTCTAAATTTTAATTTAAAAAGCTGATATGCACTTCACTTTACAATTGAACTAAGTGAGCAGAATTTTCATTATTACATCTTTTTACTACAGTTTGTGAACTCCATTCAATTCCACAACAGTAACCCCAGGAAACAAAGCAATCAAGCAACTACGACCAAAATCAAAGCTGCTGTCCACGTAGCAGCTGCAGCAAACAAAAATAGGGTGGACTTCAATTCCTGGCAGCAATCCATGTGAAGAGCTGATTCGAGGGACACCAAATAGCGAAGAAGCTCAACTTAACCAAGATCAGCAGCAGCTCACGGCAACCGAGAACCATCCGAGAACAGCAGCTGCAGCCCAAAGTTTGCAGCAGCTCCTATCTGAGCAGCAGCTAGCTAGTCCACTGAACCAAGCAAGCTGAGAAGCTCTCAAAACAGCCGCAGCAACTCCACTCACTTTGTTAAACTTGCAGCAAGTCCGAGAGCAGCAACATGCCGAGAATTTTGATTTTCAGCAACTACGAAGCACCGTGCGACAGCAACTTACATTATACTTCTTGCTGCACCATACTAGGCCGAGAGCTCCAAATAGCATCAACTAGTGAGCTCCAAAGTTAGCTGCAATTAACCGAACTGAGCACTAACCAGCAGCTCCTTCACGTGAACAAAATAGCAGCCGCGGTTCTTGAATTTTAAAGCTACAGCACCAACCGAGCATCTTGCAGCAACTCCTAACCAAAAATAGCAGGACATTCACATTAACCATGTTGCAAGCAATACGAACAGCAAACTTGATCCGAGCAGATTTTGACAGTAGCGGACAGCCACGGTTCACCTTGCAAACAGCCAAGAACAAAGCGGCTCCACTTCTCTTCAAGCCGATCGAGCTACACTCAAGACGAGCAGCTGATTACATGAAGGACGATCACTGGGTGAGCAATTAGCAGACCTTGACAACCTGAAACAGAGAGCCTCTTAGTTGATATTATAACTGAACTTTGTTAGTAACTAGAGGGGCTACACTCTTGAGTAATAGAATGTATAGAGCGCAAGCCCAATTCCAATTCGAGAGGCCTAAGTCAGCTTGAGAGTAGCTTCATTAGATGCTAGGAGCTCCATATTTAGAAAACGTTGACCAAAGCAGGAGCTATCATCTTGTTTCATTAATGGGCTTTTGTATATCTTTAAGGAGGTTGGGTTCAACACGTGGAGACTTATTTCCCTTGAGCAAATTAACGTGGGCCAGATGAATTTTGAAGAAGAATATTCAGAAGCTTTAGTCACATGCCCAGTAGCAGGAGTATCTTCTTCTAGAATTTTAATAGCTATGTTACCACTTTGGGCCTATCTTTAAGGGGAGTCCATGGAGCATGATGTAAGCCCATCAGTAGACAAAAGAGGGCATTTTTTTGGTGGTAACCTGGGAGCAGAAGAGGGAGAAAAAAAAAAGAATACAGTAGACGATTTTGAATAAAAAGTACGGTAGGGACGAGAAGAATATCTTTAGGTGAGTTTCAGCGAGTCCGGTTAAATCTCTTTTAGTTAATTTCAAATATTGATTTAAGGCATTACGTCGATTCAAATGAGAATAGATTTACAAATCTCAGTTTAATCCTTTTTATTTCCTAGACCCGAGACCTTTATAGTACAATTAGGACATTTAGTTTAGTATTTATCTTATTATTTAGTTTTTCCTCACTTTTAGTTCAACTATCGATAGCTTAACTTAAGAAAAAACTTAAATCATTTAGTATTTAATACTTAACTCTCTATAGAATATGACCTTGAATTACTATTTGTATTACTGCCACGACTTAATACATTTATCGATTCATGCTCATATTTTTAGCGAATCAAGCAATTTTTAGCACTGTTGCTAGAGAGCTTTGGCTTTGCTAATATTAGATTGATAGTTGATCTCTTAGACTAAGCCTCTTTTATTTTCGTTTGTTCCTTTACCTTTTGATAGTTTAGCTTAGTAGTAGCTCCATTAGTTTGATTAATCCACTAATTCTTAGTCAAGAGCTTTTGTGTTAGTAGTTAATTTAGTGAAATCTTAGTGCATTTCCTCTTATTTTTGGCCTCCTATTATTATTATTTTTTAGTTGCTTTTTGGATAGACTTTTCTTCTTGCTAATGCATTTTATAGTGAAAAATATATATATAAAAAGAGAATTTACAGCTTTGTTTCTATTTCTTAGTATTAATTATTATAGCTTGTTGCTTTGTAGTTTAATAGTTTCATGCTTAGTTTAGCTATTAGTTAATTTGTATTTAAGTATTTGTTAGATTTTTACTTGTTTGATCATTTTTCCTATAATTTTCAGTTTTATGTTATTATGTTGTTTTTTGTATTTTATGCATTTTTCATAGTGGACACACAGTTGGAATTGTTTACCATAGTTTGTTGCTCTAGATTTCAATTAAATCTTAGGTCTTAAATTTTGTATTGATCTTGCTATTTGTGTGATTTTCTCCTTTTATATTTTTCATTTCATAGAGAAAACCAAACAAAAAAATTCTAGCCTTGTCTCATTAGCGTATTTCTTGTGTTTTGTATATCTTTCTTGTGAGTATCATGTTTTCGCTTGTCACTTTTGATATTAGAATAGTGGTAATTTATTTTAGTGCGTAAAGTTTCGATCTTCTTACATTTTAGGAGTCATCTTTTAGGAATTTTAGTTAGTTTAGTTTGTAAAGATCTGAAATTGTTGAAAAATTCATGAAAAGTTAAAAAATATTTGAGAAAACTAAAAACATTCTACCCATGTGCCTTGCTAATGTATGTTTAGTGAAAGAGTACCCGATTTGACTTTTCTTTTTTATCCTGAAATTAAGAGAACCTTTCACCAACGCTTGAGAGAAAGAAGAGCGAATTTTGAACAATTGAGAATTATGGAAGGTAATGGGAATGGTGATGATTATAATGGGCAAAATGTGCAAATTGTGGGTGGAAATGAGCATGTAAGACCATTGTGGGATGTCGAGCCTGAAATTCAGTTTTTTCGTTTTATTATTTCATTTCTCACTTTCCAATTAATATTAAACCCAAACCCATTCAATATTAATTCTCGACTAAAGAAATTAAAAAATTTCGGTTCTATATTTTTAGAAGAAAAAATTTTAAAGTTGCTATCCAATTGGAGTCAGGAAAAAGAAAAGAAATTGTAATCAAATGGGTGGTTTGACTGCAATTTAGTTATTGGTCTTTAATTTCAATTTGAATGAAGAATTAGAGAATTACAAATTCGGGAGCTAACCTATTAAACCCTAACGGGTACTATTTTTTATTTTCCTAACAATCCCTAAACTAATATATACAATTATCTACCGAAATAAAATAATTCCATATAATACACTTATATATGAACTAATACTAAAACACCTAAACTAACATATTCACATATTATATATTATGTTAACTAATAAATAATAATGTATATATATAATAAAAAACTAATTTTAACGATCCCTAAATGAATATATATATATATATCTTTATATCTATATTACTACTTATAAACATTCACTTAAATCAATATAATATACCTAATCTATATTACAAAGAAAACTGATGCTAAAGAAACATCCTAAATTATTATTTACATAGTTTTATGCTAAATCACCTAAAGTTCTAATAAAATAACAATATAATATGATATAATAATATAATATAATATATTATATTATATTACATAATAATAAGAACTAAGGAAAAAAAAAAAAAATACTTGAATCAGTATCGATTGTGCAGTACTGCCGTGGACGTGGAGTATGGATGTGCATCGAGCAGTGCAATAGTTGCACATTTGTTGGGGAATTGTGTAGTGATGGTGGGCAGAGCAACAATGTTGCCGTGCGCGCGCTACAACATGCTATCGTGGATGGACTGATAAGCGTACCAAATGTAAACTGCATCTGAGAGAGTATGATTGAAATTGGGCACTGGATCAATGGAAGTAGTAGTCCGTCGGAGTTATGGTCAGTGCATAGTTGGCGATTGGCAGTAGTGTCGTGCTTTGGTGTTAATCGTGCAGTGGCATGATGTGCTTACTGATCGTGTGTGGTGATTTGCCGGAGTTATGTTGTGCCGTAGACATGCTTCAGGCGTTGTGTGTGTGGTGACGTGCTAATAAGTAGGGTGATAGTACAGTGGATGATCATGTGACAATGCAGGTCAGGTGCTCCTATCATACTGTGTTTGGAATTGTTGTGCAGCGTTAGTCCAGGTTGTTGCGGTCTTAGGGTTGTAAGTTGGTGAGGATAAGGGAGAGGTAGCAGGACGAAGGTAAAAGCGAGAGACAGGAAGCTTCAAGGGTCATGAAATATGGTGAGGATCAAGCGGTTAGTGTGGGATCAAGAATTGTCTGCTTCAGGTGATGGTGTGCTCAGGTGTGTATGGTGCAAGCGTTGATCAGCGAATGTCGCAGGGGGGTTGTAGACATCATGGGTTAGCATGTTTATTTGTGTAGAATTGGATTAATGTGCCTAAGGGTGTTCTCCTTTTTTATGCCGCATGATCTCTATTTATAAAACTTGAAACAAATCTTATTAATCCTAATAAATTTGAATCTTTCCTATCGATTCATATATGATTTTATTAAAATTAAATTAAATCCGAATTATTTATATTAATTCAAATCCAATTTGATAAATATCAAATTGAATTCAAATCTTTTATAATGATTCAAATTCAATCAAATTAGATTCAAAAGATTTGATTAAATATGGATCCCGTATTCCCAACCCGCTTTTTGTAAAAATAAAAAATAGAAAAATAAAAGGTATATAAGTACTTAGTGAGATTCAAACCCACAACTTTAAACTAATACAATATCAACACTATAATACTTATCCATTAAGTCATTGATTTATACCTTAATTTTTAATACAATTAAATAGTACTTAAACCAAATGACTCTCTAAAGCTATTATTTAAACCGAGTTAAGACTAAAACTAAAACTATTAACCCTAAAATAAATTATTTTCTAAAAAACTAAAAAATTTTATAATTTTTCTTTTCACATTTTTTTGTATTTTCATCATTTTTTTTTTCAATTTTTATTATTTTTTATTTTGGAATTAGGACCCTAAAATAAAATTTAAAACTACAGAGGCAAAAATTGAGTATCTACATGGCAGTACTTCATACCTACAGTTAAGGGAGCAATACTGGCTATTTCGTGGCCTATAATTCAAGCAAACAATTTTGAGTTAAAACTTGCATTGATTCAAATGGTACAGGTAAATTGATTTGGTGGTGGACCGTTAAAAGACCTACATGATCATTTGATGAACTTTTTTGCAGATTTGTGCCATACTCAAGAGTAACGGAGTTTTAGATTATGCGATTCGCTTGTGCCTATTCCCCTTTTTCCTTAAGGATAATGCGAGAAGCTGGCTAGACTCCTTGCTGATATAATCAATTACAGCTTGGGATCAATTGGCATAGAAGTTTCTAGCAAAGTTCATGCCACCTAATAAGACAACCCAATTAACAAATGAGATCAATTCTTTTCATTAATTAGAAGGAGAGACACTCTATGAAGTGTAGGAAAGATTCAAGGAGTTGGTTAGGCATTGTCCTCATCATGGTATACCCATGCACCAATTGATTCATGCTTTCTATAATTCATTGGGTGATCAATTGAGGATGATGATAGATTTGGTCTCTGGAGGTGGTTTGATGAGGAGGAGTGGCAAACGAAGAAAAAAAAAAAAAGAAGAGAGGAGAAGCCGAAAACAAGGAGAACATCTAGTAGCTTAGGGATTTTGAATTTTTGTTTTTTAGTATAGTGAAGAACAAAAACTTTATTTTCGTTTTATTTTATTAATTTGATTATGTTATGTTTAATTTTAGAACTCTAAATCATTTTGTTCCAGCTTACTAAAGGACTATCCTAGGTTTCAAATGAATCAAGATATGTCGATTTTATATCAAGTGTTAGGATTAAATATACTAATTAAGGTGTTTTTTTTTTCCTTATTATTTCAATTTTATATATATCTTGATTCATTTAGGGTTTGTGATGAGATATTGTCCTTAGTTTTTTTTTTTTTCATTTTGTCTTGATGGATTTGATAAGTTGATGTGTTTTATGTATTGTTTCGATATCAATTTTGAGTATTTGAGTATTTTTCTATTGTATTCATCATCTAGTTATTTAATACTTGGCCATTACTTTTTAGTTAGATAAAGTTATAGGATATCTGGGAGGGTTCCAATAACTCATGTTGAACATAGCTTGAATTTTTTAAAAAGCTCTTCATAGGGATATGTGGGTTTTAATTAAATTTATGAACTCATACACTTAATATGATTAGAAATATAGTTTAAGCATATCCCCATGACCCAAACCATATTTCCAACCGCATTAAGTGCATGAGTTCATGAATTTAATTAAAACCTGCATATCCCTATGACGAGCTTTTTAAAAAATTCGAGCTATGTTTAACACGAGTTATCAAACCCTCTCAATAATGATGGATTTTGTGTTGAATTGTAGTTGGGGGTTGTGTTAGCTAATGTCTAATGGAGTAGTTGGTAGATTTATGTTGATCTGTAGTGTGCTGAGTTAATTTTCCATGGTCTCTTATGTGCTAGGTACATATTGTGCTTGTATTAGTTACATATGACTTGATTGCATTTTGATCCTTGTGCTTATTATGTGAAAATGACAATTGACTCATACTATTGTTAGCATTTGCTTTATAAGCACCAAAATTTTTCAAAAGTTTAGAACTTTGGTTGCATTTCTCACAAAAGAGCAATTTTTGACTCAATTTTTTTTTTTATTCTTTACCCCTTTTAACTTGATCTTAAGTTCGACGCTCTTCACTTCTCTAGAGTTAAGACATGAATTCATTGCTTTGTTTAGGTACACTTTGTTTAAATTGAGATTTGACAACTTAGGATTAAGGCAATGTTATTGATTAGGGATTAGGTCTTTGCATTTTTAAGCTGACTAGTATGTATAAATATTCTTTGAAGTTTCAAAAGCCTAATATGATCATATAAATCATGGAAAACTTGAGCTTGCTTTGAATGTTTCTTCTCGAGTACAAATAGAACCTAAGTTGGGGGTAAAATAAACCCCAACCAAATGATAAATCAAATATATATATATATAAAGAAGAGTAAAGCAAAAGTATAAAGCGAGTACAAGTGGACATCTAGGGCACCCAATAAGTACATGGCGTATCTCCTTGAATGAATAATTCTTAGAAGGGTTCATGAGGCCCTACTGTATAACTTGTGAAAAAGGTGAAGAATAAAGAGCTCCCCAATATAAATCAATCAAATAAGGGATGCATGTATGCTTAAAGTCAAAATGAAAATAGAGAATGGAAAATAGGAAAATTGAGAAGAGCAAAGTAAAGGAAGAGCTTATAGTTTGCATCATTTACTTAGTGGTATCGTACTTGTGATATGTATTAGGAGTGAATATATGCACGTGTAGTGTACAAAATGTGAGGATCTCCTCTTTAGTTGATGGATGTTATATTTGATCTTTAGTAAGAGAATCTTGGTTTAAACTTGTTGATCTAACTCCATTAAGCAAGTGACTAGTGCCTTAAGTCTATTGCTAGTGATTTGTGTGCATGTTGATTGATTGAGTAACTAAGAGGCAAGAAAAAGTTGCTTAGACTTGATTTAGAGTAGGGAGAATGCAACTAGTTCTAATGAGCGTTATGGTTTTGGTGCCATTATAAAGTAAGTGTTGATGATGGTTGAGTGTGCTTACTTTCCCTATGAGTACTTTGTTTTGAGATTAACATATACAATTGCTTGAGGATAAGCAATGGATTAAGTTAGGGGTATTTGATAAATATGCAAAATTGCACATTTGTCTCTACTTAATTACTATACATTTATGCATTTCATGATTCTTTTATTATGAGTTATGCTTAGAAATCATGAAAAATACAATTTTCTTTATCAGTTATATAAATAGTGAGAAAAAGGATCAAAATATGACTTAAATAGCTGTATATAAACTCATGTATTTATATCATGATTGTATGCCTTTTTATATGTGAGTTTATGCAATTTATAAAAGAAAGAGTCATTCAATTGGCTATTTGGCCATGTTCACAAGGGCATACACTTAGATCAGTTGCTTATGCTTAGTTTTCATTAATATGAGCTCATTGGTTCTCTCCATGTTGCTTTTCTTAGCAGATTTTCCTAGCAAACTCGAGTTCTTGTTCTCTAACCAACACGTGCAACAACACATTAAAGTCCAATCCGAGCACTAAACAAAGTAGAAATGAAACAAGATATAATATTAAGTGGTTTGGATCCCATCTTGGAGATGAAAAGATACACATATGTAGCCTTACTTAAGCTTCTCTACTTGAACAAACAACAACAGCTCATAGCGTTTGCTTGAGCTGAAACTAAATTAACAATAGCTTTAGAACTCGAAGCCCATGTTAGCTCTTTTTGTTGGGAAGCAGGTAGTAGGGTATTTCATGCAACCAACAAGTAATCAGCAACTCCTTGAACTTAGATTGATAGACTTTGTCTGGTGCTCCCAATTTGTATCAAGAAATAAAGAATAACAATAGTAGAAACTTGTTGCAATTTAAACTAGAGCTACAGTCGAGAATCAAGAGCACCAAGCCAACTAGCTTTGCTTCTCCTTAAGCTAAGATTAAGTAGCTCTTCTTGTGTAACAACTTCAATTCAACTGTAGCAAATCTCCACAGAAAACAGTAACAACACTTTAAAACCCAACTGTCAAAAAAGAATGTTAAGTTCAGGTAGGAGGAGAAAGGGTAGAGGAGTTTCGAAGAAGTAAAGGAGATGCTAACTACAACCTATGTCTTGGCTCTGTCAAGCTTTGACAAAATATTTGAATTGGAGTGTGATGCATCTGGACTAAGAATTAGTATTGTGCTAATGTAAGAGGGTTGATCTATTGCCTACTTCAATCAGAAGCCTAAAGGAGCAATGCCCAACTATTTAGTTTATGATAAGGAGTTATATTCCTTAATCTAAGCATTAACTGTATGGCAACATTACTTGCCATCCAAAGAATTTATGATCTATATTGATTATGAATTTTTGAGATATTTAAAGAGCCAGCCCTAGTTGTCTTGCAAACAAGCCAAGTGGGTCAAGTTCGTAAAGGGATTTTCATATGTCGTGAAGTATAAGAATGGAAAAAACAATATAGTAGTTGGTGCCCTATAGAGACAACATTCCCTTCTAATCAAATTACAAACTCGATTATTGGGATTTTCAATGATAAAGGATTTGTATGCTAAGGATCCACATTTTGGTCCGATCTATGCTAGATGTGAGGAAGGCCGAACACTAGATGACTATCACAGGGAGGACGAATATTTATTTAGGAAGAGGAGATTATGTATCTTGACTTGATCCATAAGAGAGTTGTTAGTGCACGAGGCACATGGAGGAGGATTGTTTGGACACTTTAGCAAGCACCGAATTCATAACCATCCTCAAGATTCTTTTGAAAAGGTATGCTACTTATAGAAAGGCAAAGAGCCGAGTCGAGTTAAGTTGAGTTGAGCCGAACAAGGGCAATATTTACGATTGCCAATCCCAACTAAACCATGGTCCGAGCTGAGCATAGACTTTATGTTAGGTCTGCCGAAGACATCCTAAGGGAAGGACTCCATCAAGGTGGTCATGGACCATTTCAACAAGATGTCACACTTCGTGCCATGTTCTAAGACTAACGATGCTCCAGCTATCTCTTTTTTTTTTTTTTTTTCTTGTAGGAGGTTATCAAACTTTATGGAGTGCCCAAGACCATTGTTTAAGATAGAAACCTAAATTTCATGAGTCACTTTTGGAGAACATTATGGAGACGGATGGGAACCAAACTATTATACAGCACATTCTATTATCCACAAACGGACGGATAGACCGAGGTTGTCAATAGGACAATGGGAACTTTACTCCGGATTGCTATTGGTCAGAAAATGGCTTATTGGGATTGCCTATAATTGAGTTCGCCTATAATTGAGTTAACCTACAATAGGACTTCCCACAATATTACGAACATATTACCCTTTAAGGTTGCCCATGGGTTTGACCCCAAGCTCCTAATGAACCAGACACCCATTGGAGTCCAGATGATGATCAAACAGCTATAGGCGAACATCTAAGCCTAGCTGCTATGAAGCTCGAGAGGGGAGGCTTAAGAAGAAAGAAGATAGAATTTTAGCTAGGTAATTTGGTTTAGATCCACCTCAGTAAAGAATGATTCTCAAGTTTAAGGAAGAGTAAGTTAAAGATCAATCCTAATGTTTACAAGATTGAACTACCTGAAGAGTATGGAGTCTCCAACTCCTTTAACATTGCCAACCTCTACCCATATGCCCTTAAAGATGAGCAATGTGAAGCTGAGCCAGATTTGATCACAAATCTCAAATAGCCTTGAGGGGATGATAAGGATCACGGACCTATCACACACTCCAGAGCTTGAGGACTCGCTCATATGGTTCGTCGATCTATCTGAGGGGAGCATAACTCTTAAGAGTAATGTATTCTCTAGTCTGACTAGCCAAGTTACTCTGCTCTTTACCTCATCCAAGAGACTACCGAAGTGATCGACTTGTTATCAAGCCGACCTTTCCACAATACATCTATCCAAGTACCAAACCAGCATACTACCGACTTAATAAATCACCGAAGTCAAGTTAACCCCAATCACAAGCCGACCAGCCAAGGTTAACCCAATAATGGACCACTTCCTAAACCAACCCTGCCTTAATCTGAAACATCCAAGCTGTCGAGCTATCGAACTGTCGACCCCGACTTAATCTGCTTAGAACCTACTCTACTCAGCAAGCAACATCATTAGGACTACAAAATGGACAGCTGACATGCACCCTATTTTCTAACACCCGTACTATCCTTTTGTAACTGAATATTCTTTTTGCTTGATTCCAACTCTACCCTTGTAAATTATTCATTTTCCTTTTCTAATAGGAATCTTTTTGTAATTTACACTAACGTAAGACTTACCTTAATTGGGTTATACAAATACTTGTAAATTACAATAGCCCCAACAGTTAATTCCATTGATATTCAGACATACTCTCATGAGTTAAGTGTCTTTTGTTTACTCTCATTTATTCTTATCTGATTCATTATGAGCATAGATTAGTGGCGAGTGACCTCGGGCCACACTTATGTGTAATATCAAGTGTGACCTAAGCTTATGTAAAGCGTTGGTGAGTCATATCCATCATCGGTGCATGAAAACCCCCTACTCAAGCCTTCGACTTCCATTTAACTTTCGAACCATCTTACGATTTGAACCCATCCCCTTTGGTTCATGCGATACCGAACGTCGTGTGTTCATCTACTTCATTCCTATATCATCCATTAAACCTTAAAGCATTGTCTTTTCCATCTTACTCCTTCGATCTATAAACCCTAATTTTCATCAATAAATTGCCATTCTTGAAAGCTAAAGCATATACATCAATCTTCTTTAACCCCAAAAGACTTTTCCTTCTCAATCCAACACTTGCTTGGACCCATCAATGATCGAAGGGAAAGTGAAACCAATCCTTGACTCGGCCACAAGAAGGGAGTTTTCTAAAAGAGAAAGGGACCCTCATAAGGATGAAGAAAATGAATTTGGATTTGAAGAGCAAATGAAGTGCAACACATTTTGGAGAAAAGGGTGCTGTGGGTTTCTTTTTTTTTTATTGTTATATATGGCGGAGATTCTAGCAAAGACGATGGTATTGGAGGCAACAGCGGTGGAGAAGATGAAAGCGATGGTTTTGAGAGAGAATTTGGGGGGTAGTAGTGGTATGTAAGGAAAGGAAAGGAAGAGAGTGGGAAGCAAAGTGAAACCATGGTTAATCAATTAATTGTTGATGGTATTTGTGTTGTAGAAATGTGTTTTCTTTCTGATAAATAAGGTAAGCATGGTGAACATAAGGAAATTAACTAATGAAAATTAAGGTTTACATATCAAGGGAGTAAGATGGAGAAGACAGTGCTTTAGGGTTAATGGATGGGTTTCTCTACTGCTTGTTTAATGGATGGGTTTAATGGACATCTGCGTGGTAGCTAAAGTAGCATATGAAGTGTTTGTTTCATTGTTTTTTACACGTGTTGTCCATATATTGGTTGGATCATCCACATCAATTAACGGTGGTAAGTAGAGTTAGGGTTGGAAACAAAAGCAACAAAAAAAAGTTTAATTAGGTATTAACTTAACTAATTATAAGTTTAGGTAGTAAATTGAAAAAAAAAACAGTAAAATTAGGATGCCAATTACAACATTAACCCTTGTATATACTATGTTTTAGAGCAAAAGTGTTGTTCACACAAATCGAGCCTCCATTCAAACGAGGTCTTCCATAATGTTTATATGACAAAGCTGACTTCGTTTGAATGGACTAACATTCTATTCAAATGAAGTCTTCTAAAAGCTTTGTCTGTTCTAGCATGACCACTTCATTCAAATGACTAAAAGGCCATGGAAACAAAGTATTTTGATGAGTTTCAGGTCAGGTATTTGTTAGTCATTTCCTTTAGGCTCATCCTTGCATGTGTTCTTTAAGTCTAAGTTCATAGTATGCTACATATTTATAGCATAAAGTTAAGTCAAAACATGATAAATGGTTGTTGTTATTATGATTCATTCCAATAAGAGATCACTTGTTATAGATGAGAGAGGAGAACTACTCTAGGTTATGCAGATCAAAGGTTAGTATGCTTATAATTAACTCTTATTTCTTTCTTTTATGAGTTGGAGCAATTGATTAAACAATGCAAATTACATCCAAAACCAAAGTAGGAATTTTTCCTTGTTTCAATTTAAAGCCATTTGTGAAAGAAACTAGAAATTAGATGAATAATAAGAAGAAAATTGAAGCTTTGTGGATATAATCCTACAAAATTAAGGTCCTAAACAACACAATTTCTTTTAGAAACTTTCACCTAAATTTGCAAATAATAATTTTGATCAAAACTCGAAGGAAAAATATGAATCTAACAAAAAATATAGTGTAAGAAAATTCACATTGGCAATCAATTTTTAAAAACTAGTTTCTTTCAAAAAAACCTTATATAAATAGTAAACAAGTTAAGATTTAAAAATGAATCAGTTGAAGTAAAACCATGAAAACATCTTAGAAAAGAAATTCTAAGAACTATAATCTAAACCTCAAATATGAAATTAGGAGAAACATAAGAAAATAGCCAAATAAATAAATAAATAAAACGACCCAATAGCAAAGTAGCTCATTCCACAACTAAATACCTTGTTCAACTAGTCAACCTATAAACTAAGCCCATTTGATTGGCTAAGCTTGCACTTGATCTACCCTCCTTCGATTAGGTTGCCATTTTGTCATCTTAATTTTTGCTTCTTTTATTTGATCTCCAATGCTTATACTTAACTCGAAACCTTAATTGTTCTATCTAAAATCTTAATAAACAACCTAATCTAAGTCTAATTTTAGTATATTAGAAATTTATGATTTTAGGATCAACCAAAATATTAAATTTAGAAGTTATAATTCTTACTAAGCAAGTCTATATATATACAAGTCTCGTCGTACATGATTGGATTGGTCATGCAATGAACTTAATACATATCTCATGTAGTTAAGAGGTTGAAATCACTGAGGCTTACCATGAGCAGGGCAAGTCCTTTGAGATATTGAAGAATACTAAGGGAATGAACTGAGTTATAGTAGATGTGAAACAATTCTAATAGATATTGTTAGATATCTCTCATAACATTTTAATGATAACAAAAATTAAGAGTCTAGTTTTATAGAAGGTCTTTTAGAAACAATATTTTCACATAATTAAGTCTCATTCAGAAGCTTATTCAAAAGCTTCAAACTGTTTGAAAATAGACTATTCTAGAAAATCTTCAAAAAGTATTACAGAAGCTTTTATAAAAAGAATTCGTACAGCTCTTCAGAAGCTTGTTTATAGACTTATAAGAAAAGAAGGCTGATACTCTTCAGAAGGCAGGTTTGGAAAATTACGTGAAATATTAATCTTATTCAAATTTGGATTATTCAAGACCTAACTCCACTAGATTAAGTGTATTAGGAAAATACATTCAATCCTGTTTCACTCAAGATAAAATCATGATCCTTGGGAATTTATTTTAAGAGAAAATAGATTTGGATAAATCGAGATATATATAAGAATGGATAAGGATAAGGTTGTATCAGATTTTGTAGGATTTCAAAGTTTGAACACAAGGCTTATTTGCAAATAGTTAACGAAAGCTTATCCTTTTAAATTCAAATCAATGCTTATCTGATGGTTATGGGTTGAAGTTTATCTTATCTAAACAAATTAAGGAGAGTTGTTTTGAAATTCAAATGACCGAGATCTTCTCATAAAAATATCCATGGAATTATCTAAAATAACTAACGACTGGATAATTACGAAAGTAAAGAAAATCTTCAAACTTTTTAGCCGTTGGAAAGAGTCAATATAAAAGGAAGAAGGATTCAAAACGTAAAGATACACAACTTTGAAGAAATACTATCGTTGTACAAAAAATTCTTGATCATTTTTTTACCTTCAGAGAGTTTTTCATATGTTTTTTCAGAGAGCTACATTGAATCAAAGTTTTACAACAAAATGTTACTTCTTTCAAGTATAAAATTATTTGAGACTTGTACTTTTGTTCTCATTTGTAATCTCAATATTGGATTGTAAAGAAAAGATAGTTTGTATTCTATAGATCTGTATTAGCTTAGATTGTTAAGAGGTTAGATAAGCAAAGTAAAGTATTGTAAAGTCATTATGACAAATGCTTGTAATCTGTTTTTGATTTGTTTTAGTAGATTAAGTGGAATGGCACCAGTGAAGTAGATCGGGTCCCCAGTAATGGAGCTGGAAAAGAGTAGTAGGTAAAAAGCCGAAGCTTTATAAAATCCCTGCTTGATTTTCTCTTTCTTTACACTC
Organism: Lumnitzera littorea; assembly: GCA_024138015.1. NCBI lineage: Eukaryota > Viridiplantae > Streptophyta > Magnoliopsida > Myrtales > Combretaceae > Lumnitzera > Lumnitzera littorea. The sequence continues at coordinate 44,541,928 of JAMXBB010000007.1, read as the reverse complement.
TTTTAATTTTGTTTATTATCTGTTGTGCATTGAATTATTAAATTATCACTATTCATCATTATAAGTTATTAAGAGAGGTAACTTTATTTTTAATGAAAATGTTTTCAAAAATTTAAAGATATCAATTCACCCCCTTCTTGATATCTTATACAGGACCAACAGATACGACTTACCATTACAACTCAACATAACTTAATACCAATTTTGATGTAACTCACAAGCTAGTACCAAGGTCCAGTGGCCACACACCTTTCTACAAAATGAGTGACAAGCGTATAACTTGAACTTAGATATACTACTCATAAGCAAGGGGAAAAGGAAAGCTTTGTAATTTCAATAATGAAAAAGATGATCAGGTTCACCAAAAGAGAAAAAGGAATATAGTACAATATTTGCCCAAAAAGTGAAAGGAAGAGCACCTGTCTTCAGTTTAATGGCTCCATACTCTATAAGGAATTCTGTAAGAAGGAAGTGGATTCTCCACTAGTTATTATTGTAGGACGAGGAATGGAGGTGTTTTTAGTAAGGCCATCTTGGGGCAGGGGTGGAGTAAGCGCTTGAGCTTGAGTTGAATAGTTGTCTATGCTTGCCAAAGTGCTAAAGAGGTCAACAACTTAGTCACAAGATAGATGTTCTCTTGAGATGAAGCTTAGGGTCAGTCTGCCAGGCCACCCTACACTCAGTTCAAGGTCAGTGTTCGTGGTTAACTAAGGAGGTTAATCCTATATAGTTCAGTTCCCCTACAAGTTGGTATCAACCTTCATCCAGTTTAGCGCACTTCAACAACTCGGTAACTTAATACCATCCATCCTCTAAGCTTAAATAGCTTGGGGTCGGGTTCCATTCAACTTAGATGAGTATCCAGTTTCCTAAGCAAGTATGCAGCCAATGTAAGAGGGCATCATGCATGTAGGCTAACTTGTCCTCAGTAGGTTAGGCAATCATGATACACTTGACCATGTTTTATAAGCTATAAAGTCTTGTCTTTGTGATGGGACTAAAGCTTGACATAGTCTTGGTTGAGCTCGGAGTCCCATTAATATCCAACTACCAATTTTACTATTGTACTTGACATGAAGGTCATAAATATACCAAGTAAGTAAATCATGAACCATTATTGAAGGCTAGTTGTGACTCAAACTTAGCATTGAGTGGCTTATAGTTAGATGTCGATGCCATCTACATGGATAAGTAGGTTGTCAATGTGATAGAACTATGGATGATATGGGATTAGACATATAGAGAGAAGCTATGTATGAAGACACAACCATGGTATGGGATTGACTACATATGGGAAAACTTTACTAGACTATTGATGGCTAATACGATATCTACATCTATCAGCATTGTAGTTTCATGGTAGCTTTACTTTCTAAGCTATATGATTTACCCAATATGGGATTTGTTTTACAATATTTTAGGTACTAAAAGATTGGAATAAAGTAGGAGGTCAAAAGTAATAAGCATTACATTTCCATGACAACCTATAATAAAATGTGGAGGGTTACCATGCCTTTCAAATTTGAAGCACAACATGTCCCCTCCCTAATAACATCCATTCAAAATTGAAACAATCCCTCTAACTTTCTTTTAGTTTTTCTTAAGATCATGAGACCCTTCTCATCAAATAAGTCCATAAATTTGAAGTACACATACAATGTAAAATCTGTTTGTTTAGATATCTATTAATTGATAACTACTTATATTCCTAAAAGGCAAACAAATATCAATACTATGTTATTTTAAATCATATGTTTGTCCATAACTCTTATTGTTCCTAAAGAATATCGAAAAATCTGAAACTAGTTGTTATGAGAATTGATTATTTGTTCACATAGAAAAAGCTAAACTTAAATTATTTTAGCCACTATCCGTTAATCTTACACTTTAGAGTCTCCTTACTTATGTAAAGTGAAAGGGATGCAATTCATATAGTGGGTTCACACACACTCAAAGAGAGAGAAGGAGGGAGAGATGTGGATATTTTTGTTCTTTTTCATTTAGTTGAAGGTGAAGATTGAAAAAGGAGGCCATAGTATTTGTTTAAAGACAAGCATGTAAAGTTGTTAGTTAAAAGAATTTATCTTTAACACTCGAATTCACTCTCATAATTTTTTGCCTAAAAGATTGATAAGTGTATGAAACCATATACTTATTTAAAGGATTTCTCTAACAATCATATGTGATTTAACAGATTTTTTAGCCTAAGTGTGTTAATTTTCGTCAAAATGACATATAATATCTCAATACAAATGTAATTCATATTTTTGTGTTTGAGTGCTCAAAAGTTGTGTTTCTCTAAAGAATTTAAGCTCTTGATATTTGTTCTTGTAGGTCATAAGGCTACCATGTAACAGTGACCCTCGTTTGAGAAGCTAGAAGGAAAAAAGTTACTAGCTTGATAATAATTCTAACCACCAACAAACTAGTGTTTGGAACAAAAAGAATACAAGTGCCAAAAAGATTAGATTATATTAGCTTGACGGTAATCTGAACTTACCATTCTACTAGTAGAAGACTTGAAGAACTGGATTGAATCACTATTAATCCAGTAGACTTGCTAGCATCCAAAATAAAACATTCGTAAGTATCATAAAAAATGGACTATACTGTCCTAACGATAGTCCTAGCTACTATCATAATGATATACTGAACCTATGAAGTAAAATGTACCGTTTCATTAAAGATCAAGAGGACTAATGGCCTACACGTGTCCATCGGCTTGATGGTAGCCTAACCTACTGTCTTATTGGTAATATCCTTGATATGAAAGTCCTTCTTTCTCATTTTGTAGCAAAAATTTTTTAGATTTTCTAAGGTTTAGGGTTTTAATTCCACCATTTTCATCCTCTTTAGTTTATTTTAAGCTAGTTTTAGTATAGTATTGTCATTTCCAGGGCTTTTTCTTGTAGTTTTATGTTAGTAGCATAGGTTTCTTGTGGATTTTAGCACTTTTCAAGGTTAAGATATGGATTTCCATTACATCCGTAGAGAATGTTGGAGAAATATTAAGGAACTCCATGATTGAAGTTGTGGAGCTTAGTTTTATAATGTTTTCCTTATATTTCTCATGTTAATGCAATTTTCATTTTCATATTCACGTATATTATGTATTGAATGCTTATCTTCCATGGAGTAGACTAGAGATTATTGTGATTATGAGCAATATTGAAAGGAATCCAAGAGAACAAGTGACGATAGGAATACATACATACAAGCTAGTATATCTAATGGAAAGTCAAAAGATGCAAATGTAGCTGAAAGTTATTGTAACAGCTACGAGAGATATCATTTAGATATTGAAGACTCTAATGAAGAAGAAGTTGATGAGGTAATAGAAGATAATTGAAGATAGTATGTCTAAAGAGGAAGAGTTAGAAATTTCTCTTTTAGAAGAGAGCTTAAAGGAAGAAGAAATAGAGGAAGAATATGACAATGAAGAATTGGAAAAGTTGATAGTAAAAGAAGAACTTAAGAGGATGGTTGAAGAAAAATAACTCAAGATGTTGAATGTAGAGGAAGATCCTTAAGAGACTATTTTAGATAATTCAAAAAAATAACCTCACCAACAAAATCCTAGCCCCCCAAAACCTTAGGAACCACCCCTTAGCTATAAAAGCTATATCCCATACGAATTACCTAAGATCCACCACCATCGCCCATTTTTTTAAAAACACTAAAATGACCACCATAACCTGAAGCGGTTGTCCCAAACTTACTTTTGCCAATAACTTTCTCACAAAAGTCAAGTTTCCTACTTGATTTGATGATCAAAAGTTGCTGTACAAAATGGGTGTAGGGAAGGAAGGAAGACGGAGAAGAAGAAGAAGAAGAAGAAGAGAACGGTCCAACCCGTGGGACCTACTACTCAAGCTAATTCAACTCATGTACGCATCAACCCTTAGTCCAACCCGTGTATATAGGTAGGTCTAGTTTGTTTATTTTTATTTCATTTTATTTTTCACTATTTCGTTTTATCTTAGTTTATTTTATTTTTCTACGCTAATGAAATTAATAAAAACACTATACTAACTTTATCTATTTTTATGTGGGTCTTTATTATTAGTTTTATTTTTTATGATGATTGTTAGTTTATTATTATTCGATTTTCTCAAATAAATATGTCACTAACATATATAGTATTATTTTTCGATCAAATTAGCATATTTAGAATATTTTACATTAACATGAGTGTTTTGTAGTTTTTGGTGTGAATAATTGTTTCATTTTATTTTTGCATATTTATTGTTAGATTTTCATTTTTTTAGAACTTTCTAGGATAAACTACATATTTATCACGTGAATTGCATATTTGTGATGTTTGTTGCATATCTATAATATAACTTGCATATTTGTAATATGGTTTGCATTTTCATCATTTGTTGCATACTTGACATGTTTATTGCACGTTTATCATATAGTTTGCCATGAAAATAATGATTGCATATTTAGGATATAATTTGCATATTTTATGAAAACTCACATTCTATACCAAAATTTGCAATTTTTTTAATATTTTGCATTTTTTTTTAAAATTGCGTACTTTAGGAAATTTGCATAAAACTGCATGTTTTCCATTAAATTTACATTTTTTTATAAATTAGGAATTTTAGGGTTTTTACGAAAATAATTTTCTTACTTAGTTGGTTTTTCATAAAATAAAAAAATTTCAATTGGGTTATTTTTCAAAAATTAGGTTTCTTGAGGTCTTTCAAAATTGGGAATAAAATGAGAGTTTTCTTAGGATTTTTTTTAATAAAAATAAATTGACTAAAAACATAAACTTAACTGTTTTTTTTTTTAAATAAATCGACCCACACACGAAAATTTTTTAAAAATAAAAACTACATTGATTTGATTTCAACTAATGAGTATATATGTACCTTTGAGACAACTATAAAAAATTTATAAAAAATTGTTCCTTTTTTTTAGAAAATCATGAAAAAAATCATTTTCATGTATTTTTCACATTTTTTTTCATTTTTAAAAAGATTATAAAAATAAAGGCTTATTAGTTAGTTTTTTTTTTTCTCTAATTTCTACATGATGAGTATAGCCTTAATAAGTTAGCCCTTAGATTTAGTTTTCCAGTTAGATTTTTCTAAAAAACATTCTTTTAGAAAATTTGCAGGTTAATGGCTAAAATAGGGTTTTTGCCAACCAAAAGCTCTAATTTCTTTCTTTTTTTTTTTTTTAGTTAGTTTTACTAGTTAGCAACTCCAAAATTGTTTTCAAAAATATTTTTGGACATTTTATAAAGAAAAATATTTTTTCCTTAATTTTATATAAAGTAATTTATATTAAGCAGGCCGAGCTTAATATAAATTAAATTAAGGAAAACCATAATAAAGCTTGACATTAGTCACATCCATTTACATGTTATCTATTTCAAGGCTTCTCTAAGGTTATTCAAACCATGATATAACGTGACACGTATGTAATTAACTATCAACAACATGGCTCTATCAAGGGAGAGAAGGACTTGATTTAATGATACCTACAAAGAAGAATGCTGGATAAAAGGGGAGCTCACAAGAGCAAGAGACATATCTTAACATCACTGAGTAGATTCTAGAATAAGAGAACAATGTAATACCTCACATCTTAAAGCCTTTGCTTAACCTATACTAAAATCTCAATGTCTAAGAGATGATTCATTATCATCTCTAAGTTAAGGATAAGGTTAATATGGAACTAAGCATATAACTAAGCTAAAGATATATATATATATATATATATCCTTCTAAAATAGCGAAAATGTACAATAAACTTAAATCATCATTTCATACTTAGTATTACAATATACTTCTTAACCTGAGCTTATATTTTTTTATTTATACCCTTTACTTCATACCTCACATAACATGAAAATCTTTGCTAAAATCTTGACTGGGATTCGCACTATTCACACTCAAAGGCTAATTCAACTTCAAGATCCTAGTATATTTTATCTTTGGTTTCTAGGGTTAGAAGACTGGTCCATTAGCTCATATTCCCATGGTTTCTTGGGCCCAATAACAAGATCACCATACTTATACTCAAGAGAAGCAAGATTGGTCTCCTTTCTCCATTACGCAAAAAGAGATTAAAGAATTCAATGTTTAACTATAGTAGCAACAAATATTGCATCGGTAACAATAAAAAAAGGTAAATAATTAATTAATTAAATAAATTACTTATAGAATTATTGGAAAAGTTATAGTTTTTTTTTTTTTTTTACATTTTTTTGTGGCAACACCCAAATAACTTTTTCTTTGTCCATCTATTGTAACTTTTATTCTACTTCTTCAAATAACATCTAATTGTAACTTCTATGCCTTTTATCACTTTTTTTAATTAAACTATAATATTTTTAGACATGCAAGAAACCAAAGCACTATTACACTTTCATATAATAGATACGGTTAAACCCAAACATGGGTGCCTAATCCATTATGACCTGATCTGCCAAAACAAATTGGGACTAGTCTAAGGGGCCTCTCTTAAGCAAGATTTATAGAGTCAAGGATTAACTGGTTTTAGATTATGAGTCCTTGACTTGTGAATCAGTAAATTTTCTTTTTCTTTTTCCTATACTATTTGAGGTATCTCCAACATATGGATTTTGCACATTCATTTCCTAAATATAACACTTACTGTATATTTACTTGGAAATGGCAATTCCATTCCTCTTTTATTTTTTTAAGGGCCTCCCATTACTTTGTTTAATTCAATAAATGACAATTTATTAGGAATTGTGGATCCACACTTCAACCTAAGAATTGGTATTACATGTGAAAAAGACCTTACATACCCCCCTTCCTCTTCTTCCTCCTATCGACAATAGAAACCACCATATATCACTATTACCAGCTATTACCTCCACCTCCACCTCCACCTCTACCAGCAACCATGCTACTACCACCAACGACCACCACCACCACCATGTGAAAGACTTTGCATACCCTTCCTCTCCAACAACAATTCCTCTTCTTTGACAATTCTACAACTATTGATCTTTGTCCACAAGCATAACCCAACAAAATCTCTTACCCTGACAAAGATGACCACCTTTCTTCACCAACATACTAACAATATAGTCAAGCAACACCTCAAGACCACCTTCAATACACCCCATGACAACCACTAATAAGCATTAGTTACAAATCAACACCATAAGACCACCTTTGATCCCCTTTACAAGTGGATGAGAGAGACAGAGAGAGATCTTACCCGATCATCTTCACTAACCACATCCAACCATCTTAATAGGTTAAGACCAAATGGTTGAAATAGCTTCACATACCACCTCCAATAGAGAGTCTTATTGTCGACGCCTGTGTTAAAGAGAGTGAAAGTTTCCTTTCATAGAGGAGTTTTCCATATTGTTAAGTTAAGGTTTGAGTTATACTATGTTTGGCTAGCTGGAAATTTGTGGAAATCAATAGAAATGAAAAGAAATTATATGTTTGGATAATTCAAAAGAAATAGAAATCAGATGAATCTAAAAGAAATTGACAGAAAGAATTCAACTCAAAAGCCTTAACTTTTTCTCTCCAAATTTAAGGAGAAATATGTGGAAAAGGATGGAAATATTGTAAAGATACAAAAATACCTCTAAGCAAAGTTACTGTTTATTATCTTCTTCTACACTGCATCTCTTTCTCTCTCTCTTTCTCTCTCTCCTCATTGTGACCAGAAGCTAGGCAATGGATTTCTTTCTATCTCTTCCTTTCTCTAAGAAACACCATTGTCTCTCTTGCCATCAATTGTAAAGGGTATTTTAGATAATTCAAAAAAATATTTTTATAATTTTCCTTCCTTTTCTACTTTTAATAGCCAAACAATAAAAAGAAAAAACTTATATTTTCTTTCTTCTCTTTTCATTTTGTTTCCTTTCTACAGCTTTCTTTCAATTTCCTCTATCTATAAAATTCCCAAACACAGTGTTAGTGTTCAAGAGGAAAAAGAGTAATTAGGAAGAAGATGGAAGAGTAAAAATGGCTAGGAGATCTAGTTTAAGTGAGGATTTGTTTCTAAAGAGAGATGAGTAATTATGGAACAAGATGGAAGAAGGAGCAATATGGATAATATGGTCTTTTTAACTCTATTACTTGTTTATTCACAAGATTTTTTTTTTCAACTAAACAATATAATAGGCTATTACGACATTATTTCATTCCTTAATAATTACAATTCAATTCATTAGTTATCCATTCCACAAACTGAACATACAATTATTGCATAACATATTAAAAATATATAACCAATTAACTCAGATTATCTCATTTGAGTGTTGAAAAAAAAAAATGTTTCATCATTATTCAAATACTGGGAATACTACTCCATTTACAATAAAATACAAAATTTTCCAAATTAAATTGGATATTACATTTACAATCACATGACAAATAATATAGAAATAAAAAAATGTTATTAAAATATACATAATAATATCATTTACTAATGTCAATATTTTCCACATATTAAAAAGTTTTACAAATAATTCTATCATTCATTCTGTAACTACTATTAGTTTCCCTTTATTCGGCTCTACTCAAACTTACTAGATTAAAATAATTATTCTCCCTATTTTATTAATATGTTCACATGTTAAAGTGGAAAATTTGAATGAAGAGTAATGTCGATTTTAGGAATTAGAGGGAAATGAAGATGGCAATTTCTTTCTTTTTTTTTTCTTAATTCTTATCGATTCTAACACCAATGAAGTAATACAAATTTTGATAATAAGCACGGAAAATTTTTTTAGAAAAATATTTAACTCAATCATTTTATCTATTGCTTTAATTTGAGATGAGCTATATGTATCAACTATGTGAGTACTTTCGACGTCCTTAACTTGTAATAAATTTTCTACAACTAGATTCACTCTAGTTTAGCTACTTACTCAAATTTCAACATTAGTTATGTCTTTCATAAGTGATACAAATGTTTAAACAAGCCACAATACTAGCGTTTGATTAGCTAGTTGATTGTTTATTGCAAATTTAAGACCTTGAGAACTTAAACATAATCAACACTAATGGCTCATCTCAAAGTAATAGTAAAAATGATTGCAGTGCATGTTTTTCTTGAAAACTTTTCCTATATATTTTCAATGTCTAAAATAAATGGAACATTACAAGAATACTTTCTTCATCTCTCTCTATCTCTTGAACCTAAAATTTACCCTCATTCTAATTACTACCATCCTTTATCAAGAATTTCCCAAAAATAGAGACAAGACAAGTAACACCATATATCATTATACTAACATTTATTGCAATACATTCACTAGAGAGAACTTTATATAGAAAATCTAAACATGAGATTCACTTTGTAAAGAAATGGGAGAAATATTAACAAACTTTTTTATCAAGACTGTTTAACACAACCTCTGTGTATGTATGTGTTTGTGCTTATCCAAAAATACTATATGTATGCATACATTTATAGGAAAGGAGAGGAAGGATTGGGAATGTGCATCATTATTATGTTTGTGTTTGTTGTGGTGTATGTGTATTACTGTATGTGTGTTTGCCATGTAATGTTGCAAAATTGCAGCATATAGTCTTGTTAGTTTTTATTTATTTTTATTTTATTCTATTTTATTTACATATTTATTTTGAAGTTTCATTTGCAAGCCTGAGTAAGGAACCGCTGGGTCACGTATCCGGGTGAGAGACTTGCCTGAGATCCATAGACCCAATAGTTCCTCGCCAATCCACCTAGTTGTAAACCCGCCTATAGAATTGTTTTCGCATCCTAACATGGCTTATTGATTCTTGGCCAATTCACTGAAGGTGCATGTTTAGACATTCCCATATCACTAAATAGGAACTTGATGAAGCACTAAGATCAATTATCAAACATGAAAAGCCGTATGATCCATATGTGGAGCAAATACTAATGGGCATAAATAGCAATGAAGAAGGACAAGAAGAGCGAGATGGAGAAGATGATGGGGGAGATGTTGGACTTAAAGATGGGGAGAATAATGGAGAAGATGTAGGAGATCTTGAAGTGAATCTAGAGTTTGCAGCTAGTAATGTGCCAGTTAGTTCTACTTGTGCAACCATGCTTGTTAAGTGTCCTCAATAAGCTTGAGAGACAATGTACACTACCCAAGCACTAAAGCCTCCACAATAAAATGAGACAGCAAATAAGGTTATTAAGGATACAATCCCTTTCTTCAGCACCAACCATGACAATAGTGGCTATGTCACATTTTAATAGGATCTGAATGTAATATACATCAACATAAGCACAAGTAATGACTTAAGTGCAAGCATGTGATTCGATAATAAAGATAATCTTGTTCAAATGGTAAAGAGGTTCTGCATTAAGGACCAGAGTAATTTTTTCAGGTTGATGTATCAAACAAAACCGTATATGCAATATACAATAAAGAGAAGGACAATGGTTGTAAGTGAAGGTTATGAGGATGCATGAAGAAGTGGGAGGGGCTTTTCAAAATCATAATCCTAGAAGGACCTTACATTTGTGTCAATCCAATGATAAAACAAGACCATCCACAAATTAACAGCAACATAATGGCCATAAGCTTCATAAACAATGTAAAGAATAACCCAAATGTAAAGACTAGTGATTTTGCTCAAAATATGTTGAACATAAGTAGATATACTATAAGTAAAAGAAGGGTGTTTGAAGAACAAAGGAAGATAATTGAGAGTATTTATGGAAATCGAGAAAAGTCTTACAATGAGCTTCCCAAACTACTAAATGCAATTAAAATAAATAACCCCAACACATAGGTCAAGTAAGCGTAGAGCTCCTCAATAAGACCATGTGAGTCACAATTTAAAGAGGGTTTTCTAAACCTTCAGTTTCTAAACCTTTAGGCCATGTGTGGAGGCATTCAAATTTTGCCACCCTCTGATATCTATTGATAGTACTTTCTTATACAAAAAGTATAGTTATAAGTTGTTAGTTACACGTAATATGGATAGAAACAATTGCATAGTCCCACTAACCTTTGCCCTTATTGATACAAAATCAGTTGAGACATGAGGATGGTTCCTTAAAAAACTTAAGCGATACGTAGTCGGTCAGAAGGGGAAAACTCTTTGTCTTATTTTTTATAAACATTCTAGCATAGATTTTGTAGTTAAAGATCCTAGAGTAGGGTGGCAGCCTCTGTTTGCAGTTTGGAGATATTACCTATGACACATTGCAAGCAACTTCAACACGATTCACAAAAACCAATTATGTAAGAAACTTATGTGGTTTGCAAGCATACAGGCATAAGAGAGGAAATTTAAAGGTTTCATCAAACAATTAGGCCAAGTTAAGGAAGACACTCCATAATGATTTGACAATGTTGACATAGATAAGTGGAAATTGGCATATGACGGCTACCACCTATTCGGGTACATTCCATCCAACATTGTAGAAAGTTATAATTCAGGATTGAAAGAGACACGAGCTTTGCCTGTAATAGGATCTGTTAAGATCTTCTAAAACTATGTTGCATATTAGAAGAAAGGAAACAAAGAATTGTAAGAGGTAATAAGGGAGCGCAAAGTCTTTATTGAATATGCCATAGATATATATGAGACATGGAGGGGATGAGTAGTGCACATAACGTAGTGAGCTTCAACTGTTAGAACAACTTATTTGAGGTCTTAACTAAAAGTTACATAACAAAGAGCGACCTCAGGGGAAGGGGGAAGTCGTACATAGTTAATTCCAAGAATTGCACATGCTCATGTCAAAAATGGCAAATATATAGGATTTCTTGCTTTCATACCTCTACAATAGCTATGGTGATGAAGGTTAATTGCATAGTTGCTTTGGGACCTTAGTATAAGTGGACACATCAGCTTGAGTGTTACCTTGCACAGTTTTACTTGATTGGAGATGAGCTCAACTGGCTATAAGTAAGTTTTTCGTACCTCTAGCCATATCAACACCTGATACATAAAAAGGGTAAACTAAGAAGGAATAGGTATCACATGGAAATTAATGCGAAAGAGCAAGCTGATAGGATTGATGCAGCGCATGTGAAAGAGAATGACACGATAGAAGAAGGTGTTAGGAGATTAATAGCTATGATACATACAAACTAGACAGTTAGATACGTTAGTTTGCATTCTTAATTCTTGTCATTTCTTCACTATTTCAAATTCTAACCCTTTCTCGCATTGTTTTACAAATTAGATGGAGTCAAGACTATGATCCATGCATACTCAATAGACAAGCTGAACATCGTTTGCAAGCAGTTTAGGAAGGCTGCGTAAATACTTCATATTTTATGGCCTAATATTACTCCATACAAATTGTTTTACTTGCTCTTCTACTCATTCATGTTCATAAGAGGTTGCCTCTACTCTATATGTATGGCATAAGGAGCTGATACTCTATCAAGATGAGGAGGATATCTCGATACATCCTTTCATTAAGCCTCATCTACAAGAGGTCAGTTTGTAGGGCATGTCTTGGCTACCTTTTATCATGCTGGATTAACACTTAATAACGACTTTAGTGGAGAGATGAGGACTAGAGATATACACCTTTCACTTACCCGCTGAGGAGGTTACGATCATACTCTAGGACATAGAGGTGCTTTTTAGGTGTTAATTGACGAGCTTATAGTGGCTAAGAAGACAAAGTTAGAGAGCACCTAAGTCACTAAGTGTGAGAGATTACTAGGAGTAAGGCTAATTAAGATCAAAGGGGTACGTTTGTTCATGACATGGTTATAGGAGAATTTTAGATTACTGACTCGTAGAATAGATGAAGAGACAGTTATGCATTATGTGCATGCATATATTCTCAACTTGATGAGAAGATTTATTTTTGTGGATAAATCTTTCGATCTTATCCACCTCATGATTTTACCCTTACGAGAGGACTTTACGATCATAAGGTTGTTCGGTTAGGGCTTTGCATGTTTGATATGGCTATACAAATAGTTATGCTCAGTTGCTAGGTCCGACGCACATGAGATTAAGGGTACTGTCATCATTCTCTAGGTTTGAGCATAAGACAGATTCCCCTACATCACCCTACTTAGTCGATATGGTTTCACGATTGCTAAAAGGAGGCAGTTGGTAGCCCAATAGAAGGTAGAGTGCGACATTACCTAATAAGCCAACTATGTTGTTGATGCCTACTATACTACATTGGAATTACTGACCATATACTAAGTATGACAATCTTTTTTCTTATGTGCTTATATTTTTATGCTTACACTCATTTTGCTACAATGTAAATCTTGTTAGATGGTTTGAGAGCATTACTTTGAGGAGTTGATTAAGCTACTATCTCCACTTTTACAATGCTAAGCAGCATATGTGAATGGCTTAGGCCCTACTCATTTGCTTCTAATATAGTAGAGTGGTGTTTCCTTAATCATGTGGTTCATCAATTCAATAGGTACCAATTATCTCCATAAGATGTTGACACCAATAATCGCCTCTATTAGATCGACTTATAAGATAAGACAATGTAGACTAGCTATACATTCATGATCACTACATATGCCTGTAGGTCGTTTGCTACCTCTAGCTAATCTAGGTCTAAGGTTTGAAGGGAGTCGTCCCCAATTACTAGCGCTAATGTGTCGCTATATAACCCATCAAGGAGCTATAATAGGATGTCCGATAAGTGCCTAACTCCAGTTAATTTGCATTGCATATTTATAAATATCATGTGTTATATTAATTGACAACACCTTCTCTATTCAATTCAAGTTAACTTGCTTCTTGATGTGTAGTTATAGATGGAACGTTGTAATTTATGGAAGAGCACAGCGGACTTATACTATACATTTAGCACATACATGACTAGTAGCACGACTAAGGGTTATTAGACGAAGATCAAGGAGCACCTACCCTCAACCCCCTTCTACCTTCTCACCTTCTACTTATAGGTAAAGCTAGAGTTTGAGGAGGAATTGCTCAACAAAAGTGTGGTCTAGTGGCGAGGACTAGGATATACTGTCCTAAGGGTAGCATTCTATTAACTTGAGCGATATAGATTCTAGCTATGGCGTCGATCCTAACTCAAGAGCTAAAACCGACCTTGAAGTTGATTCCAACATTGAGGCTGATTCCAACTCTTACATAACTTAAAAGAGTGCTATTATTAGATGGAACTCCTCACTCTCCCAATACCAAATAAGCAACGCTCAAACTACTTATAGTAATCTATGAGAGGGTATAACCAAGCTCGAGCCAACTCTATAGATGAGTCCAATGCCTTCCCAGGATCTTGACAATACACTAACAGAGCCCTCAAAGTATCCACTATGTCCAAGGCATTCGATGTTGCCGCAGGCCGTCAAAGCATTTTAACACCATAAGGGGTATTAGATAGAAACGTTGAATTTGTAATTATTTCTATCAATCGAAAGGAACAAATATCTGTATATGTACTTTCGTAAAATCATTTACGGACCTTTTAGTGAATATCAATATATATTGTACATTTTTTATCTTACAATATAGTACAAAATTCATCACTTCTACTAAAACTCTATTGCAAATTAAAGTATTATCACGTGAGTTGAAACTTGTTTGGTGGCTTTGGCAAGTGGAGTTCATCTATTGAAAGGGGGAGTTTGATTGTGTGTTGGTTGTTTGACTATTTTGTAGGGAATAATATATTTTTGGGTTAACTTTGTTATCTGTTATTTTTTGCAGGTGAGCTCTAAAGAGGGCGCATGTATTACATATGGGACCAAAAGTCCACGTTGCAATATACTGATTGTGTTCACTGTAAACATAAATATTGTTCATTTCAGAGAGTAAAAGAAGGAAAAACAAAAACTAAGAATGACCTCGACTAAAATAATTAACTTCAAACTTTACAAACAAAAAAATTCAACCACTTCAGGATCCTTGTGTACAGCATATGCAATATACCTTTGAAAGTGAAACTTGTAGCCAAACGACCCACAAAATCAGAATGCTGATAAGTGAAGTAAAAGGAAATGAACTACCAAAAATTTATACCATGAAAACGGAATGAAGGAAAAACCGCATTTCGGGAAAAATAATAAATAAATAACAAAACTAACTCTCTTCCTCTTGAGCTACTTGTTCAAGCATTCTCACAGTACGGGGCAGCATGAATTCTGTGAATATTGGATAATGGGATGAAGGATAACATCCATCAATGTTATCACTGACCACTTCACACGACACAGGTATTAAAGATCTACCTCTGAAAAGAACCCAGTCTATGTGTAGATCTTGAGTTTGGCGATCCCAGCAGAGGCAGAGTGCTCTAAGGATCAACTTGAAATACTCTAGAGCTCCTTGCTTGTCACCTAATAGAGGAAAAAAAAAGGACAGCACCTTGAATGAGACTTCAAATAAGCCTAAAGTTGTCACAATCATTGGCAAAATCACAAATCCTAATTTTTGCATGATGGAATTCAATCTGACACCAATAACAAAAGGTTTTGCAGAACCACGTCAAGATCAGCTATCGATTTTAAGATTGGTCTAGTCCTAGCAATTCCCACATTTGCTCAATTAAGGTTATTTTCTTTCCTCATAATAGGGAAACATCCAAATGCAACTAGCTACGGTTGCTTGTTAAAGAGAAGCCCCTCATCTTCTCAGACACGACAAAGACACACAAAGATAAATATAGAAAACCAGAGATGGAAAGCTTCTCTCATGTACAAGCATCAACCAACATTGATCCAACAAAAAACATCCAAACACTAAGGAACTTAAAATGAGAATGTTACAAATTTGTTTGGATACCGCTTAGGATTTAAGATTAGTTCCCTTAATAAGGATAAGAAATTGTTTTTACAGGCACTTTTCGAAAACAAAATATTCATATCATAGATCATTATAATGTTTGATAAAACAGGATATTGTCACATCGTAGATGATAATCCTTCAACACGCAATGCGACTCTTATCAAGACACATTTCTGTTCCCTCATGTTGATCTTTTGGTTTGCATAATCATTCCAGACAACCTAAGCAGTTTGTTGGCTATCAATTCGACAATATATAATATATCCTGTTCAGTCTTTTTAACGAGAATAAAATCTTGAAACTTTGCTACGATCTATCATATGAATATCACTACCTTTAAATCCATGGTAGGTTCGGATTAGGGAAACATTCTTCCTCACCCGAGCATTAAACCAAGCATCCCGCATATCCCCTACCACACCATGTTCCCTGCAAGGAAAAGACATGAAGAACTGGTTAATTTCCTAACAGGAGAAGAAGTGTTTTGTAATAGGATCTAAGACCATATTTACACGTTAAAATTTCAATCTTTCCTTGTAATTTTCAAGGATCAATTTAGGGCATGTAGTACATATATTTTTTCACTTCTCTGTGCCCCTCTCTTAAATTCTTTACTATCATATTCTGTGAATGAGCAGTGTCTTGATGAAATTAGGCCACAAACAAACAGGACTTCTGATTGTACCTTTAGAAGGGAATGAACCACAACTGAAACCTTAAGAAGTAAAAACCGAGTAAATATGAGTAGTCCAAACAACAGCATGCAATGTATAAGATGATCTGTGGTATTTTTGAGCTGATCATGTGAACAAAACAATTATAAAGAATGCATTTTACAGCAGTAACGCATCTAAACTTCTGAAATCTTTTTCTGGGTAATCGATAATTTTGGATTGGGATGTACTAGATGTTACAACATCATGGCCCCTGGTTCATTGAGAAGACCATCCTCCACTCTTGCTGTTGGTGATCCAGTATTTTGATCTAGTCATGGGACGGTTAATAGAAAAAATCATTTATGATAATGACTATGCCTTTACTTAGATTCCAATCTTTCCTTGATGGAACTTATAGCGAAATTGAGGTTTGTGAATTTAGGAATTCAGACATAAAAAGGACTTGTTGAGAGAGAATCTTCCAATCGCAAAATATTAACAGAAAAAACAACAATACTTATTCTGCTTGTTTTATTTTTCAAAGGAATAACATATCTATATAAGCTATATAACCTAACATGTCATAAAATAAAAATAACGACAATACAATGCTTTCTACAAAAGATAACAATAATATATAAGCTATATGACCAAACATGTCATAAAATAAAAATAACGACAATACAATGCTTTCTAGAAAAGATAAGAATAATATGGAAATTAAATAACAAGGTAAAAGAAAGAAAGAGAAAAAAAAAAAAAATCTTTCATTTTCCTAATCTAATTATTTAAAAATCAAATCTGTAACATTCCTAAATTCCCTGTTCCCCTTCACCCCCTCTCTTCCCCCCCCCACACAACGACAACATGCTTGTCCTTCCTCAAGCTTGGAGATTGAGGATAGATTACTGAATTCCCAAGAATATCAATGCCTTCTAATGATGTCACAAGATGAATGGCTTGTCTCAATTGAAGGCTGGCAGATCCTGTAATGACGGAAAAAAAGTGGTTGTTTTAAGTTCTCTACCCATATCAGCAGGAATGTGCCTCACTTGGGCTTCCCCCATATTTCTCCAACATCTCTTTTCTCTAATGTTGTCAAATCCAGTCAAGAGGTTAACCCAAAAACAAGAAGGGATTAAGGGTTGAGAGGTCAAATCAGAATTAGACCGGCATCAATAAAAATATTAAAAGATAATCCATATTTATTTATAAATTAATAAAATTATTCACATTCTTGTAGTTTGAAAGTTAAAAGCTTTTTATACTTTTTTTTTTGTTTTTCTTGAATCTAAATTTATTCTTATAATATATTGATATATTCACTAGCTGAAAAAATAAAAAATAAAAAAGGTATATTCAAATTCAGAAAACCTGAATAGATCTTATAGAAATCGTAATAGACCAATTGAATCAATCGGATCTTTTTGAATCACTAACAGTAAGAGTCAAGAAGTTGACCCAATTAGGTCCAACTCAAATCTAATGATAACTCTTATTTTAAATATATTTTATATGGTGATTTTATAACATTTTTCCTATATTTATTGGTTTTTTTAAAGAAATTGATACTTAATTGAGTAAAATTTTGATTTCAAGATTTCAATACGTACTCGGATTGAAAGCGAAAAAAAGAAATCAAGTTCCACTTAATTTAAAGTTCAAATGAAAGAGTTATGAAGTTTTAAAATTATATAGATAATAAGAGAGTGGTAATTTTTTTATCAAAAAGTTACACGGTCTTAAACACAATTGTGGTCCTAAGCTATGTCAAAAGGATCTTCATAATACATTATATAAGGACTTATGAGGGTTTTGCATATAACTTTAAACATTAAAAAGAGAAAAAACTTAAAGAGAAGAAGAAGAAAAAAAAGATGGAAGTAATATCTAACTTTAAGATTGAAGAAATTTTTCATTGATAAAAAGAGTTTTACATGCTTTATTTCTTAATTTTGTTGCAATTCACTTTCAATTTCATCATGATAGTTTAAGATTCTGGTATTTAAGATCATCGAACTAAGGATTTCATGTGACTATTAGATTTATTGATAATTTTCAATAAAGTTTCTATTTTTCTTGATTCAATTATGTATTTTAATTATTAATTAATATTTTTAAGATATTAATCTATGATATTATATATAATAATTGAGAAATTACATGAATAATGAAATATTGACATAATTAAAGAGAATTACATGTATACATAGATATAAGATACATGATTCTTCCAAAAAGTTGTTATTTTTGTGAGAGAATTCATTGTATATTAATGCAATTCTAAATTATATTATTAAGTAAAAAAATTTCAGTAAATAATTTATGATTAAAGGTAACATGTTTGAGAAATGCATTAACTTCAATTATGAATCCCTCCGGTCAAGAATAATAGAAATGGAATTGAATAAATTTTTAGCAATCATATATTAAATACTAAGGAAAATAATTCCTAAATACGTTATTTACCTTCATGAAGGATTTCTTAATTTAATCTCTTTTTAAATTACTTAATCAAGTTTCATAATTAGATTAGTTTGTTAATTTTCGTATTTTTAATTCATTCAACCCATTACAATTTTCCGATTAGATAATAGAGTTACAATTAATATTAATACTCGAAATCTTTGAGAGATCAACTCAAATTCATATCTATTATATTAAAACTGATAGTCGTACTTACTTTGTATTAAGTTTTTAGTGTCGTTGTCAGAGATTTCGATATTAAGAATACTAATTGCTTTATTACTTTGACCATTCTTTTTTTCTCTTTTGTTTTCATTGTTTTTTTTTATTACCTTGAGATACAATTGATTCTATATTTCTTGCCCTTATAGTGCACAACTCGAAACAACCTGAAAGATTTAGTAGAACTTAATCATGAAATTGATAGAACTATCCTTCAATATTTGAAATTGCGACCTAATCAAACTGTAGCTACCATAAAAGACAAGTTAATTGTTAAGATTAAAAAAGAGAGTGAAGAAACCAACACTCGATTCATCAATCAAGAAAATCTACTATACATAGCTAACAACGGTAATAAAGCAAACCGGACTATATTCGACTATTCAAAACCTACACTTATAGGAGTTGACTCTACTATCATAAGGCCGACCGTCACGGCTAACAACTTCCAAATTGCACCCAATGTCATACAAATGATACAACAATATGTTCAATTCAACAGTCTTCAAGATAAAGATCCCAATGCTCATATCTCTGGTTTTCTAGAAATTTGTGATACATTTAAAATCAACGGAACCATGAATGATGCTATCTAACTGCAGCTATTTCCTTTTTCCTTAAGAAATAGAGCAAAGTAGTGGTTGAACTCTCTATCGCGGAACTCAATTACAAATTAGAATGAATTGACGAAGAAATTATTAGATAAGTATTTTCCACTTACGAAGACCGCCAAACTTCGAAACAAAAACTATATGATACCTGAGAGCGGTTCAAGGACTTGCTTAAGAAGAACCCATATCATAGCCTTCCACTATGAATGCAGATTCAAACCTTCTATAATGATCTCAATTTATTTACGAGACAGATAATTGATGCATCTATAAAAAGTACTTTGAACACAAAGACACTCAAACAAATACAAAACTTAATTGAATGAATAACGATGAATAATTATCAGTAGGAAAGCACTAAACTTAGGTAAAAGGTTACGGGAATTTATGAAATGGACTTAACCACTGCTTTGATAGCCAAAGAGGATCTATTAAGTAAGACGATTGATGCACTCTCTATTGGCCCTCAACAAATACAATCAAATGTAAATGATTTTAGCATACAAAGTTATGGAGCATAAAAACAACTGAAACAAGTAAATTATCTAAAAAATCCACCTATACAACAAAATAACCTCTATAGCAACACTTATAATCTCGAATGGAGGAATCATCTCAATTTCTCATAGGAAAATCAAAACCAAGGTTAGCAGAAGACCAACTTTAGCCCACTTGAATTTCAAAGACCGTTACCACCTCTCTTTTCTCAAGAAAAGTAGTTCAATTTAAAAGAACTTCTCGCTAAATATATTCAAGACAATGAGGCCCGGTTATCTAACATTGAATCATCGTTGAGGAATCAAAAGGCTTTCAACTGCAACCTTGAGAACCAAATTAGTCAACTTATGAAGCTAATCTCTAAAAGATCACAGAAAACATTGTCGAAAAATACAGAAACCAATCCAAAGGAACATGTCAAGGCAGTAACGCTTTGAAGTGGGAAGGAGTTACATGTTGAGAGGAACATTAGCGAAGAGACTAGTAAGAGTGATGAGGAGGTAAAAGCCAAGGAAGACATAGAGCCATCAAAGGCCAAGGAATATCAACCACCCATCTTATATCCATAAAAACTTAAGCAAGATCACAATAACCAACAATTTAGCAAGTTCCTTGACCTCTTTAAACAATTACATATTAACTTACCTCTTATTGATGCTTTATCACAAATGCTGAAGTATGTTAAGTTCTTGAAAGATTTGTTATCCGATAAAAGAAAGCTTAAGAAGCTTTCTACATTCACATTAAGTAAAGAATGTTCAACAATCATACAAAACAAGTTGCCCAAGAAGTTGAAAAACCTAGGAAATTTTACAATTCCTTATCATATTGGTAACTTATTAGTTGATAAAGTTTTAGCTAATTTAGGTGCAAGTATCAATTTGATGCCCCAAAATTTTTTTAAGAAGCTAGGATTAAAGGAACCAAAACCCACACGCATGAGCTTACAATTAGCTAATAGATCTGTAACATATCCTAAAGGTATTATTGAGGATGTATTAGTCCAAGTGGGTAAATTTATTTTTCCCATTGACTTTGTGATATTGGACGTGGATGAAGATTTTGAGTTACCCCTTATTCTAGATAAACCATTCTTAGCTATCGCTAGGGCTATTATTGATGATAGTGATGGCAAGCTCATTCTCAAAGTAAGAGACGAAGAGATCATGTTTACAATTTTGGAGGTTATAAAAAAGTCTGTTGATCAAGATGATAATTGCTATTTTTTGAATTATTGACACTTTTGCTTCACATTATATACAGGAAGTTCTTTCTAAGGATCCACTAGAGAGTTGCTTACAATTAGGCATGTAAGAAACTTCGAAAGATTCTATTAAATCCAAGGTTGTAGCCCAATTGGAGGCAAATAAACCTACCTCTATTGAGAAAGGGTTTGAAGAGATTGAAAAGATGAAGGAAATACAGTTAAAACCTTCAATTAAGAAGCCACCAGTATTGGAGTTAAAGCAATTACCCGACTACTTGCAATACGCCTTCTTAGAGAAGGACTCTAAGTTACCGATAATTATAGCATCCAATTTAGAAGAAGAACAGAGAAAAAGGTTACTAAAAGTATTCAAGGAGTATAAAAGGGTCATTGCTTGGAAAATATTCGATATTCAAGATATCAATCCCTCATTTTATACTCATAAGATTTTAGTGGAAGAAAACCATAAGCCAGTTTTATAGCCCTGAAGACGCTTGAATCCGAACATGAAAGAGAGTAAAAAAGGAAGTTATCAAACTCCTTAATACAAGTATGATGTATCCTATCTCTGATAGCTCATAGGTGAGTTTAGTGCAAGTAATTCCAAAAAAAGGTAGGATAATAGTAGTTCCTAATAAAAAGAATGAATTAATCCCAATGAGAACGGTAATAAGTTAGCATATATGTATTGATTATAGAAAGTTAAATAATACTACACGCAAGGACCTTTTTTCCTTACCTTTTGTTGATCGAACGATAAAACGACTAGTCGAACATATATTTTATTGTTTTCTAGATGGCTTATCCAATTATTTTCACTATTGCACCTAAAGATGAAAGAAAGACCACCTTTGCTTGTCCTTATGACACATTTGCTTACCGAAAAATGCTTTTTGATCTTTGCAATGCACCTGCTACATTTCAGCAGTGCATGATAGTCATTTTTTATGATTTGATTGAGAATATAATAGAGGTATTTATGGATAATTTTCAGTTTTTGGCAATTCATTTGACCATTGTTTGAATAATTTGAAAAAAGTACTAACCAGGTGCAAAAAGACCAATCTTGTACTCAACTGGGAGAAATGCCACTTCATAGTACAAGAAGGTATTGTGTCGGGCCATAAAATCTCATATCAAGAAATTGAGTTAGATAATGCCAAAGTAGATGCTACTGTAAGGCTACCATCTCTAACTTCAATTAAGGCCATAAGAAGCTTTTTAAGGCATATAAGTTTTTATAAGCGATTCATTAAAGACTTCTCAAAAATTACCGACCCTTTGATTAGGTTATTGGAGAAAGATTTACCTTATATTTTCTCTCAAGATTATTTGAAGGCTTTCAATATCCTTAAAGAGAAATTTACCAATACCTAAATCATAGTAGCACTCGATTGGGCACTTTTCTTTGAACTTATGTGCGACGCAAGTGATCACACAATAGGGACAGTGTTGGGGCAAAGACGGAACAAGCACTTTCAACCAATTTACTATGCTAGCAAAGTTCTTACTAATGCTTAAGAGAACTACACCACCACAGAAAAAGAGTTGCTAGTAATTGTTTTTGCCTTTGATAAGTTTCACTTTTCGTTTATACTGATCATTCTACCCTCAGGTTCTTATTAGCAAAACCAAATGCAAAGCCAAAACTGATTAGGTAGATCTTATTGCTACAAGAGTTTAATGTGGAGATCAAAGACAAAAAAAAAAAAAACACTAAGAATTTAACAACAGATTACCTATCTAGATTGGAGAATCCAAACTTGGAAATGATTGAAGAGAATGAGATCAAGGACAAGTTCCTTAAGGAGCGACTCTATACCATCAACTAAGTGATATGGAAATACCTTGGTTTACGGATATCGCCAATTTTTTAGTTACTAAGATTATACTAAAAGGACTTTCACACCAATAAAAGAAGAAATTTTTTTTTAATATGAAACATTATTTTTTAGATGATTCTTACCTATTTAAAGTATGTGTGCAAATCATATTATTAGGAAGTGTGTACCACACCTCGAAGGATGGCAAATTTTGAGCCACTATCATTCGAGACCTACAAATAGGCATCATAATCCCAATAAGATAACTCATAAAGTCTTAAAGGCTAGATTTTATTGACCTACCTTACTTAAAGATGCCTAGAAATACATTGAGATTTATGATTGTTGTCAACGAGTGGGGATAAATCTCGTAGAGATGAAATGCTACAAAACCCCATCTTCAAGGTCGAGATATTCGATGTGTAAGGGATCGATTTTATGGGCCCTTTCACAAACTCTGATGGCAACAAATACATCTTAGTAGTTA
Organism: Lumnitzera littorea; assembly: GCA_024138015.1. Taxonomy (NCBI): domain Eukaryota; kingdom Viridiplantae; phylum Streptophyta; class Magnoliopsida; order Myrtales; family Combretaceae; genus Lumnitzera; species Lumnitzera littorea. Next base: position 44,518,236 of record JAMXBB010000007.1, on the reverse strand, counting down.
TTGACTGTGTCTTTAAGTAGGTAGAAACTAAAGCCTTACCTACTAATGATACTAGGGTAGTAAAAAAAATTCTTGAAAGGCTTATTTTCTCGATTTAATACTCCTAAGACAATTATAAGTGATAAAAGAACACATTTTTGTAACGCTCAACTTAACCAAGTATTGAAATGTTATGATGTCACACATAAAATAGTCACCCCGTACTACCCTTAAAGTAGTGGCTAAGTGGAAATCGCTAATCGAGATCTTAGGTAAATTTTGGAAAAAACCATAAAGTACCATAAGAAAGATTGGTCAGAAAAGTTAGACAATACTCTATGAGCACATAGAACCGCTTACAAAACCCCACTAAGAACCACACCCTACCGACTTGTATATGTGAATGCTTGTTATTTACCGATAGAGATTAAACATAAGACCTATTAAGCAATTAAAATTGCTAATATTGATTTTAAGCATACAAGTACTCATAGAAAGCTTCAATTGAATGAGATATAGGAATGGCAAGCGAAAGCATATGAGAACTCAAAATTATACAAAGAAAAAGCCAAGAAGTACCATGATCAATGAATCAAACAAGGTCGACAATTTAAAGAAAGCGATCATGTCTTTTTGTATTATTCTTGCCTTCGTTTATTTCTAGGTAAGTTGAAATCTATATGGTCTGAACCATTTACGATTACACAAGTTTTCCCGTATGGAACTATTGAAGTTACACACCCGGAGAACGGCACATTTAAGGTAAAGGGGCAACGATCAAAGCTATATTTAGGTGGAAATTTGGAGCACGATGGATAGGAGGAATTCTATCTCCACCCAACGGAACAATCATGAGCTCCAATCATATCCCGTCGAGCTATCAATGTTAACTATAGCATTTTATGGGAGATAACCCATGCCGAACTCTTCTTTTATTTATGTTTTGCCTTAATATTCTTTTATTGCACTTTAATTCTTTCAGTTCATTCCATTTTATTTTATTTTTATATAACTTTGCCTTACTTCTTTTATTTATTTTTATTTAAGTTTTAGTCATAAGTTTAAGTTCACTTTTATATTGCGTTATGCATACAACGATCCTACTAACCAGTTAGCAGGCAAGGTCAAGGGAACAGCGTCCTTAGCAGGGTTTTTGGAGCAACGCCACGAAAGCTAAACGAAATTCTAAAATTGATAAGTGCAACATAATAAGCTTTTCTTTTTAGTTTCAATACTTTTATTTCTTTAATTTTTATTCTTTTTAAATTTAAATTCATGAATTTAGGCTAAGCATTAAAAAAAAAAAAGAAAAAAATAAAACTAGAAAATTACACGGGCATGGGATACGATTGTGTCCCAACCCGTATCCACCTAAGCCCCTTCAACGGACAACAAGCACAGAAAGTTACACAGACATAGAACACGGTTATGTCCTAGCTTATATTCACTTAAGAACATAACGTAAAATAAAAAGTTATACGGGCATAGAATAAGGTTGTATCCCAACCCGTGTTCGTCCAACACCTATACGATATATATACATGCACTGTACAACACTTTTAAAACACAAACATACACTCATAAACACTCACGAGCACCAACACAAAATCACTTCACCTTTCATCTTCTCTCCGCCTTCTCCTCACATTCTACTTTTCATCAATTAATTTATTCATCAAATCCAACTCAATCCAAGTAAGTTCATCCCACTTTTTTTTTTATGACCTTTCTTGTTCCTACTTTGCTTTCATCATTGTTTATGCATGCTTAGGTGAACGAAATTTAGAGCTTTTGTGACTTTGAACACAAATCTTGTTTGAGAACTTGCTTAGTTTTTATTCTTTCATAATAAACATATATATTTGCCTTACATTGATAGATTTACATGCTTTTGTGATGCCTATTGTTGCTAAATGTTACTTTATAATCTATCAAACACGAATTCCGCTTGCAAATTCAATATCAACTACCTAATTAAGCCATTTAGAGTTAGAATTGTTGAGAGTGATTTTAGAACATTTAGAGTTTTTGAAATATTGGAAAGCCTTCATCTCAAGAAGATTATAATATAAAGACTTTAATGTATAACTAGTTAGATGAATTTGCTAACCATTTTTTTTAATCTAACTAGTTTTGTAGATGTACTCTACATGTTTGTTTAAATGTCCTAATGAGATTTTTTTTAATATCTATCACTTTTACTCCTTTATGAATCTTTCTTAGTTTGAACTAAGTGTGAGAAAGATAAGCATCTCTGATTTGGTATAGTGTTTCTTCTCAAGTACCTAATAGAAAATCGCGCAAAGCTCACTGTTCAAAAAATATCCAAGTATCCAGCTTCATCTTCCATGCAAGAAAGCGTCATTGTTAAACCATTGGTCACTCTCCCTCCAATAAAACACCCAGTGCTCCAATTCAAAAAGGAATACCGATCGACTCATTATAGCTTACATAAGAACAAGCCATTTAGCGAAACACTTTGTTTATATTAGGATGTTCTCACCCAACTAAAGTTAACAAATGAAATGAAAGAACTATTGGAAGAAATCATTTGAGAGCAATTCTTATCTCTTAAAGCTCTAGTTTATAAGAAGCTGACATTAGAATTCTTATGCATATATAAACTAAAGAGAGAGAGAGTGTTAGTGGCATGGGCCTTAATCGTAAACTCCATTTCACTTTGAATGGCAAGCCTTTCCACATAACAATAGCTTAATTGGGCAAGTATCTTGGTTTCTATAAGGATAAATTCACACGAACGAAAGATTTCCAGCACTTAACATGTCGTTTTCTGTGTAAAGTAACAATATGGAAGTTTTGGAACGAAATTGCTGATGGCGATGCTTATGATCCAACAATGAGTAAGGCCTCTCAATTGATAAAACCCGAATATCATGTTCTTCATTGATTCTTTGCACATACATTAATCGGATGCTGCCAAAGCACCAATATAGTTTCCAACAAAGATTACCTCTACCTGTACAATGTTATTCATAAGCACCCAATCAATCTAGCTATTGAGTTAATTGAATTTTTCTGCCACCAAGTAACTACTATAAGGAAGAAGGAGCATATTTGTTGTAGCCCTTAAATCACTTTACTAATGCAGGCTACGTAGATTAAGGTTATAGTTTGACCCTTCCTTACTTTTGCTACTCAAGTCACTCCTATATGACTTAACTCGTTTCAATTCATAAACCTTTTACCAACAAGACGTCAAGATAGACGTGCACAGAACACCTCTAGAGGATAGATACTTTCAGCAAGCTCTGAAGACAAATTTGATATCTTGATGTCTGAGATTCGCTATATCCAAAAAAGTGTAGATAAACTTCGTGTCTACTAAGACAAATTAGAAAAATTTCTCAAGATGAAAGAATTGGGTGCAAATGATAAAAACAGTGAAAGTAAAAAGGAGAATGATACTACTGTAGAAGAAAAGGAAGATGGGGGCAGTGAAGAGAATGATGAGAGTAGTAAAGAAGAAGATGATGAAGAAATAGTGGATGCAACATCAGATGAAGATGATGGAGATAGGGATTACGATCCTTTTTCTTAATTCATTTTTCTATGTTTTTAGTTGGCAAGAGCGTGTGCAATTGGACATATAATGACGATAGCCTCCTAGTTACGGACTTCTCCACATGCTTTTCGACTGGCAGGAAAATATTAATTTCTTTTTCAATACATGTATTCCCTTTTTTTCCTATGATATTTTTTAATTGTTTCATATCTTATTATTGTGATTTCTTAGTCATATATTAAGGACAATGTAAGTTATTAAGTGGGGAAGGGATATATATAAACTTGTTACTATTTAAGAGACCAATTATTCACATTTGATCTAATTAATTTTTAAATTAACTTGTAATAAATGATTAAGAAGTGTTGGAATTTGAAATGTTAGGCCAAATCAATTATTTCATCTTAATCATTATTAATCTTATTATACTTTACTAAAATTGATTAGTCAAATCTTTGAAAGGCAAAATTATGAGTTTTTTAGTTTAGAACTTTAGAACTTGAGATTGGAACAATATTACTAGTTGAGAGTTAATCATAACTATTTTTAAATTTACTTTAATATATACCTTTCTTTTGAAAATTTTCAGAGCCCTATAATTTTTAACAAATAAACAAATAAAATTTTTCTTTTAAGAAATCCTTGAAAGATCGCAATAATTGGAAATAAAGAGTATGAATAATAAGAAAAAAAAAATTGGTAAAGATCCATCTTGATCTGTCAGAAGAGCGAGGTTGACTCCCAATATCAATGCTAATACTAATGAAAAAAAAAAATTGGTATGGATCGATCTTAGTTCGTAAAAAAAGTAAGGTTTTTTCCCACTATCAATATGAAAGACAAGTTAGTATGAATCAATCTTAATCCGTCAGAAAAGCGAGATTTTTCCATCTACCAACACAATTGTCCATTAAAGGTAATTGTGTTTAAAGAAAGAAAAATTAAAAATCTCCTAACAAAAGCATGAACTAAAGAGATAATCAAAGAATGAGTGGATGTAAAATGTGTTTGTTTTGAACTATGGCGCTTAACATGATTGAGGAGAGAATTGTATACACTTTAGTCGAATGAACAAAATTTTTATGATTCTTTTCTTGTTAATGAGATGTTAAATCCAATTTTAAGTTTATGAATCCTTCATTAAATAAATCGAGCAAACTTTAACTTCAATAAATTAATTAGCGAACTTTAAAACTAAGTATTATTAGAGTATTCGAATATGGTTAGGTGAAATTATGACATTGTTAAAAGTAAAATTGATTGACTTTTTTATTTCAAGTTAATTGAAAATGATTTTCTTAGTTTTCTTCGGATCAAGTGTATTCGTTTATCGGTTTCCTAAGTAGTGATAAATTTTATTTAGCGTTTCTTGTCCCAAAATTTTGTTTTAATTTATTTACTTGAAGATAAATAAATGCTCAAGTGTGAGGAAGTTTGATAACTTTTATTTTAAATACATTTCATATGGTGATTTTGTAACATTTCCCTTTTATTTTTTTCAAAAAAAATTAATACTTAATTGAATAAAATTTTGATTTCAAAATTTGAACGCGTTCTCAAATCAAAAACAAAAAAAAAAAAAGAATCAAGTTTCACTTAATTTGAAGTTCAAATGAATGAGTTATAAAGTTTTAAAATTATATAAATAATAGGAGAAAGTGGCAATTTTTTATCAAAATGTTACACAATTTGAGGATACAACTGTGTCCCAGGCCGTGTCTTGTGACAAAAAAAAGAACTTCATAATACATTAAATAAGAACGTTTTGCACATAACTTTGAATATTAAAAAGAGAAGGGACTTGAAGAAAAGAAGAAGAAAAAGATAGAAATAATATCCAACTTTAAAATTGAAGAGATTTTTTATCAACAAAAGGAGTTTTGCATGTTTTATTTTTTGCTTTTGTTGCAATTCACTTGTAATTTCATCATAATAATTTAAGATTCTAATATTTAAGATTGTGGAACCTGAGGTTTTATATGAATATTAGATTTATTGATAATTCTTAATAAATTTTTTATCTTTCTTGACTCAATTATGTATTTTAATTGTTAATTGATATTTCTAAAATATCAATCTATAATATTATATATGATGATTAAAAAATTACATAATTAATAAGATCTTGATATGATTAAAGAGAATTACATGTATACTTAGAGATAAGATACATGATTCTTCTAGAAAATTATTATTTTTGTATGGAAATTCATTGTACATTAATACGATTCTAAATTATATTACTAAATGAAGAGATTTCAATAAATAATTTAATATTATGATTAATATACTTGAAAAATATGTTAACTTTAATTATGAATCACTCCGATCAAGAATAATAGAGATAGAATTAAATAGATTTTTAGCAGTTACGTGTTAAATATTAAGAGAAATAATTCTTAAATATATTATTTGCCTTCTTAAAGTCATTCTTAATTTAATGGCTTCCTAAATTACTTAGTTAAGTCTTATAATTAAATTAGTTTGTTAATTTTAGTATTTTTAATTCATTTAAACCATCACAATTTTCCAGTTAAATAATAAAACTGAAATTAGTATTAGTACTTGAGGTCTCTAAGAAATCGACTCAGACTCATATCCACTATATTAAAACGGATAGATATACTTCCTTTGTATCATCTAACGACATTGCAATTTTCTCAATGTTTGCAATTTCTTCTCACAAGCATGAGCTAAATTCATTGTTATAACCAAATTAAGCAAGTTTTGGATCATCAAATCTACATTATTCATAATTCTACCTTACTTTGCAAAGCCTAAGGTGAAATTAAAGTTTGTGGACTTGCGAATTTACAATTTAAGAGCAAGAGCTCATTGAGAGAGAATCTCCGATCACATAAACTATTGAAAAGGATAACTATACTTCCTAGCTTGTTTCATTTCACAAAAATAGCATATTTATACAAATCCAATGGCTTAACTTTCAAAAAAATAAAGATAACAACAGTCTAAAGATATCTCCTAAGGATAGCAATAAGACAAAGATAAATTTTTCATTTTCCTAACTTGATTATTCTATAATCATGACCCTAGCACACATGGAATCAACCATTCGCTTTAAAATTATAATTGGGATTATCTCTTACATATTAGGATGACATACAATAGTACCAAGTGAGAGGACCTTCAAATACTTAAATAATGATATCATATAATAGAAACCTTCAGACGCATAATTACCAGCCTATCCATCTGGTTCCTTGTGTTTTAGTTTTTAGTAAACCCTTTTACCTTACATGCTAACTCCAAGCTATTGATGGAGACTATACTTTCCAAATGAGCAGCATTACAATTCATACTCATCCTCGCAGTTTCCTATGGCTAATAACAGCATCTTCAAGTAAATGCAAATTTACAAATAACATGGAATGTCAAGCTGACATGCAAAAGTATAAAGCTATTCATCAAGAAAATCATAACTTCTTACCTCGATCTCCCTAAAAGGAAGCGTCCTGCAGTGGATTCCTTTTGAGTATTAAATCCTCCACAATATACAACTGGCAGTGTAGGAGGTAAGGATGCAACATGCTGCCAAGTAAGTAATGCACTTCTCCTACGTGCACGTGGACTGTACTCATCCATATTTGTATTTACAATCTGAAATGAAAAACCTGGAGGCTCCACTCCTTTTAGTTGGAACGTGTGATCATCATGTCAAGGAAGCTTATATGCTGCCACCTATTCAATATTGACAAAAGAAAAACTAATCAAACTTGAAAGTGAGCATGAGAAGGATATTGCCCATGTTGCAATGCATGGCACTACAGAACCCCAAGACTTGCTTCCTGGAACAGAAGGTGACTCTGACAACCAAAATGTTCCTCCTTCTAGCAGTTCTACCTTCATTTACAAGAAAACCAATAAATTTAAAGAGCTACACTTTATAATAAACCAATTTATTAAGGTTTAAAAGAATTATAAGACCAATAGAATTACCTTCTCTTTATCGTACAAGATAGTGCAATGTTCATCTAATGTGTCTTGAGACCCTTTTCTTGATATCCCAAATTGTTCGTAGTCTTTCTAGGGCATATCAGGAAAAAATAAGAAGCTTTAGATCTATAAAAAGCTTTCATACCTTTTAACAAATGGAATCCTTAAAACAGGATTTTATGCTGAAAGAACTCTAAAGAATAGTATGTGTCACCAGATGGACTGGCTCCATCGAACAAAAATAAATATTTCTAAAATTGCAAACAGATCTAAGCAGCTGTCATGATTAGGCAAAGAAATGCTTAAAAAAGTTCATATAAAATTTTCCCTCTTAGCTAAGAAATGTGGAACCATTGACTTGAGATTTTCCATTCCATTCATTAATCTTTTGGAGAAGTAAAAAGCACTTGACTAATAGCTCAATAAAAGGTACGTGCTAGTAATATAAGATGCTTAACATATGAAGATTAAGCTCCTTAAATCAAAATATAATTACTTCTGCATAATTCTGTTGTGGAAAATCTAAATACCGAGAAATTTTTTATCCAATTAAGGATAATGTGGTTCCAAATGTTAAATGCAAACATTCAGAATGCTTATCATTAAGGATGATTAAAGGAATCAAAACTAATTAATTACAACTCATTTTGGATAATTGCAAGATTCTCATAAAATTGTTTAAAATGCTCAAAACTACCCTCTATTAGCTTTGGCATTGAATGTCACATTTATAGATTGTCAAAGTTGACTATCTATTTAAAATCATCAGAAAGTCTGTAGAATCGAAATATAATATAAAAAATTAATAATATAAATTTTTACAACCTATATAAAATAGTTTTCAAAATACTGTATATACACTTATAGTATCAAAGAAAACTTAAAATACATAATAGAAATAAAGAAATAAAAAAACTAAGTTCTTTTTTCATTAAAAACTCTTAATCTATAATCTAATGTACACAGGAAAAAGATAAGCAAAGTTAAAATTAAAATTTTGTTTCATTATTTTATTTGAAAAAACTTTATATTGAAAAAAATCAAAATTTTCAAGTCCATCTTGAATTGTTAATGGCATCAACTAAAGTAAACACATCTCTTTGTAAACTTTGCAATGGGACGTAACTTAGATTAAGGCTACAAACATTAAATAGGGGTATAGGAGAGAGAGAAAGAGGAAACAAAATTAAGACTGGATAGCAAAGATAACATAGCACCCTTATAGTTGATGAGCTTATCGAGTCTAGTTGTATTTTTTATTTTAACTCATTTAACTCAAATAGACAGAATCAGCAAACTTAGTTAAAATTTTAAATTTCTATCGAGTTTAACATGTAAATTCACAATTCTACTAATCTATACAAAAATGATCTTACACACGATTTAACTTAAAGAATTCTTTAAAACCGCAAACTTGTAAAATCATACTAGTAGAATTGTAATTAACAATTACATTTATAGATAATTTTTGTGATGATTTTCAATCCTCAAAATGTAATTGCCTTTTTTATATATCTCTATCAACAAGCATTGCAATGCCTTTTTCATTATAATTGCCTTTTTAAGGCAAAGGAGTAACAAATAAAATAGTTATTTCTTAAATAACATTTATTTCCTTGTTATTTCCAAACATTTGTTTCCTTATTTACATGAACCTCGATTGAGGAATGATTACTCCAAGAGGCTTTTATTTTCTTTATTTACCACCCCAACACCACCACCAACCTACCACCTCTACAACACCACTCACTACTCATGCTACCAATGCTAGCTCACTACTCATGCTACCAATGCTAGCACACTATGCATTGTATGATAAGAAAGGTTTTCAATCCAATTTTTCTTTCTTTGTTTCCTATTTCCTTGATACACAACTGCCACCATACCATTACCTCTACCACCAATAATATAACCTTACCACTAACATCATTGCTACCATCCCCACACCACCACACTATACACTTGCCAACACCACCAGTGAAGTCATTGCACCACAATTACCACCTACACCACTACACAACAATTGGACCACAATGAAAATGGAGGTAGCAGTCATTCATCAATGGTGGTTATAACGGTGGTGACAATAGTAATAATAATGCAATGAGGATGGTGGTGTTATGATGATGGCAACGTTGATCAAATAGTGATGGTAGATATATTTCACTTGACAAAGGCATGTGTATATTGTACTCTATTCCCAACTCAATATTACAATGTTATGATATGAAGCAAACAATAGAATAGTTTTTAACTTCAAATGAAATTCATAAGAGTTGAATAATGGAATATACATAGGCTATCTAGAGTATCAGCAATTCCCAAACAATAGATTTTCCATTCCTAATCTTTTACATTTCTCAAAGTAGACAGTCCATGAGCATAGTCAAAGAAGGCCTAAGTGAATTTGGGTCTTTTGCCAACTAAAGGCAAGAATTTTCTCTTTTCCGAGGCAGCATAATTAGTTGTTCCAATCTTTTAAAAAGTTTAGGCCATCTTTGACTAGCTTTTAAAATGCTCAATATCATGTGCAATATCCAATAGAAAAAGATATATTGTCTTTCAAAAAGCAAACCACAAGAAAGGAAGAATAGCAATCCTTGCATTCTAAACATACCTATGATAAGTTATGAACATAAGAAAATTATACATCAACTTAATTATCTCTTAAGTTGACAAAATGACCAGTAATTTGATAACTAACATAAGAGAGGGGGAGGGGGGAAAAAAACAAAACTTACATCACCATCATGCTTAATCCTGCTTAATGGAAAGAATGATTCTAGAACACCAAGGGACAATACAAGATTGATACACTTACAATTTACTCGCATTCTAGTGATAAGCCTTATCATTAGATTGTGAAATCAGGAAAGAATCATCCAAAACTCAACTATTCTATATTCTATAACTGGCACTTGTATACCACAACATAACCTTTGCATCCCATAATATCGTCAATGATGCATTTGCTCCAAGAATTAAATCTCTTTATAATTTGCAAATTACATATATGCCTTAGCCATCCGCAGAAATGCCATTTTGATTCAAGTTTATGTTAAAGTGAAATATAGAGCCTGTTCCTGGAGGCAGAAAATTAAGACTTGCAGAAAGGGAACCATGCAAGTAACTTACTGGGCAAACACTGCTGCAGATAATCCAACTGAGATTTCACACCTAAATTCAAGAATCCAAATAAAACATTTGACGAAAAGGGAAATTAGGAAAGGACAATTGAAAAAGAACAAGAAAAGGATAATAATATATTGTATTTTCACCAAACAGCAATCCAGAATTACAAATATTACACATACTTTTATCGATAAATACTCAAATAGACACCTGTGACCAAGAACATAAGACTACTACTAAACTGCTTAGCTAATGGCAAGTTCTGTGCATATTAATTATAATGAGCTAAAATGGATGTTGGAGAGGTCCAGCATGAGAAAATACTAAGTTAGAGTTGCCCCTCCAATGATCAAATAACAACCCAAAAAACAACTCAAATGCTCAACGAAACTTAAATACAATATATAACTAATCCTAGGAGATTGGCAAGCCTAAAGATGGCAACTAATTAAATAAATTGAAATGGGGTGAAGCACATGTCTACTATTTTTTTTTTTTAATGACATAAATATGTATTAGATGAAAAATATTACATAAATGCAAAACCTATTACATAAACCTATTATATAAATACAACTAATTAAATAAATTGAAATAGGGTGAAGCATGTGTCTACCATTTTTTTTTTAATTACATAAATATGTATTAGATGAAAAGTATTACATAAATGCAAAACCTAAATCGTATTTGAAAAATACGATATTAGAAATAAACAAAAGTGTCGCATTTCATAAATACAACTTAATATTTTGCCTACTATGGCAAACTCACATTAACTGAATGCGACATATATTAATTGTATGTATGCATTTATCTATATCATATTTAAGAGATACGATATTAATGTAATTAAATGAAAGTCGCATCTCTAAAGAGCGAGCCTAGTAAATTGGTAATATTTTTTATATAATTAATAAATATGTAATATTTATTACATACAATGGTAAATAAGTAAAATTCCCAATTGAAATGGGACTAAATTCAATGAGATCATGTGGAAAAAGGGATATCACGCTTAAAAACCCCAACAATAACACAAAGACTTATGATTACAAACCCAACGATATTAAAATCTTTAGTCTAAATTCTGGCATACGATGGATGTTATTAGCGTGCCTCTCATGCCAAAGGTCTATTTGATTTTACCAAATAACAATAAAAGAAAAAGAAAATTACATGGATGCTCTCTTGAAACAACAAATTCGATTGACAATAACAACAGCACCTCTATCACAGGAAAGTATAGCTATGAACACCCAGACCACACAGAAGCCAGATTGCTAGAATGTAATGATTCCACAGGGACACTGAAGCGTGGGATAAGGGTTTCAGAGCGATGTAATAAATCACACCAACACAACACCAAGATCAGAGTGAACTCAGAAAGAGAGGAACTTCGATGAAGGTCACCACTGCTGTTCAAACACAAAATATAGAATGCTTCTGGAAGAACTATAAGATCTCGGGGACATCATACACAACCAATGTTGTGAGATTTTAGGAGGGAATGACGGTTAGAAAAAGTCCTACTGGATGTGAGGAAGATCTTAGAGATAGCTGGTTGTGCATAGACAGCAAGAGATTCACGTTAACCACTATAAATACACTGTTTTTAAGTATGAAGAGGGCATCCGCCATCACAAGATCACCAAAAAATCAAAGAACATAAGTTCATGCCTTAGGCATAAGAGTGATTAGTAATTAGCTTTGCTTTATACTAGAATCAAAGTCTTTAGACTCGATGCAAAGTATTAGAATTGTATTATTGTTTTCCTATCAAAGAGTCCTGACAAAGCGCTTTTCTTTCATTATCGTTTCCACAGGAGATAATTTCGTGATGACACCCATATCCTGGTTTCTAAAAATTGCAAGCAACGATAGTCACTACAGCTTTGCTAAATAAACTTCACGTCAGGGCAATGTACCCTCCACAATATCAGTAAGTACATAATTGTGCCACTTGGCCACAGAAGTACCTTCCAGTACAGGAAGAAACAAGGGAAAAAGAAAAACTTCAACTACATCAAACAAGAACCATAACCCATCTCCAAAACCACAAACGGAAAAGACCCAGACAATCCAATCTCATAAACTGACCACCTTGATTATTAGAAAAACAACTATTTCAATCGAAACGTATTTAAATACCTTTTTGTGTGCAGAGAATCATGGGTGAATAATTGGTGATGACACTGATACATAAGTCTCTCCTCTTGACCCACGCATTAGGACTATCTTCTGGTTGATCTTCATGGAGGTTAAAGGTCATAACAGTAAGAGAAACGCTCATTCTCACACACCCAAAAACACACAGTACTCCCTCTCTCTCTCTCTCTCTCTCTGTGTAAACGAAGCAATCGATTTTACATGGTGGTTGATCCAATCATGGAAGTGCTATGGTAATTGCTATGCATAAATAAACATAAAACTCCTTGCTTATGACGATGCTATTCGTATGTAAATGTGAAGTTGAAAAATTGGAAGTGAAGATGTGAAAGAAAGAGAAGAAAGGAAAAATTATTGCAGTTGCAGGTGATTTGTGTACGAAAGGAACAGTTTCGAGTCTAATGACGCGGTATGACTGAAACATCGAATGCTGTAATGTAATAAGAAATTTAAATTAAATTATTCGCAGTAGTATTTAGTTTTGGTTTTTTTTTTTTTTTTGACTCCCACACGTCAAAAAGCTTAATCAATATTTTGAAATTTTCCGTACCTTGTTTTACGTGCCCAATAAAATATACCGATACTAACGTGCACACAACTGCAATGCTACTGTTTGCCCGGTTAGAAATCCGGTTTAGGATCATTTTTTAACGGAAGATGCTAAAGACCAATGTTATTGATCGACAAAGCTCATCCATTTGTTTGGCATAATAGAAACGATTAGGAATAAAAATACGAAGAAAAAAAAATTATATGCTTTTGAAAGTGAAAAGAATTCTTATCATTATTAAAGATAAAATGATTTATAAAAGAATCTACTAACATACATGGAAGGAACAAAAGATCGGATAAGTAAAAGTCGAAATGGGAATTTCAATAACTTTCATATTTATTTTTTCTCCCCTTCCTCCTCATGATAAAAATTGGTGTTTCATAAGTGTTATTTAATATTTTCTACCCAATTTCCATCCCTTCTTTTTCTTTCTATTTTCTTTCCACATGCTACCAGTATTTTTCCAAGTTCAGTAAGTAAATACATCTTCCATATTATTACACAAATACATACTAATTATCAAACCCTACAACCCCTTAAAAATTACTATAATATTGAATTACTTCTAAATCATTTATATTTCATTAAAAACTACAATTTTACTCGCTCCTACATCCAACACAAATTCCACAATCCCTTATTTTGAAAAGACAACAAAGTCATCTCTCCGTATCATTTGGTTGCAATATTTTCATAGTACCCTAAATGGATTTTTTATTCCATTAGTTGGTTTGCATATTAGCCTAAATCACTAGATAAAAAACCTTAAAATATTAGATTAAAACTAAAACTAAAAGATTTATATTATATATTTAGTTACTCAAAAATCTATTTTATAGTACGTAATCAATATATCTTGATTATTCTAAATGATCAATATATCTTTATCATTATAAAAACAACTCTACACAAAGTTTTAAAATCATAATATTGAATTTTATTGTAAATTATAAAATGAATAATTAATTTTTGAAATTTTTTCAATTATAAAAATCCATATCGAATAATGCACACATCAAGTGTGACAAAAGAAGATTATACTATCTAACTTTCTAATTTTATTAACTAAGCACTATTTTAATATCTTGACATATATCGTTATTTTATATGACCATCTAAGGTTTTTTAATATTCTAAATGTCCTATCATCTACAATATATTATTAAGCCCTACTTTTAACTTCACATTTTTATCCATAAAATTCCTAAAGTATTTTTGAATAATTCCATATGTTTCGGATAATTATTAGGCAGCTTTTCCAATGTAGCCCTCCTCTCTCACTACTCCATTTTCTCGATCCTAATAGTAATTGCTAGACAATTATTTTCTCGCCTTCTTCTAAAATCAGAGATACGAACAGAAGTCTTGCAATTTTTTTTTTTATTTGTTTTCGATCTCGGTCATAGCATAATCCAAAATAATCTAAAAAACACACAATCAACTTTTATATTTTTATTTTCTTCTTTGTTAATAACATTAATATTATGTATAAGTAGGCATATAATTATTGTAACTTTCATTTCGAGGAAATTGTCCCTTCTAAATTTAGTACCGTGTTGCTGGTACATGGTTCACTGGACTGAATAAAGTAAGAAACCTTACAAGGCACGTTTTGCCCGTTTTGAAGCAAAATTCGTAATATCCTTTATGTATGTATTAAACCTTATTTTTAATTGGATTTCCAATTCTATAGATTTAAAAATTCAAAGTGGAATGACAAAATTAATTAATGCAAAATTTTACTTCATCATTTTGAAATCGAATAAATAAACACATGCAAGTATCACGGGATGGGAGATTCAACTCTTCTTTATGTGTGCTAATTGTGACACTCAACTCTCTTTTGTTTCATATATTTTATTATATTATGAAGGTCAAGCCAACCTTTATTCTTCTTGTTTTTTCAAAACTATTTTAAGCTCTTTTAGCTTTATGAGTATTTCTAACATTATTACCATCCTCTCTAATATAGGGGATATTCAACTTCATAACTAATTTCGACTTATCATAACCATTATCAAAAAAATAATATTAACTCTCAACCAGTTTATTCATGAAAAGCTAGCCTTATCTTGAAAGACTACTCCACCCCATGGATAAACCAAATGCTGATGCTACTTACTTCACGTTAAGCTTCAAATTGAACACTCCCATTTTCCTTCAAAACATAAATCGTGATATAAGGTACTAAAGATAATTTCACATAAGTAAAATTGTATAACAATTATCAAATGAAAAATAAATACAAAAAAAAAAAGTAAACATTAAGTACAGCTATTTGCAAGAATCCAAGAGGCAAATAATCATTTAATAGCAAACATGAGGCTTTATATGGATGCACCTAGTAAACAAATCAAGATATTATAGGATATTTTAATATGACATTTTCAATCCAATACTAGATCTATTATTAAAATATCCCAACTTTACCCTATGTTATTTTTTTTATTATAAATAATTGTAATTATTTATTTCCTTTTTCTTTTAAAATTTTCACAACCAAGACATTCTAATATTCTAACCCCTTTTAAAATCTTATATGCTAAGAATATGTTCTCCTCTTCACTTTCTTCTTTATCCTATTTTCTCACAAGTGAAGTTTCTTTCTCTTGGAATATCTTCAATCCTCTCTCTATTCAATTTTCTTCAAAGGAAACAACTTTAATAAGTACATTTTTTATCAAATTTCTGTTGAACTTAGGGTTCATAGTTGGATTTTAATGGGAACAAAACCGAGATTTACATTAAATTCACCAATATTGAGTTAATTGTAAAATGGAATTTAAATTTACAAATTCTTCGGATATCAATTAGCTCTTTAATCAAATCCACTAGACTTAATTGCATTTATAAAACTTGGAAAGAATATTATATTTGTGTTGTTGTATTGTATGCATGTAATATGAAAGTAGGGAAGAAGTGTTGGTGTTTGTCCTGTTGGCTTGACAGTAGGGTGATAACTTGCCTGATGTTATAAAGGCCTAAATTGAAAAGTTAAATAACTTCTTTCCTTCAAGCCGACTAGGTGGTGACTTAGATGGTGTTAGAGCTAGTGTCATTTTTTAGCCTATTGTCCTAATAGTAAAATGAAGTATTAGCTTGATGTTAGCTATAATTAAACTAGTCATTGAAACATTTAATACACTATAACAAGAAGATTTCTTGGAAATGATATAAATGCTCAACTACTTAACCATGAACAATTAAAAACTGATATTTTACTGTAACTTGCAAACATTCTCCTATTTGTCTCTTATACTATAACTTGCAAATTATTAAGATGGATTTCTAGTTTAGTTCATGTGAGTTTATTTGTTGTTAAAATATAGTAAGAGAAGCATTACACTGGTGTGATTATCTTCTATTTGTGATTAAGTATTATGTTGAAGTATATTGGGAACTTGTATAACTCTTAGAGCTTTCAAAATTGTGATTAATAAAAGTGATAAGGAAGTCTTCGATTGGAGATGATTGTATGTTCATGGAGAGTAAGGGATCGTCCGAACTCAATATTATATCTAAACTTAATTTTTTTCTATCCCTAACTCTTTTGTTATTGCATTTCATTAGCTCATCTACTTATCTCTTTGCATTAATTGCTAACATTCGAAAAGAAACTAGACATTTGTCATCAATACTCAATTTAATTGCTTCTTGAGTATTAGTTTAGTATTTTAATTGGTATTAGAGTTACTCTCTAATCATTTGCTTAATTACATTTTAGAGTAAAGATTATGACATCTAATGCACTAGGCTACTTAGAAAAGTAAGCAATCGATAAGCCTTCCCTACTAACTAGTAGCAGTTATGCATATTGGAAATATAGGATGATAATATTTCTTAAAGCTCAAAATAGATTATTATGGCAAATAGTTAATAGAATACTTCTTAAGGTAGAAGGTAAAGAAGAAAGGAGCTACATCGATGATGATTAGAAATTATTTGATTTGAATGAAGTTGCAATGAATATTCTACATTGTGTTACAAATGAAAATGATTTCAATAAAGTATGTACATTTAAAAGTGTTAAGGAAATATGGGTTGAATTAAAAAGTATATATGAAACCACTAGCAGAGTAAGAGATAGTAAAATAAATTAGTTAAGGCCCACATTATGCATGGATAAAAATTTGAGTTATGATTATAGATTTTTTACTTGAAAATAAGAAGCATAAAGATAATTTACTGTTTTATTTATCATCTAGAAAATAATATCCAATAAAATATTTAATTCATTTACTAATGAACATTATGGAAATGCATTAATAATATCATTAAAATTATGGAAATACATTGATATAATTTTGAATATAACACAAAGTAAATAATTGCAAATAATAATAAAATCTATTATGAAAAACAATAATTGCTTTTCATCACTCATTATGCTTAAAGTGGCAAAAGCATAATAATGTCGGTAATTAATAAAGCATTATGAAAATTTATTTGTCTTTCTATGTTAAATGAAAATTCCATACCATATTACCAACAAAATGCACATGAAAAGGAAAAAAGTGACATAATTCAAACCTTTTTACCAACAAAAATACAATACAAAAAAGGAAAAAAATATCTCTAGTTATTACCAAATGATAGAATAGTAACGAGGCTAATTATTAAAAAGTTAATTTATTTAATAGGAAAAAAAGGCAAATTACTATATTTCTATTTTCAATTATTTACTTAATAATATAGATATAGTTATAAATTAATGTATATTATTATAATTTGACTGTATAAGATGTAATAGTCATTTTGCCTTTCCATCACTAATGTAGTAATGTATATTATTATCTTAAAAAAGTGTCGAACTTCTTAGGAGGGAAAAAAGCATTATACTATAAAGCTAATTATTAAATGCTAAATCATTATATTTCTATATAAAATTTAACCATATCCATGAACCATTATACTCATTATACTTCATGATTTTGATGTATTATTTATGGATAACAACATATGTAGAATTTTATGTTGTCTAAATAAATTCAATAAATATGATCTACACTATAAAATTAATTAAAGGACAGAGGAGGGTGAAATACCTTGAGGAAAAATACAATAAGATCAGATGAATCATATATCAATTACACATAATAGTTAATAATAATAAGCAATGGTTTTACATATATAAAATGGAACTTTGATAATGTTGTTAATTGAGTGGCAACAAAACGTGAACATTAGAGTTAAGCAATGCTTTTTCAACTCAAATTATAATATGATGACTATGGGTAGTATCCATTACAACAACCCAAAAACAGTACATTAGTTGTACTCTTAAAGCCCTCATTCGGCTCTTGAAGGTCTTTATTACTATTTGGTTTATGTTTGTGATCTTCTCAATTATCGTACTATATATATGTGTTATCCTTCATGGGAATTCCCTCTATAATTTTCGTCTTCGATTCTAAATGACTTAGGTTCGTAATCCTCTCAATCACAATTATTCTTGTGACTATGGAGTAAATAGTTAATTTGTTATTACTATTTTTTTAATGGATGAAAAGTTTTAGTTAACCATAAAATACCATATATAAAATGGTGAGTGTGACTATAAAGAAAGTTTAAAAGTTGAAAATTTCACATATACAAACTTAAATAAAAAAAAAAAAGAATATATGAAAGTACATTATTGATGAGAAGAAAAAACATTATATTAGTTTATTGCATTCTCAAAGGAACTATTACAATTATCTAAGAAACCAACTATAGTTAACACTATTATTCAAAGTAAGAAGGGAGAGGCAATAATATTATGTAATGACTTTGACAAAAGA
Source organism: Lumnitzera littorea (assembly GCA_024138015.1). Classification (NCBI taxonomy): domain Eukaryota; kingdom Viridiplantae; phylum Streptophyta; class Magnoliopsida; order Myrtales; family Combretaceae; genus Lumnitzera; species Lumnitzera littorea. Next base: position 44,499,149 of record JAMXBB010000007.1, on the reverse strand, counting down.
GAAAAAGCCTTAAAGTTGGCAAATGGATCTAATATGTTAGATCAATGAATTACTTTTTCCAAAAAAGAAATATCATAATATAAATAATAGTATACTTATAAAAATGAAACATCATAATATAAAAGGAAAAATACAAAAAAGTTCCTTACGTTTACTTGTATTTATGAATCAGTTCTTAACATTTCATTTGATCCTCAATGTTTTAATAAATTTATAAAAAAGTTCTTTTGTTAGTTCTTCCGTTATGTGTAGATACGTTAAAGACTAAAATGGACTAAATAAAAGATTAAGGATTTATTTGTATATACAAGTAAACGTTAGAGATTTTATTATATTTATGTAAACCAATTATATATTGACACATGTCCATAGTAATGGAAAATTTAATAAAGTTTAACAAAATAATTTATTTGATGTGACTTGAAATGGTTGAAGACTAAATAAAAAGTTAAGAATTAATTCGTAAAAACGTGAAATGTTAAGGATTTTTTTATATTTTTTCTTAATATAAATAACCAACAAACCTTGATGCTATAAAAACTAAAGGAAAATAAATCAAATGCAATAAATAGATTAGACGATAACTTATGCATACTTTAGGAGAATGGTATCCATAGCAGATTTATGTTTTTGTGATTATTATGAATTATATTGGGGATATAGGTACATATATAAGGAATGTTGAAATAAATTCTACACCAATTATGGATATATTGTATTAACTACTAAATTAATGTGTCATAATGAAAATAGAAGAAAAGATTAATTATTAAAAATTAAATTTCATTTTCAAATAGCAATTTTAGGAAGCATAATAATAAAAAGGAACCATGATTTTATTACTATATATGGAAAGAGCTTCCGAAATTATATATTATAATACGACTGATTATATGGTCAATTTGAAAATTTTAAAATAGATCCAAATGAAACTATTGGTCAAAAATCCTTTAAGTGTTGTTGAAAAGTCAATTATTAATCTTGAAATTAATTCTAAAATTTTTAGGTCTTACTAATGGATTAAGAAGCTAAGAGGACTGCAATTAAAGAAGCTCATGACCTTAATAGTTAATACAATGCTAAATGAGTAATTTCTTGAAATCTTCAAAACATATGAAATGATATAAAGATAAGGAAAGGATTATAAGAAGAAAACTATTGCATTAAAGGCAATTGAGGAAAATATAAGTGATGATGAAGGTGAGGACAATGATGACAAGGAAATTCATGAAATTCAATAAGAAATCGAGGAAAAATAAGGATAGTAATGACAATACATTAAAGTTCAAGAAGGATGTTTTCAAATATTACAATTGCCAAAAACCGAGCCACGTCTAATAATAGTATCCATTGAAAAAAGCTAACAAGGAGTTTAGAAAGAAAACTATGTTTGCCACTTAGAGTAACGATAATTCAAGTGACTCTGATAATAAAACATACTTTATGGCCATTAATGATGATGAGGTATGCTCTACTTCTCAAAATGCCTCTTATGATGAGCTTAAAGACATGTATAACGAATTGCTTAAAGAATTCATATATATGCAAAAGAAAGATAAAGTATTGAAATAAATGATGAACAAAGTGGGTGATGAATTTAATATTAATAAGAATGAATATAATAAGGTTGTTAATACAAAAGAATGACTAGAAGAAGTCAATGAATATTTGAAATTGGAAGTTGACAACTTGACTTAGAAGAATGAAGAATTAAATACTAAAAACAATAAACTAGTTAAAAGGAATAGCAAGTTGAAAGAAGTTAACAGCTCTCTTAAGAAGGAAGTTGAAAAGTTGAAAGATGTGTTTGATAATAATTGCGTGATTGACAAGCTAGGAAGGTTAGAAATTAAGAATACTATTTTACAATCTAGCTTAAATGATTTAAAGAAAACTATATCCAAATTCATGGATGAAGAAAAGAATTTAGATAAACTCCTTGGTTTATAAAGGCAAGAGTTAGATATCGGAATTGGCTATAGTAGAGAAAATATTTACAAGTTTTATAAAAACTTTGAATAAGACTTGTAACTATTGTAGTAAATATAATCATATTACATATACATGTATGATACAATATAATCTTACTTTGAATTATGAAGGTAAGATAGTATGGATCCTTAAAAAACAAACTTATATTATAGTAACTAACTATGAAGGACTGAAATTAAAATGGGTACTAGATTTGGTGAAGGTAATATTCTCATTAATAATGATCTTGCTATTAAAAATCTGCTACTTGTAGACAATTTACTTAACATTTCTTATTAAAAGCTCCTTTGAAACTTATCTATATACTCAAAACAAAGATAGTTGGTTGGGGCATAGAAAGTTAGAACATACTAGCATAGATATGTTATCAAAACTTCTTTAAAATGATCTTGTTAAAGAATTACCAAATATTAGTATTGATAAAGATAAAGTATGTCAAGCAAACAAAATCCTCATTTAAGTGAAAAAATGCCATTTCAACTTCTAAGCCACTATAATTATTGCATATAGATTTATTTGGTCCAACTCAAACTCTAAGTTTAGGAGGAAAAAGATATACTTTAGTCATTGTTGATGATTTCACTAGATATACTTAGACCTTTTTTCTTTTAAGTAAGAATGAATCATATCATGTACTCTTTAAATATTGTAAAAAGGTCTAAAATGAAAAAGGTCCAAAATGAAAAAGGTCTTTCAATTGTCTCTATAAGAAGTGATCAAGGGGAAGAATTTAAAAATTATGAAATGAAAGATTTTTGAGATAAAAATGGAATAGAACACACCTTCTCAGTATCAAGAACTTCACAACAAAATGAAGTCACCGAAAGGAAAAATAAGACTTGTTAATAGCATAATTTCGCTTAGCTATATTGTTTGGTATCTCATTTGCCAAGCTGCCGACCATTATTGTTTTCTGTTTAGGCTTCTAATGGCTTGGCTAATCTAATGAGCCTAAAGGTCTGGCCTACTTATATTTTTAAATTTAAAAAGTTATGCTAATAGTTGTAGCCTTGTACAGTTTTATTACATAACCACTTACTGCTCATGTCCTTTAGGCATGTGCTTGATTTAAGAGCTGTCACGTAGTCTACAACCATTGATTACCTATTATTACAAATATTCGATGTGCGCTTATAAATAAGGAAAAGAAAGCATTATAAGAACTCTCTTACTTTTCTTAACACTAAGATTACTTGTTCACTTATTTTCCCCGAACACTATCTTACTTGGTTATCAAAGTGGCTACACCGAATTAGCATTAGCATTACCTTTAGCCTTTCTTCTTTACTTTTACAGGAGCAAAGTTTTACACCCAAAATCAATCGACAATAGGACTCTCATTGAAATCACTAGAACTATGCTTTGCGAAAATAATTTACCAAAGTATTTTTAGGCCAAGTTGGTGAATATCGCATCTTTTATGTCAAATCGAGTTTTTATAAAGATTATCCTTAAGAAAACCCTTATGAGCTTTAGAGGGCCAAAAGACCTAATATTTTATATTTCCATCCCTTTAGTACCAAAAGCTAGGTGCTCAATAATAGCAAGGAGCAACTTTGGAAATTCAATTCAAAATTCGATGAAGGTATCTTTCTTAGCTTCTCTTTCAAGTAAAGCATATAAAGTGTAAACATTAGTAGTAGAAGAATCCATTTATGTTGTATTTGATGATGCATTAGCATGTAGAATACCAAATAATGAATATAACAACATTGTTGCTCAATTGGATAATCTTAGTCTTGACAAGAATTAATTTAATTCAAAGGAAAAGCAAATCTTTAAGGAAGATGAAATAATTGATTAATCTAATGTAGACTTGCTTAAAGAATGAATATTTGTGAAAGACCATCTTAAGGACTTAATCATAGGTGAACCATATAATAGGATGCAAATTAGAGCTTTCATAAAGAACTTAAAAAATATAGTGTTCATATCTTAATTAAAACCTAAAAAATGTTGATAAGGCTTTAAAAAATAAATTTTGGATCCAAATAATGCAAGAAAAACTAAATTAATTTAATAGAAATAAGGTATAGGACTTAGTGCTTACGTCTAATGATAGATCAATTATTGTAACTAAATGGGTGTTTAGAAAAAAGTTAGATGAAATAGGCATCGTAAATATTAATAAGGTACACTTAGTTACTAAAGGTCACCATTAAGAGAAAGGAATTGATTTTGATGAAACTTTTGCCCTAATTGCTAGGATAGAAGCCATTATGATGCTTTTAGCATTTGTAACTTTCAAAAATTTTACACCTTTTCAAATGGATGTTAAGAGTGCTTTCCTAAATTATTTATTTAAAGAAGTATATCTAAAGCAATTGTCTAGTTTTAAGGATAGTGAATTTCCCAATCATATTTATAAGCTCCATAAGATTATGGAATTAAACAAGTTCTTAGAGCTTGGTACAAAAGATTGAGTAACTTCTTAGTAAACAATGGTTTTTCTAGAGGAAAACTTAATACAATATTGTTTACTAAGCAACACTAATTACACATATTAATTGTTCAAATCTATATTAATGACATCATGTTTGGTGCTATTAACATGAGCCTTATTGATGAGTTTGTTCAATGCGTGAAAAATGAGTTTAGGATAGTATGATGGGGGAACTTAGCTATTTCCTAGGATATGAACTAGACAAATAAAAAATGGAACCTTTATCAATCAAGCTAAGTATACTAGGGAGCTTTTGAAGAAGTTTAAAATGGATAATTGCAAGAACAAGCTGACTCCTATGAGCACTACTCTAGAACTTAACAAAGATGAAAGTAGAAAATCAATTTATGAAGACATGTTTAGGGGCATGATAGGTAGCCTTTTGTACTTAACCGCATCTAGGACTAATATCATTTTTGCTATGTACTTATGTGCATGATTTTAATCTTGCCTAAAAGAATTTCACTTGAGTGCCGTAAAATGTATCTTCAAGTATTTTGGGGGCACTATTAAAATTGGCTCATGGTACCCTAAGTTTACTTTTGATCTCATTGGATACTCCGATGCCAACTTTGCTAGTTGTAAAGTTGATAAAAAAAGCACAAATGAAATATGTCACTTCCTTAGTAATTCTTTAGTGTTATGACACTTTAAGAAACAAAACTTGGTAGTGTTATCAATTGCCAAAGCAAATATGTGGCCACCTGTAGTTGTTATGCCAATCCTATGGATGAATCAAACCTTGCATGATTATAGTACCAATGCCTCAATTAGATGTGATAACATAAGTATAATTAATCTAACCAAAACCCGATCCAACACTTAAGAACTAAGCATATAGAGATTAGATATCACTTCATTCATGCTCATGTTCAAAACAACAATATATACTTAGAATTTGTTGATAAAAGTAATCAAATAACAGATATTTGTACAAAACCCTTGAGTATGGATCTGTTTTGTATATTAAGAAAAGCATTAGGAATGATCATGCAAGTAAAATACTAAGGCACTAAGAGCTAAGATAGTGACTTTTGCAAAATTTGAGTTTTCCAATTAACTGACCAGTTAACAACAAGATATTAAGCCTAACAAATATGTTCATATAGGTTTTATGCATTAATTGTGGCATTTAACTTGTTTTGGGTGCACTTGAAGTTATTTAAGCATATCTAGGTTCATATGTACACAATTTTACCACACTTTAATTTCCATGCCCAAGACTGGTTTGCACATGTTCAATTTCACTTGTAGATTGTGTTTGAGTGGTTGATTTGGCTTCATATTGATTTTTGTGCAAATTTAACACCCTTAAACCTTTATTAAGCCCTTAATGATATTAGAGAAGTTATGTGATTATATTGATTATTTGGATGCTATATGACATGAGCATCCTTCCTTTATGCTAATAAGTGCTATTGAAATATTTTTATAGTGCCAACTTATCATGAATTTGATTTGTACACATATTTGTTCTCAAGCCCAATCTATGTTCAATGTTTGGTTTTGAAGAACTTAAGTGGTGATTTTGAGATTTTTTTTTTTTCATCTTCATAACTACATTTTGCTTCTAACATGCTTGAATGAGATATTGAAAGTTGCCTGAAGTGTTGGCTTCTTAAAAATTAGCTTTAATGCTCAAAATTGACCATTTATGCATGTTACTTAGCTCAACATGAACTATAAGCAACCAATGACTTGATTTTGTTTAATCTTACTTATCTAGCTAAAATATAAGTGTTTCTCACCCATCGGACCACACAAAACTTGTTTGAAGTGTTAGCTTACTTGTTTCACTAGTAGAAATAAGACCGGCATGAAAGCTTAGTAGCTGGATGAGAAATAACCTGCTATTTGCAAAATTGTAGACAATTAGCAAGCTGGTACCCTTATTATATCTAAAAGCTAGTATCCTCATTGTACTGGTAAGTTGGTGAAGAGACTTCCTTAAACTATTCGAACCATTCTGTTCTTAATACTGGTAAGCTAATACATAAAGTATCGTCAAGCTGGTGAGAGCTTCTTTTAAACTTCTTACAACTTTCTATTGTCAACACTAGTAAGCTGGTATTGTATCATACTGTTAAGTTGGTAGGCTATTCTTCTTACATAAAATTCCCTTTTCTTCTCTATCCTCATTTCATTTTCTTCTTCTCCTATCCTCATCATTTAGCCGCTTCACCGCTTACCCTCTCCATCTTAATTTCTAACCTTGATTTGTATCAAAATCTCTCACCATCATCACTTAAAACACACTCTCCACACATTATTCTCTTCTTTTCCTCTCTTCTTACTCTCCTTATCCTTCTCATTCACAATAAAATAACCAAATCATACATAAACAAACTATTCATTAAAATTCCCCACTTACTCAACCCAAGTCCCTAATAGCTCTACAAATTGTAAAAGGACTTGCTCTTCCTATATTCAACCAACTTCTCTTCCTAACTCATTAACGTTCTGATTGATTTGAATAATTTGAACATCTAGAGGTTGACATGAGTATAATTAATCCTCAAGAGGTGCTTAATGAATTTCAAATTCATCGACTCTTAAGTATGATCACCAACCATATCATGGATACTTTGAGCTTACCAAATGAGGAACATGATGAGGCTATAAAGTATTTTTATTGCAATTTATTCAATGGTCTAGATGATAGGGGTCAGCCTAATGTTAAGTTGAATCTTAGTGATGAAATGCATAGAATTGTTCTTTATTCTCATATGTATAGCACTAAAATCACTATTACACCTAAGGATATTTATAATATTATTTGAGTTAAGACTGGAGGACTGGAAGTGAATATCAATTATGGAGGTCTTCATTTCTATAAAAGAGTATTCATGTGTAGGGGGATAGGTGCTGATTGGAGGAAAACCTAAAGTTTGCTAGCATTACGGTTAGACCTCAAGATAAAGATCCTTCATCACATTGTTATTGTAAACCCTAGGAAAAACAATAGTTAAACCTTAACTCGAGTTCGAGTGTTCTAAATTGTACAATAAATCGATAAGGCGAATGATAATAAAAGAATATGAAGTTTAATAAATCAAATATAACACCGATAATAAAACCTTTGGAATTTATCAAAACCCTAAATCGCTTACTAAAACCCTAAAACTAGTTTATGCATCATTAATAAAAACCGAACTCAAAATTGCTCGAGACTCTGAAATCATAAACGTAAACCTATAAAATAGTTAAATATTACACAATAGCAATAAAATTATAGTCGAATGTAATTTTCGACTAAATCACTTATTTGTACGACATTGTAATAAAATTTTCATAATAACTTGTAAAAATTATAATTGTAATGGGTACTAGTTAAATTGATAAAATTTCACAGAATTTTGAAAACTAATCTACGAGGAAATTCGTTATAATTTATATGATTCGAAAAATTACACATAATTGTTAATAAATTTCATTTTCCTTCTCTACTATTTTCAATTTATCTCAATTCTTCTCTTCATTTCCAAATCTAAATCCTTCCCCTGCACAAAATGTAAAGAAGAACAAAAGTTAAGATAAAAAAAAAAAAAAAGAAGAAGCCACGTGAACAAGTAAATGACCATGTGTTGATTTTATCTTATCTTATTTACATTAATAAAAGTTGACTTAGCTTAAAATTGAAGCCAACATCACATGAGCAAGGGAAATTGATATAAATATGGAAAAAGAAAAAAAAAATCTGCACAAAAACACACACACAATCTGCAAACCGTGAAGAACAAGGAGAGAAAAAGAAAGAAAGAAAAGAGAAAAAGAAGAAGGAAAACAAGAAGAAAAATTCAAGTTAATTGGTAAGAAATTTATTTTAAGAAATATATATGTATATGATAGTATACATGTGTAGAATTACAGTATTTTTATGGTATTTTTATGATATTTGTACATATAATACTAATAGTATATTTTTATGTGTATAAATACCTAAATTTACTTATATGTATAAATATAAGATTAAGTATGTCTACATGTATGTACCGAGGTATATAGTATGTATTATGTATTTGTTTTTTTTTATACCTCTAATTAGTAATTTACATAATTCTAGTATAAAGATATATGTATGTACCGTAACTTGATATTCATATGGATTACATATATGATTATATATATATGTGTATGTAGTTATATAGTATATAGTGGAGTATTTTTATAAGTATGTACATATATATATATATATGATATATGGTATATTATGTATGAAATGTATATTATATATTTATGGGTATGTATGCCGAACATATATGTATGTTTTTCTAAGTATATATATACATGTAAGACATATAAACAAATAAATACAAAATATATGTAAATATATGAATATATGTATAAGAGTATGTTTTAAATAAATACATATACATATATCATACGTGTAATATATATAGTGTATATATATATATATGATACCGTAATTTATGATTTTACAATAACATAAACCATAAACTATATATTATAAGCATTGGAATATATATATATATGTATAATCGTAAGGTACATAAGAAAAAAATAAGAAAAGGAGAAAAATAGGAAAATATACCCAAAATAATAAAAATAAAAAATATATGATTTAAATAATTATTAACTTATAAATATATTAAGAAAAAGAGAAAATCAATATTTTATAATTTTTAAATTTAAATAATAATTTTTGTGATATTTTTGTATCACAATTTAAGTTACGAGTCACAACGTTCAAAACAGAGACTCATAACAGGAAAATATGCTCGAAAACGATCAAAATGGACTATAAGTTCATAACGATCCGAGCTAAAACGAAAAAGTTACACACGATTCGATAAAAAAGCTCGAATCGATAGTTTCACGTAACTAAGTGAAATAAACCTTACACATTATAACTCTAGTTAGTTTTAAATTCCCTATCCTACAAATTTTCCTTATTTTCAGGTGATCTCGATATCGACTTTGAGCTGCCCACCGACTATTACAATCCCTGAGCTAGCAATGGCTGAGTGAGTTTTTCCTTATAATTCTATACTTGTTTGTGCTTGTAAGTAGTGAATCTAAATTATGATGTATAAATGAATGTGTATGGGGTTAGGTCATGCTTGTGCATGATAATTGTTGTGAATTGTGAATCTACTTTAAAGTTCAATAATATAATGTTTGATGCATAATAGATTCAACAGATTGATTGTTTGTGATTTAGAATGATCACTGATTAAATATGACATAACTTTTATTCGACTAGAAAAGTTAACTTAGATCATTCATGAATCATGCACTGCATAACTATTTCCGGGCAGTCACATTACACGGAGGTAGCGAGAGGCTATACTCGGGTTAATTATTGAATGTTGTTGATTTTGTACGGTGCACACGTGCGATATGACCTTACCCTTGCCCGCGGGATAACTAGGCGTTGGAGGTACCAACCGCCTGGTTATGAGTCGAGTCCAGAGGCCTTCGTTTAGGGGTGAATGAGGGTTACGTGAACCTACTCATAATCATATGTAGAACTCGTTTTGATAAAGCTGGTAATAGATGTACCATTACATTTTAAATACGACACGCGGAGTTTCGTTATGAAATAAGTTCTAATATGATAGCCGGATCTGACTGTACCGAAGAATCTCTAACCTTGACTTTGGAGGGCATTAAATCTGAGTTACATACAGTACCTAGTCACCTATATGTATTTGTATGGCATACTACTTGTTCATGCATTTATGTGGTTAAATTTAACTATGGTATAACTTGATTGTTGTATGGTTGAGGGAAAATATCTCACTAAGCTAGTAAGCTTATACCCTTGTAGACTTCTCTTGCAGGCCGACTTATTCGTGGAGTCAGGCCGTTGTATGCCCGAGGTTAGCTTTCTCTACGGGATAAATGTGGGAGCTGTTTGAGGACAGAGAGTACTTTTGACCAAATGTAGAGTTGAATATGTAATTTTTATATTAGTTTGACTTTAGACATGTTTCAAACGCTATATCTGTAAACTTTTATACACATAAATTATGTGTTATGTTTTCTATATTATTATTTGTCATGAAATGCTATTGCTTAAGCTTGCGCACTCTTGCTAGTTAGTAGTAGTTGTAGCCTTGTGTATCGTATAAAAGGGTTGTCGATTGTAAGGGAACTTAATCTACAATCCTTTGTACGGTATACGGCGACTGCCACGACTAGCCCCCTCGGGTCACGACAGTTATTCACAATTACTTTTCTTACCATGGTTAACAATCTATTGTCACTTTCCAAGACTTGTAGCTACCGTATCACTTTCTAAAGACCGAAAAGATAGATTTTTTTTTATATAGTAATTCAATGTTTCAAGCACGTTACAAAAAAATCTTCCCAACCTTTCCTTCGTTTTTGGTGCTTAGTTACTCAACTATTAATTAGAATAGGCATTAAGTTTCCTACACCCCCCATGGTAGCTTAGGTAAAAGATTTAAGCTTATTGACATTTGTCAAGGTGCTTGGAAAAAGGAAGGCAATTCTTGGGTTAGAAAGAAGCCATTACCTCCCTTAATTCCTTGTGATGGAGTGATAAAGGCATATTTTTCATGTTTTAATGTGCAAATTAGATATAATTAATATTGATTTAAAAGAAATCATTAAGAAATGATACCTAATTATTTTCATTTGGACATTTTAGGAATTGGAGAATTCAAAGTGGAAATACAAACGATTTAAGGAGTTTTATGCAAATAAAGAGGCCCGAAATGAGCTATGGCATGATTGGAATTCAACAAAACCAGCCTACACTTACATCGGCAGCCTTTGGAGTCTACGCCGTTGACCTTAAAGATTACATTGCTAGGCTATCAGCCGGCCTTCATTAAAAAGAAGCCTTACGTAAGCTAACCATAGTTTTTCTTATAAATAGCCTTATGTTTCAGAGACTTGTTTTAGGAGACATACATTTTCCTTAGACTTAAAGAGTTGTAGAACAATCATTAGATAGTTCTTGAAGAATTTTTCTATAGAATCGCTTGGATCATTGAGAAGATTTTGCTTTAGAGACCAAGCTTTAGAGTTGCAATTGAAGTTTATCTTTTCTAATTACAGAATTGGAGACATCTATTTTAATTATATTTATGCAATTTTATTAATTATTCATGCTTTCAATTATGAATTTCTTTGCAATTTTAATTAGTAGTTGCGCTTTTGTTTCAAATTCTATGGTTAGCTAAATTTATATGTGGGAATTGATGAAACCCTAGATAGCTAAAATGATGATTGTGTTCAATGTTATAGCTAATCAATTATAGTTGTTCAATTGATTATAATTGTTAGAAACTATAATGATACAGGAGTTGATATAGGGTTTATTAAAAATTCTTGGTTAATTTGATTAATTAATGTGGAAGTAGCGTTAATTAAATTAATTATAAATTATCTAGAGATTAATGTGATGTTTGGCGATTGATTATTCACTAAGACATTAGGAATAATTAATTTAAGACATTAAACAATTATAGTGATATATTATTGTAATTTAGAGTTTACTATTAATTGGAGATGCGGGAGCTGATTGATTAATTAGGGCTTTAAATTCTTAAGTTTTAAGGTATAATAATTTCACTTGAATGACTATATAGCTAATAATCTATATAACATGATAACAATTTGATTTACATAATCTAGGGTGGATTATAGTTTTCCTACAATTCTTAATTGATTGTTTAGTTTTAGAAATTTTATAGTTATTTTCGTTTCAATAGTTTTAGTATAATTATTAGATTAGTTAATTTATTCTTTATTGCTTGAATATCAATAAAAACTATCACAAGTTTAGTAATATTATAGTTCTCGAAGGATCGACAACCTTACTCGCTCTGTATTACTTGATTTCAACCTAGTATGCTTCCTGGAGTATTCGCAATTTATTATATATATACATATATATAGTTTAAGTGAATCACTAAGCTGAGCAACTTGAGGATTCTAATGGTGAAGAAGAAGAGGATGTGGGTAATACAAATATTGAGCAAGTTGCCCATGTTGAGGAACTTGGTCTACCTAATGAAGGAATATCCTAAGGACCAGTTTCTCATGGATATGGTTTTCCATATTTTGACTTGACTCAACCTCTAGAGTTTTAGCATTTCTTTTATTAATATTTTAAAATTTGTTTCAATCAACTTCGACATGACATGAAGGCTACATCTATTCTAGGTTTGAAGACCTCTATAGCCACTTCAATTAGGATTACCATTGCTCTTCTTATCTTTATCCTCCTCTACCTCTTGGACCCTAAGACGATGATCCTCTAGTTGCTTATCCTATTGCTTAATATTTATGTTCTTAGAATTATCTTTTTATCATGTGTAATTGTCAGACTTGGCTATTTAATGCGGTACGCAACATTAAGACACATAATGAGCCTCTGGCAAGGGCTTACTGTATGTCCTTTGAAGCTATTAAAGAAAAGAGGAAATGGGTTTGAGTGGATAAATGAGGGTAAGAGGTTTAGGCTAACATATGAGCAACTTAGTAGATGTAACACGCCATTTAAATTCAATACGGCCAACAACACACCATATCTGACTCAGTGGTTTAGGTTGAAGGGTCACTCATCGCACAACTTTGCTTAACGGTTGATATGAGCTAAGGATGGGGTTTTCTCACTTGCGAAGGAAAGAAAACTATCTCAGTAGTATTTTCATTAATGAAAGGGACGAAGATGATATGTAAGTCTCGTAATTTCACATACTTGCTTTAATGAGTAATTTAGGTCATTGTTAAAAGTAAACTGAACAACCTAAAAATCTATAAGTAAACTTGAAACATTAGTTGAAGATGCTTCGTGGACTCGAATATGAAAAAATAGAATAAAATGATAATAAAATGGCTAAGTTAGTGAAATATAATTATATTGTATATTATTTATCAGAATCGTATAAAATAGCTTCCAATAGCTATTAAATAATTAGAGATAAATTATATATATAATAAAAATATTATGTGACCTAAAATAACATGTAGAGTAATTATGTATGCCCATATGTAATTTTTATATAATAATATATATCTGTAATTATCCAAAACACCCGATAATATACAAATTAGGGTAAAATAAACAAGGGAAATTAATAAAAAACTATAAAAAATTCTTGGACAGCTGGGAATTTTCGTGTTAAGCATGTAGAGTGAGCTTGGATTGGTGTGAGGGTTTAAAACATGAATGGGCATGCAAATCTCTTAAGCTATTTAAGGCTAAATTTTGATAGAGAGAAAGAGAGAAATTTAATTAGCTAATTTACAAGTTTTGTAAAAATTAGAAATGCTTTCCACTAATTTGTACATGAATGTTAGGATCTAGGAAAATAATTTAGTGAGTTAAGTTAGTTAAAAAGGAAAATCAAGCAAAAATTGAAAAATTAATGCGTGATCTGAGCACACGATGGTGCGTATACTTAGAGAGCTACTGGAAACTAGCTACCACCATTAGAAGACAGAGGAGGCTGTGCCTAACTCTACTGATAAGGAGGTAGCTGGTGGTGGTGGTCAGAGTAGCCAGTTGTGGTAAGGTCCTAATTTTATCTGATTTTAGATAATTTTGTAAAAATATAAAAATTTCCCAGAAAATTTTAAAAAATTTTATTCCTAACTATTTTTCATATTTAGAATGTAGGAAAAATATTATTTTATAGAAATTTAATTGCTATAGTATACGTGCTTAAGAAATCAATGGAATCAAACACTTATAGTTGTTGAAATAAAAAAAGTCGAATGACATAGTTTTGATCTCAAAATTTTTAGATAGACTTTCTTATGTTTTACTAAAATTCTATGAAGAGATTTTTAACAAAAAATATTTTCTATAATTTTATGAATTTTAGCTCTAAATTATGATTAAAAATGTTATTTTTGGGCAAAATAAATGCATTTCTTTGAATGACCTCTCTTGGATTATGAGCTCCATTGGTTATTGAAGTATTTTTGGTGATGGGGTGCTATTGGAAGTAGTTCTATTGGAAGAAGTTAATAAAATCAAGTATATGTCACTTATATGACTAATTTGATGATGTGGGAATTGAAAAAAATTGATGGACGATGATGATGTTATATTAGGAATTTAGATGTACGGAGGCTGAGTAATATTAGTTGAAATGTCACTTTGATTGCTTTTACTAGAGTTTGGGATGGAAATGAATAAATCCATTGATTATAGGAAATTAGTTAAGGGCAAATGATAAGTCAGAGGATTTTGTGAATGAGTGTTGCACTAGAATATTATTCAGAAGTTTGGTTAGAAACAAAAATAATGAATGAAAGGTAAAATAAGGGAAGTAGAGGATTAATGATAGGAATCAGGCTACTAGGTCTTTGACCTGTAGTTGAGTTAGAGGATTGGAAGGCTTGGTAAGGTAGATTCTTTTACTCTTGTTGAAGCCAAGTACTTCTTTGCTAGTCACTCTTTATGCTGAGTCAAATGACTATCTATTTCTTGCAGATATTATGTCGAGAAGTGAAAGGTTGAGAGAATAGCCAATCCTCATTCTTACTCATGCTTGGCTAATTACTTACTCGACATCACTTTTGCTGAGATGATGAAAGAGAAACTTTAGATTGACTCAACCACCCCTGTTTGGACAAGCAAGTTGACAATACTTTTTGTTTGCATCTTCTAACGGCCTTACAAATATAACATCGATACGTGTACAAGATCATGTGTAGAATCCGTTACACTAATTATTGTTTTTCTAGAATATTCATTTTATTCTTTTGTATCCTTGTACATTACTTCTTTAGGATAATACCCTTTTTGTCTTTTCCCTTTTGGGCATGTTGTCTTAAATTCTCGGGTATAAATACCTCTTATACTAGTAGTTGTAATCAGCAAATTGAACATTAATACACTTGGCATTTCTCTCTTGTAAACACTACTTTATTTATATTCATCTCACTCTTATCTTAACCCTTAAGGAAGTTTAGGTGGCAAGTAACCTCACTAAATTATCTAGTACATCATATCGAGTTATGTCGTGAGTCTTTGGAAGTTCCATTGATGCGTCATATCCATTGGGGCTATTCACGAGTGTTTGCTTGCTTTTTCATTTATCATTTGTCCTTTTGTACATTCCCCATCACTTACTTTTCAAGATTTCTGCAAGCTTGGACCTACTTAATGATTGGCTTTATTTGTTCTTAGTTATGGTTTGCACCATCTTAGTATCGGAGCGAAGGTTTTATTTAACCTGTAGTTTGTATTTTAAGTTCTGTTTATACTTTGTTCTTGTGTGTATGAAACAGAGCAAGTTACTATGTCATTTGATTGTTGTATTTGTTAGCTGTTACTTTTCTGGTTTGTAAAAGTGTTTGCCATATCATCTGTTTGAAGAATCTAAGCTTTGAATCTCTAGGGAAAATGATTAACCTAAGTGTGAACATTGGTGCTAGAGATGACAACAGTGGAGTTATTCCTCATGGACGACAGTCTTAAGGAACCCTTTAGAGCATTGACGAGAGATTAGATGAGGTGGCTAATCTCTTGGTAGATATGACCTAACCTATTCATGCATTGGCTTGCTGATCGACTGAGGCCGCGCAAAACACCCTACAAGATGCTCAACCTATTAGAGGTCAAAACCCAACTCGACCAGTTCGAGATGGAGGAGTAGGCGGATGAGTAAGATGAAGGATAAACCTGAGAGAATTGGACGAAGAGGACGAGGAAGAGTACTTTGTAGAAGAGCGGGCTAGAGTCTCAAGAGCATTTAACCATGTGAAAATTCAGATACCAAGTTTCAATGGATTTGAGAATGATGATGAATATTTTGAATAAGAAGAGAAGGTGGAGTGTGTTTTTTATTGTTATCAATATGAGGATTATGAAAAGGTAAGAACTACTGCTGTAGAGTTCTCCAGATGTGTCACCATATGGTGGAAGAATTTCCAAGCTCTGAGGAGACAAGAGAGTTACCGAGAGATTAATACTTGGCAAGAGATGAAGAGAATACTCAGAAACAGGTTTGTGCTAGAAACTTATCTTCAAAATGCTTTCACTTGGCTTCAAGAGCTGAGACAAGAAGGCTAGACTGTTGATGAGTATGTTTAAGAATTTTAAATGCTTATGATCTATTGCGAAGTAGAGGAATTACTAGCTTGATTAGTTTCAAGATTCATTACTAGGTTGAGAGATGACATTTGAGACATTGTGGAACTCCAATGACTTACCACAATGGATGAGGCCATTAGAATAGCTCAGCAAGTAGAGAAGTAAAGAAGGAGTCGGGTGCCGGCCATGTTATCAACTAGCTAACCTGGACAAACGAGTCATCGAGCTTAGTTGAGTATCGAGCCGAGCTAAAAGATGGATATCTAAGTCGAACTGAAAGGCCAACTTAACATTAAAATGTCGACCTGAACTTATGAGAAGGGATAAGGGTCAGGTAGGAAGATGAGCCAAATCAAGTGCTTTAAATGCCAAGGGTTCGGACATATGGTCGCTTAGTGCTCGAATTGACAGGCAATGGTCATCAAAGGAGACATCCCAAAGCTAGAGGTAGATAGTATAGATGAGGAACTTGAGGAGGAGAAGAACACTACTGAGAAAGAATTGATTGAAGAAGATGTGTTCACCGAAGACTTAGACTAGTTGATCATGGTTATTCGACGCACAATGAATATGGAAACCTTACGAGAGGAGGAGTAGAGAGAGAATCTATTTCATATCACCTGTAGAGTGAACAATTAGGTGAGTACACTAATTGTCGATAGTGGAAGTTGTACCAATGTCTTCATTAGTTTCGTTACATAGGTTCAAGATCACCGCTAGGAAGGATTTTTGCCCTTCCAGTTGGTGGATTGTCTTGATATCATATGTAACGACCTAGTTGGAACTCTTCCCACTAAGGCATTGTCTGCTTTAACATCAAATAATACACTGTTTTGTCCCTCGGTACAGTAGCTTTCCAAGAGATCACTCATCCTAAGATTGACCTAGTTCAAGTATACTTAACTTTGGAGTTATGACATACTTGAAGCTACTTTACCAAAAGGCACTGATAACTCTGATTTTAAACATATTTCACATGGTGATTTTATAGTATTTCCCCTTACATTTTTGGTTTTCTTTAAAGAAATTGATACTTAATTGAGTAAAATTTTGATTTCAAGGTTTGAATGCATTCTAGGATTGAAAACGAAGAAAAAGAATCAAGTTTCACTCAAATCGGAGTTCAAATGAAGAAGTTATGAAGTTTTGAAGTTACACAGTCTACGACATGGCCATGTCCCCAAGCTGTGTCCATCCAGAAAAATTTGCTAGGTGCAGAAAGTTGCATGACCTGGGGACACGGCCATGTCCCAGGCCGTGTCTAGTGACGAAAACAGAATCCTTACAATACATATATAAAAGGATATTTGAGGGTTTTAAAAAAAAACAGAGACATTAGAGAAAACGAATGAGACACGAGAGAAGAGAAGAGACTTGAGGAGAAAGAGAAGAAAAAAGCGAAAGCAACACCAACTTCAAGATTAGAGAGATTGTTCATCAATTAAAGGGGTTTTTCATGTTTTATTTTATATTTTTGATGGAACTCGTTTTTAGATTCATTATGATAGCTTAGAATTTGTATATTTAGAATTATGGAACCTAGGGTTTCATGTGACTCTTGGGTTGATTTATAATTTTCAATAAAGTTTATATTCCTTCTTGATTCAATTATGTTGTTTAATTGTTGATTGATAATTCTAGAGTATCAATCTATGATATTATGCATGATGATTGAGAAATTGTATGTGTAATTAAATCTAAGCATAATTGGAGAGAATTACATGTATACTTAGAGATAAGATACGTGTTTCTTCCGGAAAGTTGATTGTTTGTGTGGGAATTCATTATATATTAATGCAATTTTAAGTTATATTACTAAGTGAAGAGATTCCGGTAAATAATTTAGGATTAGGGTTAATATGCTTGAGAAAGGTATTAACTTTAATTGTAAATCTCTCCGGTTAAGAATAATAGAAACTGAATTGAATGTATTTTAAGCGGTCACATGTTAAACACTAAGGGAAATAATTCCTAAATACGTTATTAATTTCTTGAAGTCGTTCATAGTTTTATTGCTTACTAATTTGCTTAATCAAGTCTCATAATTAGTTTAGATGGTTAATTTCAATATTTTTAATTCATTCAACCTATCATAATTTTCCGGTTAGATAATAGAGTTAAGGTTAATATTAGTACTCGAAGTCTTTAAGGGATCGACTCGAACTTACATCCGCTATATTAAAACTGATAGGTGCACTTGCCTGATATTTGCACTTGCCTGATATTAGGCACCTCAATGATTTAAAGTTCCATCGGCTAGCATTTAAGGGGCATTATACCATAGTTTATTAGTTTGAACATCAAGTAGCCATATATTTGAAACCTTGCATTCGAAGCACTTTATCTTTGTGGTCTTTCTTCTTAAGGTCTACTCCTTTTCAAATTCCTTCTCTTTCCCTCCTTATTCCAACCTTACTCTTATATACAACATTTGTCCTTCCTTTTAGCCCAACACTAAGCTATCGGGCTTCTTACTACCCCCTTTGAAAGGTTGGATTGATTGAGTAAGTTAGAAAGATGGAGCTTAGTAAGGTTAGCTTTATTTTTGTCTCTCAATACATTAGGTGATGTTAAAAACTTCCTTGAAGGTGTGAAAGAGTTGCACCTTAACGATGTCTCTGAGCTCATATCTTAGACCAATAATAAATCTAGAAACAATTTGAGCCTTAAGCTCATCTACTTCGCATTTGATCATCAACATTTGGAACTCTTGTACATATTCATCAACAGATCAATTCTCTTATTTCAACTCCTATAACTTTGTAAAAGTGTCCTAATAATATGAGTTAGGGATGAATCTACCTTACATGACTCCTTTTATTTCTTCCCATGTTCTCACACCTTGTCTTCCATCCTTTCTTCGCATCAACTGTAACTTCTTCCACTACATGCAGGCACCCAATGAATTTTAGGGTGATAAGTCTTACCTTATCTTCCTTGGCATACTGGTAACATTTAAACAACTTTTCTACTCACTCCTCCTAGTCCAAGTGCTCATCAACACTACTACTCCCTAAGTAGCTTAAAATCTAAATTCTAACAATGTCAATAATTTTAGGAGCTTAGACTCTACGTTGGTCCTTATAATAGTCCTCTTTAAACTCCTTATCGGTTTGTTCTACTTCAATAAGATTAATCCTCCAGTGAGTAGGATGATTTGCTCTTCCTTAGAAGCACCGAACAGGGAGTATAGCTCTATTAGGTTAACCTTGAGGCATTCTATCTAGTCTCTCTTTGACCTCATAGAACTCTTCATCATCACTCTCTTCTTCCTCCACCACTTCCATCTTTCCATTGACTCTTCTCTCAACTCCACTAACCCGAATGTTGTAAGTTGGGTAAACTTCTCTTCTTTGATGCTAAACTTTCTTAATTAGGTCTATTTCATTGATATTCAACTTAAAGTTCCTTTGGAGTTTCATTAGCAGTTTATTCGTCAACTCGATAAGCTCTTTTAACGCGAGTTGTGGTTTCCCTTTACATCATGACTAACACATTTTCTAATAGTTCAGAAAGTTGGTTTATCCACTCATCGATGGTCCTTGGAGTTTGCTCCACATGACAAATCTTCTAGAGCATTGCTTTCATTATCTTTGATTATTGCATTGATAACAGGATCTGTCATCATTTCGTTAATACCTAATACAACACCACACTACCAAACCCAATAGTTTATCAACCATTACACTTGTTTCAACAATGGGACCACTGTACTTTCTCAACAACTACCACCACCACTCTCCACTCAATAACCCCTGTTCTATACTCCAATGATGAAAACAGGGCACAATAGAACACTCATACCAACATAGAACAACACTATACAACCATAATATTTTCGACCTAATACCATAACCCAAATTCCACACAATCACAATGTTGCTCAACAAATACTCTGTTGATAACTCAACTCACAACCTTTCTTAGAACTTTAAGTTTTGATACTAAGATGATGTGATGCCCAACACTAAAATACACAATGAGTCTCTAATGAGGGCTTACTGTAGGGTAAGTAGGTCCTTTGAAGCTATTGAAGAAAAGAGGAAATAGGTTTGAGTGGATAGATGTGGGTAAGAGGTTTCAGCTAACTTATGAGAAACTCAATAGATGTAATGCACCACTTAAGTTCAATAAGGAACAATACACCAAATATAACTCATCGATCTAGGTCAAAGGGTCACTTACTGCATAACCTTACTTAAGGGTTTATATGAGCTAATGATGAGGGTTTCTCACTTGTATAGAAAAGAAAACCATCTTAGTAGTATTTTCATTAATGAAAGGGATGAAGATGATTTCTAATGGATTATCACATGATTTTTATATCTATCTTACTAGCTTACAATCCAATGTGCCAAATTAGTAAAATGGGTAAAATTAATGTTACAAAAATTGTACAAGAAAGGATAAATTAATAAATTCCTAAAAAGAGAATATTCGTTGTTAGGTAATTAAATTATGGGTTATGGGACACGTGGCTTTTGGAGAGAGGCTAAGAGATGCAATGCATAACAAACTCTAAGGGAAAGGGATAAGGTTGGCAGTTAGAGAATAGTATGTAGAACAGACTGACACAATTGGAGTTAAGCTCCTCAATAGCTTGAGTCGACCTTGTTCATGCGTGAGGAAGAAGTTGAACTCATGATGGCTTAGAAGCATGACCATATCAGATCGACATAACAGGTCAGCTTCTTCTAAAGTGGGGTAGTGTTTCAGAATTCAACAGACCGTATTAGGTAATCCTCTTGCTTAGGAGTGGTAAGGAGGCTTGTTTGCTAATTCCTATCACCATCGACCTCTTTATCTCTTTTTCTATCTTGTTCATGTTGACTTTGGCCATATGGCCAATTCTTGCTAAGTAGTTACCTAGCTTGCTTCTTATCTCTATATTTGACCTTGTAGCTCCTAGAACTATAACTTTATTGCTATATATAAATGGTCTTATGATAATTCTATGTTCATGGGTTGTTTTATCATTAAATCTTGTTGTTTATGCTAACATGGAATTTGAAATTATTGTGGTTAGGCAGTCATTGGTTTGTGCCTTGGTAGTGGAGCCATATTAAAGGTTGATGAAGTTGGTTCTTTTGATTAGGCTATAATTGCTGCCTTTACTTTGCTTTGAAGTGTTCTTGTATTGTTATTATTATTATTTTTTTTTTGTTTTGTAGGAGGCATATCCTAAGGCTTAAGTCGAGACTATGCTGGATTTTTGACTTAAATAATTCTTCCCCTTCACTGCCTAGAATTACTCATCTTTTTTATAAAGCCAAAAGGGGAGAAAAGCTTAAGTTAGTTTGAAAGTCTCAAACATTGGCAAAATGTGACAAAATTGTGAAATAAGTAATATATTGGCTATTAAGAGTGAATTGCCTATCAATATAAGTACTCTTAGTGTCAAGTAGTCCATTAATCTTATATTTTTTATTATCTTGTTCAAACTAGATGCTTGATTGAGGGGGATTACTAAGTTGAGGGGTAAATTTTAAATTATAAGGGTTTTGTCCTCATTAAAAGGGGAAAGATTGTTAAACTTAAGGCTCATAGTTTGATTTTGATGAGAATATAACCAAGATTTATGTTAATTAATTAATATTGAGTTAACTGCAAAATTGAACTTAAATTTGAAAATTCTTCAAATATCAATTAACTCTTTATTCAAATCCATTAGACTTAAAATTGCATTTATAAAACTTAGAAAGAATTTATAATTTAATGTATTGTCATGAGAAGATTTCTTGAAGATGGTAAAAACACTCAACTACACAGCTAAGGACAATTAAAACTTGATATTCTATTGCAATTTATAGATATTTTACTACAATTTTGGCCTATTAGCTTCCTATTTGTCTCTTGTACTGTAGCTTGCAAATTATTAAGAGAGATTTATAGTATAGTGCTTATAAGTTTATTATTGCTAAAATATAGTGAGAAAAGCATTATAATGTGTGGCTATCTTGTATTTGTGATTGAGTATTGTGTTGAAGTGTATTGGGAACTTATGTAGCTCTTGGAGCTTTCAAATTGGTGATTAATAAAAGTGGTGTGAAGTCTTTAATTGGAGGCAATTATGTATGCTTGAGAGTAGGAGATTGTCTAAATTTTATGTTATATTTGGGCTTGATCTTCTCTATCCCTATATCTTTAATATTCTACATTTATTATTGTATTTCACCAACTCATCTTGGATTAATTGCTAAAATTCAAAAAGAAACTAGACATTTGTCATTAATACTCAATTCACCCTCCTTATCAAGTATTAGCTTAGTATTTCAATTTTCTCCTTATAGCATTCCTATTATTGTTCTAGACCATTTGGGAGGAAGAATTTATAGTTTAGTTTCCTCAAGTGGTGAAAAGCTAAGGAACATATAAGGACCTTGGGGGAATTTCTATTTATTAATAATCTTATGATCATTCGATAGAAAATAAGGATTTCAAGGTGTTGAGAACCAATTTTTTGAAGAATCAAGTAAGCCTCTTACTCATGCTATGCTGTAAAGATTAGGGGTCTTAGTTGAAATTCAAGCTGTGAATAGTTGAATTAGTAGTAAAATGAGGATTTTATCATTAAAGATCATGGTTGAATGTGTGTTATAACTAGGGAAGAGACTGTGAATTTTTGAATTAGAGAACAATAGATTTTCAGTTTCTATCTATATGTTATATAGTGTCTAGATGGTAGGAAGAAAATTAGGACTTTTTAGAGGTAAGTACTACCTTTTAGGTGCCAAATGAATTGTCATCTGAACACCAATCAAAAGGTATACATTAACATTTTGCCATTGGTATTTGGTAAGTAGAAACCTTACAGTTTACCACCAATTAAAATACAACGACCTTATATCATTATTTCATGTTTTTTTTTTTCAATTCTAACTTTTAAACTTCATTTATACTTTTATAACTATAACATCTCTAATTTACACATTAAACTAAAATTCCTATTTCAATGAATTTTACTATCTAAACCATAGGTTCATTATTTTGTGATTTGTAATACTTAAACAAGCTATAATACTAAGCATATATTGCTCTAATTAACCATCCTAAGGATACTCTATGGAGCTTATTTAGTACGAAGTAACAAGCTAAAGGTTATCAATTGATAAGTAGCCTAATCAGGGTCTTAAAAACCTAATCCTGGCTATAGGATGAACTTTGCATAAACTACTAAACCATTTGTATTTAAGATTTATATCAAGTTTTAAGTTTAAAGAAACTTAAATACTGTTGGATAAGCCCACTCTAATTATATGTTGCTGCTTATGCATGTTAGGTTAAGGATATAATGAACCTAAATAATTATTTGAATTCGATTCAATATGTTGATTATGCTTGTTTGTGGTCAATAGACTAGGAGCACCAATTATATTAGCACGGCAACCCAATGATTGATATGTAGCTTTGTCCTGAATGGAGCTATGCACTGAAATGATCTAATTAGATTTAGGATGTTTTAGACTATAGGATGTTGGGGAGTACCCAACATCTAATATGTATGTATGTACCTGTATATATTTACGCTTCGAAGTTATGAGTTATCCTAAATCTTAGGACGCTAAGCATTGCGACACTTAATTGAAAGGTAGTAAACTTTTATATGTGCATTAGATTCTATATGTGTAAAGCCCTGCTCTTAGGGCATTTGCTTATACTTTTTTTCCTTAACTAATGGTGACTGAGAGATGGTTCGTTATGCCATTCTTGCATTAGGGATGAGGTTAACCTACAATCTACCGATAATTTAACTCCACCAACACATAAAACTTATCAAACTTCACTTTATTAATGTAATAAATCATAGTCGAAACTTACAATAGACAATTATAATCAAAGTATCACAATTCACTTTCCTCTTGTAATAGTTAAACCAACTAAGAATTATACTTTTACAATATTCGCTTTTCTTATAAGATCATTACAACATAACTCTAAGATGTTCTTAGGTAGTAGTGACCTTGACTTTGACCACGACTCTATAACTAATCATTCATTCTCAAAGAACATGTCCTATCTAATGTCCTTAGAGTATTTCTCCCCTCCTAGCAGTGATGTTCTGTTTAAGTTTTACATGAGGATAAGATAACTTATCTCCTTAAACTTACTATAAGTTGAGTGAGAGTGGATGACAAATAGTATAACACAAGCATATTCATCTCATTTATAGCATACCGACAATTAGTTATTCAATCACTCTATAGCGTAATTGAATAGTTGATGCAAAGGAATGCATATTATGTTTATGCACGTGATATGCACTGATACCAATATCTTATCTTTACTTAGCTTACACATTTGGTTAGTAAACATACTCAAGTATTTGGATACAATGTTTAGGAACCTAGAGGATTACAAGGAGCAGCCTAGGAGTTAGACCCCCAAACTCTAGTTCTATTTAGTTAGACCATAAAGAGTAGTTGGGTTGCTTGATCAATGCAAATCTATACACTATAAAAATCAAGTTTCATAAACCAAAGTCTATGTAACAACCTAGCTTTTCAAGTAAAACCTGACCTAAAGTCTTTTTTCATGCCATGCCATGAATGCATCAAACAAGTTATCTAAGAAATATCAAGCAAAACCTTTTTTTTTTTTTTTTTTACCTTACCTTAGATAAACATTAAGCATCCTTTAGATTGTCTTAGCCTTTACTTTAATTTCTTATTTCTTTTTATCTAAAAACCTTGTTACCAGGTTTACTTAAGTAAATACCTTAAGAGGTAGAGTTAGAATAAGTTCTTAATTTCTTTTCCAATTTAGTATAGGTCCTAGCAAAAGTCACATAAACAAACAACCATAGAAACCAAATCCAAAGTTAGAACATGTTTCAGTCAACATCACATATTCAAAAGAAATCATTGCATAACTCATCAAGTAGTATATCCAAAATGTCAACTAAGCTCTGTTAAGTCAATCATCCAATGAAGTACATCACAAAGTATGCATTGTTGTGAGTAGACATAAGTCTAATATGAGCACACATAAATCCACTTACTTGGACTTGTTGATGGCGTAAGTCTATGCTTCAATGCTAGGTTCTTCTTTACATATCTCATTTAAGAAACATATATACAATTTCATAGTCAACTATGAGTTGGATATAACTAATTACTCAAACTTATAATTTAGTGCATCTTCTAACTTATCTTCTGATCTATCATCTGAATAATTACCTAAATTGGGTTAATTGTGAAGTTTTTAATAATAGATATTCTCCACTATACACTTCAAGTCCATATTACTTATAAGTCTTACCCGTATCCTCTGATGTAGTCTCTGATTCCATCTTTCATAGATTTAACTTATAAATCCTCTAATTAAGCTAAGTTATTATATACCTTATAAAATTTCCACTTCCCCTACCATTTCAAATTAGGACCAACAAAGAATATTTTAGAAAAAAGATTGTCCAGCACTCATCTAACAATAATATAATTAGTGCAAATTATCCATTTACCATATAAACCGATATATAGGTAAATAATTGGAATTTACAAAATAATTAGCATACGTACCCAATTAATTCCCAAAAAAAAAAAAAATACTATAAACTCATACAAAATATGTAGTTTCATACTAACTAATACAGATTCGTGGATGAATACATGGACCCAATATCATGCGTAACTAAAGGATGGGTCTATGCTACGAGATGGCCTGAAAAATAAATGATAGTTGAAGGTTGAGTAGGGGTTCTTGTGCACTAATGCCTCATACGAGCTCAGAATATACTTGATATGATATATAAGTGTGGCCAAAGGTTACTCGCCACTAATTCACACTCAAAGGGCTAGATAAAAGTAGCTCAAAAGTAAGCAATGGAATACTTAGCTTAAGAGAGTATGTTTAAAAAATTTCAATTTGATAATTGTTGTGGCTATTATAATGTACAAGTATTTATATGACTAAATTAAGGTAAATCCTAGGTGAAAGTAAATTGCAAAAATGATTACTACTAGTAAAGGAAAAAAGAGAATAATTTATAAGGGTATCAATGTAATCGTGCAAAAAGAATATTCGTTGGTACTAAGGACAGTACGGATGTAAAAAAAGGATAGCGTGTATGTAATTTACTCATTGTATGGTCCTAATGGTACTGTTATCGAGCTATCATATTTTGTATATGATACACCACTTAATCCTATTCGGCCTACAATCTGCCGGATATGACACATCGGTTCAAATTGAAGGGTCACTCACCACTACTCCTTGCTAAAGGGAATAGATAAGAGTTGAGAGTTAATGAGAACACTAAGGTTGCTCAAAGAGAATAATTCTGTATTGAAAGTTGGATGATTGTCAACATACAAGGAAAATAGGGGTTTATATACTTACCCATTAGGGTTATTTTACACGTATGAAAAGAAAAAAGGGTATTTTACAATTACGTTACATTAATCATACTAAAAAGGGGTAACAAGGACAAAGAATATCCAGTACAAAAATGAAAGAACTATTCTAGAACATTGTGTTAGAAGGTACGTATCACTTGATGGTCGTATTTCAGGAGTATGATACATAGGCAAAAGCAGGAAGTGCTGGGAGTCAAGGGTCGACCTGATCTATATTAGGTTTAGAGTCAATCAGCCTGGTAAAAAGGTCAGCTGTCTTGAAGTCAGACGCTAGTGGGTCAAGTTAATAGCTCGGTTTGGCTAGTTCGGGGCTGCCTTTTGGATTAGGACTTTGTTATTGGGCAGGAGCATGTTAGACACATGTGAGGATTTGAGAGATAGGTCGGTAGGAGGTCAGGTCGAGATGGGAGTCCCCATCTCGACTATGGCTTAGAGTTAGTATTTTCTATGTGAGCCCTTAAAGTCCTCTAATTCGGCTTCTTGTGATCAGTTCAAGAGGTTAATTCCTATCATTTGCCTAGGAGTCGAAGAGATTTGTCCTCAAATTTGAAGCAATTTCTGTTCATTCTTTTGAGACGCTCATAAGGTCTTTTGCTGGTTAATGGGGAATCGAATTGGACACATTGAAGGTAGAGAAGACACTATAGTCATCAAGCAACTTGATCTGGTAGGTGTTACGGTTGATCTTCTTCAGGACCTTAAATGGGCCGTTAGCTTGAGGAGATAGTTTGTTTTGTCTTAAGTGCGAAAATCGCTCTCGACTAAGGTGAACCTATACTAAGTCTCTTAGCTGGAAAGAAATAGTTCGGTGGCCTTGGTCGCCAATCTCTTGTTGTCTCTGATCAAACTGGGCGATCTACTTCGTGATAAACTGGTGTAGCTCATGCAATTCTTAGGCTCGGTCCACTTCGGATTGACTTTCTTCAGTAGTTGCTGGGGTACCGATCATGTCCAAGGGAATGGTAGGATTAAGGCTATAGATGACCTCGAATGAGGTCTTCCTAGTAGTGTTATGGACAATTCGGTTGTATGTAAACTCTACAACAAGTAAGTACAAATCCTTATCCCTTAGGTTCTTTCTTACAACAGCTCTAAACATATTACCTAACATCCTATTTACCACTTTAATCTGGTCATTAGTTTGAGGGTAGCTATTGGAGCTGAATATGAGTTTAGTCCCAAGTCTTCTCCAAAGAGTTTTCCAAAAATAGTTCAAGAATTTTATGTCCTAATATGAGATAATCGTCTTCGGTACTTCATGCAGTCGGATAATCTCCTATAAAAAAAAATCAATAATATATATAGCGTCGTTAGTTCGATGGCACGGAATGAAGTGCACCATCTTGCTGAAGTGGTCCACTACAACAAAGATAGAATCTTTTCCTCTAGGTGTCCAGGGCAACCTTAGGATAAAGTCCATACTAAGGTCAACCCATGGTAAGGTAAGTATTGGTAGAGGCATGTACTCTCTATGGGGTTCTATTTTCCCTTTAGTGCGCTTACACACTTCATAACAACCGACTACCTTATAGATATCTTTAGCTAAGCTTGGCTAGTAAAAATTCTCCTTTAATATATTGGCTATTTTGACCTCCCTAAAATGGCTTAAAAGTCTACCGTTATGAGCTTCCCAGACCAACAATTCTCGTGTAGAGTTGTTTAGAATACATAGCCTACAGTCCTTGAATAGATAGCCATCCTTGAGATAATATCCTCCAACAACTACCCCCACTCAACACTGTTCAACAATGGGGCTAAAGTGAGGGTCTGCAGCATACTGCCCTATGATGAATGAGAATCCTAATAATTTTGTCTACAAAGTGGTCAGCAAAGTTTGCTGTTGTGATAGAGTATCGGCGACCACATTTACACTCCTCTTCTTGTGTTGAATGACGTATGAGAACCCTTCCACGAATTCCAACCATTTGGCTTGCCCTTCGAAAGCTTGTTCTAACTCCCTAGATGCTTCAATGATTCATGGTAAATGTAAATAACAAACTCTCATAACAGCAAGTAGTGTTGCCAAACAATGAGGGCTTAGAAAAGGGAGTACAACTCCTTTTCATATACAAAATAGTTCATGGCTGGGCTACTTAGTTTCTCATCGTGGTAAGTGATAGGCCATCATTCTTGCATTAGGATAGCACCAATTTCAACTCCCGATGTATCACACTTCAGTTTGAAGGGCTTGTTAAAATTTAGTAGTGATAGGATAAGGGTTGATGTAAGCTTCTCCTTAATCTCCCTGAAGCTTTACTTAGCTTGATCACTCCACCTGAACCCTTCATTCTTCTTTGTCAGCTCGGTCAATGGGGCAACTATTGTACTGAAGTCCTTGATAAATTGCCTATAAAAAGAAGCTAAGCCATGGAAACTTCGGACCTTAATGACATTCTTCGGTGTCGGCCATTTTAGAACAGTTCGAATCTTTTCCTCATCTGCTCGAATTCCTTCCCTTAACATTGCAAACCCTAGGAATATCACTTCTCTCTATTAGAACATGCATTTCTTTACATTCCCATAAAACTTTTTAGCTTGCAAAATGTCAAATACTTCGCGAAGATGTTAAACTTGGTCGTTTAAGTCGGCACTATATACCAGTATGTCTTCAAAATATACTACCACACATCTCCCAATCAGAGGGTGTATCCAATGGTTCATTAACCTCATGAATGTGTTCGGCATGTTAGTAAGTCTAAACGGCATAACTAACCATTTATAGAGTTTGTGCCTAGTCTTAAAGGCAGTCTTCCACTCATCCCCTGGTCTCATACAAATCTAATGGTAACCACTTCACAAATCAATCTTTGAAAATATCCTTGCGTCATGGAGCTCATCTAACATGTCATCGAGCCTCCATATTGGGTATCTGTACTTGGCAGTAATTCTATTGATTGCCCGACTATCGATGCACATACGTCATGATCCATCCTTCTTCAGGACGAGTAGAGCTGGTACAGCATAAGGGCTCATGCTCTCCTTCACATATCTTCGCTCAATGAGCTCATCCACCTGTCTTTTCAACTTGGCAGCTTGCTCAGGATTCATCCTGTATGTAGGTTTGTTTAGTAGGGCAACACTTGGCTGCAAATCGATACAATGCTCTATGCCTTGGACTGATGGCAGTCCTTTGGGCAACTCTTCCAGAAATAGGTAAAAAAACTCATTTAGCAAGCTTCGGATCTCTTCTGGAACATTCTATAACTCCCTCATCTCCATGAGTCTCCTAATCAACAGGAACATTGGTTCATTAGCTTTCTCAGCAGATCGAAGTGCTCTTTGACTTATCACCAAAGCTTTCTTCTTACTAGCTCGAGTGAGTTGGTTATGAGCCTCATTCACTTGTGACGGGGTTAGGGGTTGCAACACAATCTTCCTTCTATCCTTGACAAAGGCATAAGTGTTCTTATACCTATCATGAGTGACATGTCGGTCGAACAATCAAGGTCGTCCAAGCAACAAATGTGAAGCTCCTAGAAGGACAACATCGCACACTACTTCATTCTTGTGCATGTTCAACATTGAACGGGATGGTCACTTGTTTAGTTACATGCAAAGCACCCTTATCATGAAGCCAGTGTAGCTTGTAGGGTCGGGGATGCTTCGAGGTCAGCAAACCTAACCTTTACACAAAGGAATGTGCAGCGATATTAGTACAACTTCCTCTATCTACAATGATTGTACACAGTTGGCCTTTGATGGTACACTTGGTATGGAATAGGTTCTTTCTCTAGTCCTCCATAGAGTTTGATAAGAAACTTGGGACTCGCTTTAGAACTAGGGCCATTACTTTTCCCTGGTCAACATAGACATAGGTTTCCTTTTCCTCTTCCACCTTGGGTTCTCCAACATTCTCTTCTTCTTCAGGGTCGCTTTCATCGGTACTATCTACCACATCTTCTTGAGGTACCATGATATGCTGGTTCAGACATTCAGCGGCCATGTATCCAAAGCCTAAGCATTTAAAACACTTCCCCTCGTAGGTCTTTCGTTTGGATAGTTGGCTTGTCTCATAGGTTCTCGGAGTTGGCTTAACTTCAATTCGGCTTGATTGTCTTGTTCGACCCTATTGGTCTGCTCGGTGTTTCTCAAGTCGGTTATTCCTTTCCTCAGCTTGATATGGCCTCTTTGGGTTGGCTTGAATAGGTTGGCATGATATAGGAGCTCAAGAGAATGTTTGCCCAAGTTGGCTTAGAACATTTCTCCTATACCTTTTTACCTTCTACGCTATCTTGATGGCCTCGTCTAAGGTATGAAATCTTTGTACTTCTACAATATTGTGGATTTCAAATCTAAGTTTAGAAATAAACTTCGATACGGTGCGTGCTCCTGGCTCTTCCACATCGGCTTTGATCATAAGCATCTAGAATTCCTTGACATAGTCATCAATAGATTGGCTCCCTTAGCGAAGCTCTTGCAATTTTATAAACATATCTTGTAAGTAGGTTTTAGGCACAAATCTACCTCTTAACAACCTTTTCATCTCATCCTAAGTTCTGACACCTCATCTCCCATCTCTAGCTCTAGCGGCATTTAGATTCTTCCATCACATGGTGGCATATCCAGTAAATTCCAATACAGTAAGTTGGACCTTGACTGCATCCTCATACCTATAACATTGAAATACTTTCTCAACCTTCTCTTCCCACTCTAAGTATTCATTTGCATCTCCACCTCCATTGAAGGGTAGGATTTGCACTTTAACATTGTTTAGCCCTCGAGGAACTCGGCGTCCTCGTCCTTGTGTTTGGTAATAATCAACTTCTTCTTAACCAAACTCTTCGACATCAATCTCCTCGCCATCTTCCCCAATCTCCTTTAACTCCAATCTTCATTTAGCAACCTTGTTTGCCACTACTCTAGCTTATGGTGGTTGAATTGGGTGATTGGTCCGATTGCCTTGGCCATAATGTCTCTTAGGGGTACCATCTTACGGGTTTTGCTACTGAACACCTTGGGGTTGTTGCCTATTAACTTGCATTGTGGTGACTAAACTCTCAACAAGGTTTGTGAGTCTGTTAAGTTTGTCATCAACAGACCCTAGGGTATTATTACTACTATGACCACAACCAGGTTGAGCACCCCTACCCTAGTCATCAATAATTCCCTGAACACTTGAATCTAACATAGTATAATACCTTTTTGAATAGATTAATAAACTACTAACAAACTTGCTCTGTTGTCACAATGGAAAACAGAGTATCAATGAAGCCACACTTATGAATGCTTAACATACTGTAGTAGCTATAGAAGGAATACAACAGCCACCAACAATAAAGCAAACCAAAACTTCATTGCAACTTTACACACTCTCTCACAGAATTGTGTTTTGATAATAGTGAAGTTGATGCTTCTCCAGGGTTAGACACATAGAGAAAACACCATAACGAGGCAAACTAAAAAGAACAAAGAAAAAGCTAGCAAAGTCCGAGTAGCTATTGAATGGATATGACACACCGGTTTGAATTGAAGGGTCACTCACTACTACTCCTTGCTAAAGGGAATAGATAAGAGTTGAGAGTTAACAAGAACACTAAGGTTACTTAAAGAGAATAATTCTGTATTGAAAGTTAGGTGATTGTTTACGTATAAGGAAAGTGGGGGTTTATATACTTGCCCACTAAGGTTATTTTATACGTATGAAAAGACAAAAGGGTACTTTACAATTACGTTACATTAATCATACTAAAAAGGGGTAAAAAGGACAAAGAATATCCATTATAGAAATTAAGGAATTATTCTAGAACGTTGTATCAAAAGGTATGTATCACTTGATGGCTGTATGTTAGGAGTATGATACATAGACAAAAGCAGGAAATGCTGTGAGTCGGAAGCTGACCTGATCTAGATTAGGTTCGGAGTCAATCAACTTGGCAAAAAGGTTAGCCATCTTAAAGTTAGATGCCAGTGGGTCAGGTCGATAGCTCAGCTTGGCTAGTTCGGGGCTATCTTTTAGATCAGGACTTTACTGTTAGGCAAGAGCATGTTGGACACGTGTGAGGATTTGAGAGACAGGTTGACAGGAGATCGGATCGAGATGGGATTCCCCGTCTCGGCTATGGCTTAGAGTTAGTATTTTCCATATGAGCCCTTAAACTCCTCTAGCTCGGCTTCTTGCGATCGGTCTAGCAGGTTGATTCCTATCAAGCAGGTTGCACATCTTTCCAATATGGATCAGACATCTTTAATTATCTTAGGACAAAAGAATCTTGAGGATAGTACCTTATGGATTTGATGCTAACCAAAGTGTCCTATCAATCCTCCTCCATGCACCTTGCATACTAGCAATTCTCTTATGGAATAGGTCAGGATACATAATCTCTTCTTCTTGAATAAGTATTCGTCCTTTCTGTGATAGTCATCTAGTGTTCTTCCTTTCTCACATCTGGCATAAATGGGACCAAAGTATGGATCTTCAATATACAAATTCTTTATTGTTGAAAAGCTAAGCAACATGGTCTATAGCTTGGTTAGGAGAGAATGTCATCTCAATAGAGCATTGGCCATTACATTGTTCTTTCCATTCTTATATTTAACGACAAAAGAAAATCCCTCCATAAACTCGACCTAATTGGCTTATCTCAAGGATAACTTGGGTAGGCTCTTCAAATAACTCAATGATTCATAATCAGTGTAGATCATAAATTCCTTAGGTAACAGATAGTGTTGAGATACCGTTAATGCTTGAATCAAGGAGTAAAACTCCTTATTATAGACAAAATAGTTGAGTGTAGTTCCTCAAAGTTTCTCACTTAAGTAAGTAATAGGTCAGTCTTCTTATATTAGCATAGCACCTATGCCTAGTCTAGATGCATCACACTCTACTTCAAACACTTTGTCAAAGTTCGATAGAGCTAAGACAAGGGTTGAAGTCAACCTCTCCTTCACTTACTCAAAACTCCTTAACTCCTTTTCTCCCCATCTAAATTCGACATTCTTATTTGAAAGTTTGGTTAGTAGGACTATAATTGTACTAAAATTCTTTATAAATTTGCTATAGAATGATGTCAGGTTGTGGAAACTTCTCACGTCAACCAAAGTGGTTAGAATTAGCCATTCGATGATTGCTCTGATCTTTGCTTTGTCAACTTGTATGCCACCACTACTTATAGTGAATCCGAAGAAGATCACATCGGATTGGCAAAAGTTACATTTCTTCAAATTGGTGTAGAGCTATTCTACTTGGAGTTTTAATAAGACTCTTTGGAGATGCTCCTAGTGAGTCTTCAGGTCTAGGCTCTACACCAAGATGCCATCAAAATAAACTATGATAGACTTCCTTATCAATTCTTGAAGTACATGATTCATCAAGCGCATAAATGTGCTCGAGGCGTTCGATTCCCCACATGTAATCATGAACCATTCATATAATCCATGTTGCATCTTAAAGGTAGTCTTCTACTCATCTCCTTCACGTATTCAAATATGATGATATCCTGATTTGAGGTTAATTTTGGAGAACACTCTTACTTTACTCAATTCATCTTGCATTTCATCAAGTTTTCGAATGTGATACCTATACTTAATGGTGATTTGATTGATTGCTCGATTATCTACACATATTCTCTAAGACCTATCTTTCTTTGGCACCAATAAGGTCAGCACAATACAGGGGTTAAGGGACTCATGCACATATCCCTTCTTTATCAATTCATCTACTTGCTTCACAGCTCGACAGATTGTTTAGGATTCAACCTATAGGCAGGTTTGTTCAACAACATGGCTCTTGGCTGTAGGTTAATTGCATGCTTGATGCTTAGGATAGGTAGCTCTTCTAGAAACAGGTCTGCAAATTCCTATAGCAAGGTTTTTACCTCAACAAGCAGCTCCTTCTCTTCGGGTCTCATCTCTAGAATTCTTTGGACCAGCAAATAGGTCGGTCCTCTTAGCTCCATCTCTCTTTTCAGCTTGGCTTGGGTTAATACTAAAGCCTCTTTCTTTAGGGTTTAGCTCAATTGGGATTACATGACCTTTACTTGCTTGACGGTCATAGGACTCAATTTTATCCTCCTTCTTTCATGCTCCATAGAACATGTATTCTTTATCCCATTATATATAATTGCTCAATCAAACATCCATGGTCACCCATGTAGAATGTAGGATACACTCATGGGCAATACATAACAAAGTACTTCATCTCGATAATTGCCAATGTAGATCAATATGGATACCTATTTGTTCACTTATAAGGCTCCTTTATCACTAAGCCAATGAAGCTTATAAGGCTTTAGGTGGGGCTTGGTTAGCAATTTTAATTATTGGACCATAAATGCAGAGGTTGCGTTGGTGCAGCTCCTACTGTCAATGATTAGCGAACATAGAGACTCATTCACCTTACATTCGATATAGAAGAGATTTTCCCTCTATTCGTCTTTGGGTACAGGATTGATGCTCATCGTTCTTATCAACACTAGAGTGTGGCCAGCATAAAGTTACCTTCCTCACTATAGATAACTTCTTCCCCAAATAGTTTGGTTTGTTTGTCCTCTTTCAGCTCCTCTACTTCCTTATCAATACCATCGACCTCAACAATCAGTACCATTAACCTCAACAATTAGCACCTCACCTTGGATGACCATTGTCCATCTATTTAGACATCGAGCGGCCATGTGTCCAATTCCTTGGCATCAATATCACTCATCTTCCTACCTGAACTTTGGCCTTTCTTAAACTTCCTCGGGTATTCTTTCTCCTCTGCTCGAATGTTTAGAGCAGGTCAGGTCTTGGCGACCTTACTTGGTTTTGTTCGCACAAGTTTACTCGAAACAGATCCGCTATTGCCAGGTTGGCTGACAGGTGGTCAGAACCTTCCTATTCAACGCCTTTCTATCCTTTAAGCGATTTGGATTGCATCATCAAGAGTTTTAATATCCAAGGTTTCCAAGCCATCCCCAATCTCATACTTTAATCTATCGATGAATTAAGATACAATTCAGTCCTCTTGCTTTACGACTTTACATTGGATCATTAACATTTGGAATTCCTTAACATAAGTGTCTACACTCAACCCTCCTTGCCTCAACTCCTGTAGTCTTTTGAAGGTATCCTGCAAATAATAGCCTGGCACAAACCTTCTTCACATAACCCTCTTCATTTCATCCCAACTCCTAATCTCTTGGTCTCCTTCCCTTCTTCGAGTAGCTTGCAAGTTCCTTTACCATAGAGCGGCATAACTAGCGAACTCCAATATAGCAAGCTTAACCTTTGCATTGTTAGGTACGTCATGGCATTTAAACTACTTTTCAATTCCATCTACCTAATCTAGGTAGTTCTCAACATCACCACTCCTAGAAAAACTTGGAATATACATCTTCAACCCTTTAACTCTAGGGGCTCATACATTTTTTTCTTTAGATTCGTAGTACTCCTCTACGTTGTCGTTCCCTTCCTCTTCTTCTTCAATTTCTTCAATGTTAGCCTTTGTCTAGCATTCCTACCCATTCCTTTAGTTCAAGGTGGTTGAGCTAAGGCATTAACTCGACCAAATTGACCATTGCCTCGTTCTTGCTACTTATATCCTCTAGTAAGGTTATTTCTAGCTTGTTATCTATCTTTTTGGATAATATTCACCAAAATGGCTACCAATTTAGTAAGCCTATCTAAGTGGTCACCCATTTATTGAGGTGTAAAGCTTCCTTCTTGCCCTTGGGCATGTTGAGCCCCACCTTCTTGGTTTCCTAGAGTTTCTTGAACACTTGAATCTGACACTGTTGGTTAACTTACAAAACTGATGTTTTTACAACACCACTCAAAGTTCTTTGCGTGAATGACAACAACAGAACAACAACTACCACTCCCACTACTATGACAACTGTATAGTGAATAAACAAACAATCACACTTTATTTTTGCATATGGGAAATAGAGGAAAACAAAGCATAAAACACCTCTCAACTTTTAAACTTCTATGTTAACAACAAAGCTTTTAATACACAAGAACAATAACAAACCACTTAAAGAACATAGTAATAGAATCTAGCTTTGAACGTAGCTAAACTCTAACACTAAGATGATACAAATTTGTAGATGAACACTCAGGCCTAATATTATGCGTAACTAAGGGATGAGTTTGGTATGCGAGATAGCTCGAAAAATAAATAATAGTCGAAGGTCAAGTAGGGGTTCTCATGTACCGACATTGGATATGATGCACTGACATTTCACATGAGCTCAGGACGCACTTAATATGACATATAAGTATAGCCGAAGGTTACTCGCCATTAGTCCACTCTCGAAAGACTAGATAAGAGTAGCTTGAGAGTAAGCAACAGAACACTTAACTCAAGAGAGTATGTTTGAAAAATTTCAATCCGATAACTGTTGCAGCTATTATAATGTACAAGTATTTATATGACTAAATTAGGGTAAATCCTAGGTGAAAGTAAATTACAAAAAATATTCCTACTACTAAAGGAAAAAGAGAATAATTTACAAAGGTATCAATGTAATTGTGCAAAAAGAATATCTGTTGGCAATAAGGACAGTATGGATATCAGAAAAGGACAGCGCATGCGAAATTTGCTCATTCTGTGGTTCCAATGACATTGTTGCTGAGTAAGGGCGAGGATCTCGATCTGGTTAGGTCGGTGTTGGCAGTTCGACAGCTCGGACAATTAGTACTGGATAGTTAGCCTCGGGTGATCGGCTCTTGACAACTATCAAGTCAGCTTCAATACTGGTGAGGTTCTCCATTTCTTGACTCATTGCTTGGATTAATGTATGTTGCGGAGGGGTCAACTCGGCATGTTGGCTAGTCACATCGGTAACTTCCTAAATGATGTAGAGAGCGAAGTAACTTAGCAAATGGGACTAAGGAATACATTGCTCTTCGGTGCTTAGTTCACCTTAGACAACATGATGAGCCAGCTGGGTAAGTCCACGAGCTCGAGAGCACGTGATTGGTCTATGATCCTTATTACTAACTAACTATAGATATTATATGATGTGTCCTTGGGGTTAGACACATAGAGAGGCACCACAACAAAGCGAACCAAAATGAAACAAAGAGAAGGGCTAGCAAAGTCCGTACGGCTACCAAATAGATATGACACACCACTTGATCCTACTCGGCTAACAATCCATCGGATATAATATACCGGTTCGAATTGAAGGGTCACTCGTAACTACTCCTTACTAGAGGAAATAAATAAGAGTTGAATGAGAACGAGAATGAGAACACTAAGGTTGCTCAAGGTGAATAATTGTCTATTGAAAAGCTGAATGTTGCTCGTATATAAGAAAGTGAGGTTTTATATACCCATTCACTAAGGTTGCTTTTACATGTGTGAAAAAACAAAAAGAGTATTCTACACTAGGTTACATAAAACATACTAAAAGAGGTAAAAGAAACAAAGAATATTCAGTATAGAAAAAAAAAAGAATCGTTTTAGAGCATTGTGTCAAAAGACACACGTCGCTTGGTAGCTAGACAATAGGGATATGATACAACGTAGGTGAAAGCAGGAATGCATTACAGATAGGGGCCGACCCTATTTAGATTGGGTCAGGAGCCATTTAGCCTAGTAAAAGGTTAACTGTCTTGAAGTTAGATGCTGGTGGATCAAGTCGGGAGCTCGGCTCGGCAAGTTCTAGGCTGTCTTTTGGATTAGGACTTTGCTGTTGGGCAGGAGCATATTGGATACATGTGAGGATTTGATGGATAGGTCAGTTGGAGGTCAAATCGGGACAGGAGTCCCTATCTTAGCTATGTCTTAGAGTTAGTATTTTTCGTATGAAACTTTAGAGTCTTCGAGCTATTAGAGTCCTCGAGCTAAGCTTCTTAGGATCAGTCCAGGAGGTTGATTCCTATAATTATATCTGGTGATTAAATACCATTTTAAAATATCTGCATTAGGCTTTCTTTTACTAAAAATTAACTTTACTTAGATAAATAGTTAGATTAAATCATAAGACTCGAATCGTATACCCCTAATAATATAACTAAACTCCAGAAGTCTCCAAAAATCAAATTCATCATGAATTTTATTGAAAAACTCATTATTTTCTTAATTAAAAAGAAGGCATATGTAAGCCTCATAACCAGTCATTCAAGGTTTCGATCGGTTGAAAGATCCGATCAAGCCTAAATTATAAGTAAAGCTAGAAATATTAATAAAAATAATCCTGTAAGTTCGAATTTAAGAAAATAAGTAATAAAATAAAAGAATATAAAAATTTCAAATTTTAAGTATATAACTCGTTATTTATCGAAAATGCGTAAAATGCATTCCGATAATTAATGAATCGTTAGAGATAAATTATTTGTATATTAAAAATTATAGAATGACCTAAATAATATTTAGGAATATTTATTTATACTATATATGAATTTTTATGTAAGTAGAAATATGTATAATTACTTAAAATAAGCAAAATGTGTATAAATAATAATAAATAATTAAATAAAATTCATAATTAATTAAGTAAAAATCAAGAAAAATCAGGAAAAATGAGGAAAAATCCAGAAATGACGCGTGGCAATTTGGAATTGAAGAAGCAAATTCAACCAATTAAAATGCAACAAATAGAAAGTGGAAAAAAGAAGAGATAAGGTAATTGTCTTGTTTAATTAATGCACAATAATTTCCCTAAAGTTCTATAAATAGCAAGAAAATTTCAGAAGCTCATTTGGTCAGTTTAGAGAGTGAGAAAAATAGGAAGAGGCGAAATTGAGAGAAAAATTAGGGTTAGGAAAAAAAAAAAGAAAAACTATGCAATTAAGGCCATAAAAAGAAACCAACACTAGATGAGTAGTTGGGAGTGGACGGCCACCACCACCACATGTTGGTGGCAGCGCTAGACTGGCCGACAAGGCCACGGTAGTCGGTGGTGGCCAGAGCCACCTAGACCGGTGAGTTCGATTTCTAGCCCGATTTTGTGTAATTTTGTAAAAAATATTAAATATTCTTAGAAAATTATGAATTTTGTTATTCTAGAATATTTTTGTATGTAGTTTTTAGAAAAAAATATTATTTTGATGAAAATATGTCTCGTGATATATGACCCTTAAGAAATTATGCAAAACCGAACATGTTTCGGTTTAGAAATAAATGACCTTAAGAGTGTAGTTTTGAGCCTAAAATTTTTGTGTAGACTACTTAGATGATATAGAACAGTGCTATGAAGCCTGCTTTCAAAAATTAATTTTTTAAATTTTTAGATAATTTTTAGGCCTTAAAATGAGGCATAAAATGGATAATTTAAAGTTAATTAAGTAATTAAATGGTTAATTAAGTAATTAAATGGTTAATTACTGATTTAGTGAATAATTATATATTTTAGGATGTTGAAATCTGATGAAGTATGATACTTATAGTATTTAGGGTATTAGATGTAATTATTAGGTTAATTATATAGTAAATAAGTAATAGGGAAAAATAGTAAATTTTAAGTTAATTTTGTAAATTAGGGTAATTAGGTGTAAAATTTGATTTATGATGAATTTAGACATTTTGAAATGATAATTAATGTTTGGAGATGGTAATTAGAGTGATAGAAATATTAGATGTGTATTATAAACATTATAAGTGATAATACATAATATGTAATTATTGGAAATATAATAAATAGAAGATATTAGAATAAAAATTGATATTATATAAATAATAGGGATATATAATAAATCTGATAGAAATCTTGAATTTATGTAATTATATGAAAAATGTAAAAATTTCTCACATTGGGAATAAATTCGATACACTATTAAGGATTTAAGTGTACCGGGTATAATAAAATACTGACTAAGGATAATTATGGTATTTAGGATATCTAGAAGTAAGGTGATTAATTTCACATTATGAGTTAAAATAAGTTTCTAGAGTTCGGGTATAAAACAGTACTAAGAAATTGAACTAGAACCAAATTTAAAAATCGATGCGGAAACTGAACCCGAACCTCGCCCCAAACTCTGAATAATTGTAAAAGATTTGAGAATCTAGATAATTGGACATATTAAAACCTGAACAAAAGATAACAATAAGCGTTATAGGATAAAACCAACCTATAATAGTTATATGAAAAACTGAAACCATGTTTGTGTTATAGGGATGATCGATGATAGCCTGAGCGAGTCAGACCTCGAGTGAGTGAGCGAGGAATCGAGGTAAGTTGGGATTAATATATTGCTGTATTTTGGAGGCTTGAGATTATGATTGGTTATGCTTGGTTGTGCTTGTTAGATAGTTTGTTGTGTGCATGCACTTGATTATGAGTGATGCTATGATTTTGTTTGTTGTTCTAGCTTGTATTGTGTGATTTGTATGAAATGATTGATCATCCTAAATTAGACCTAATCAAATATACGACTTGTAATCATAACCATATTTGCATGGCAACCTATTAGGGGAAACCTAGGATTCTTTGGCTAAATAGCGACCCCTTCAAAAGGGATAGCATAAGATTGCATAAGGGTCCCTTCTTCATCCTTAGTTGAACTAAGTGACAAGAGAGGAGGTTGTAGCGAGGGTAAAGTCAATGGTTCGAAGGTAGTCGCGGGAGGAGTAGTGTCTCCATTGCACAAGTCTGGATTTAGTCGTGAGCTATTGCATTAACGGCAACTCCCTCAACTTGGATTAGAGCGAGCGCAATTTCTCTAATCTCACGTCGAGCCGGACAATGTCGTGCGATGACATTTGCTTGAACATGTATTGCACCTAATAAGTTGGTTGATAACCTTATTGTGTTTATGGTATAGTTTTAAGTCCTCCATCCTAACTTACTGAGCTGTGGTTGCTTATATCCCTATAGATGTTGTATAGGTGCTAACTACTCTGAAGCTAGCAATTGCTGGATTCTGGGAAGTGAGGGAAAACATTTGAAGAACGAACATATATTTTTAAGGTCTAAGCATTTATTTTAGAATTTTTCATTTCTAAATAATGTAACAACTAGAAAATATATTACAGAAAAATATTGTAAACGTTAATTGTAATAATTGAATTATAGTGTATATATATATATATTTTCTCACTTTCTTAGTTAAATGATTTATTTAAATTACAAACTGTTTACTTTAAAGTGGGTTAGTCATGGACACCTTGTGTAAATCAGGTTTAGGATAGTGGTTGTAAGGCCAACTTTTATCTTAGAATGGTTTATATAGTGGGGCTGTTACGACCCTGCCACTTTGGAGCGTGACGGCACATTTAAGAAAATGAATATGACAAATACTAAATGTGTAGTTTATTAAAAATTCTTGTTAGGTAAATTAAATACATGTGAGGATCTTTAAACCAAAATTTAGATTAAAAAAAATAATGTTTACTAATTTAAAAAAAATAATGAAGAATTCATAGTACGAAGTCTATTCTTAAGATACCCATCTAAAAGCTTCTAATTTCAAAAACTAAGTTGATATTATGATTCTACCTAGAAAAATACCTAAGATTACCAAATTTCATAATTTTTGAACCATATTCAGTATTTTTTGTAAATTTGAGAACTTTTAAGTGGAAAATTAAGTTTTGTCATTTTGCTGATTATTAGGGCTCCACCAAGCACCCCACTACATCAACCAAGCTCCCCTTCATGTCAATCTTAGAACCCTAAAAACTCATAGCAACATCCATGAGATACCCTTTCTAATTTCAACTTAATTTTCCAAGTATTTTTCTTAATTTTTGATTGTACACAATCCTAATGCTTTTGAGAGCAACTACTTGATTTCCAATTAACAAAATGAATAAATTTTCACTTTAGGTCCCTTTTATAAAAATCTAATTTGGTGGAATTGAGTTTTCTAATTTCTAAAGGTCCTTTGTTCAAGAATAGATATTGCATGTCATATCCATAGCTTGCTTAATATAGTCTTAAATTTTCTACTACATTTCCCTTGCTGCTACAGCTCCAATCCAGAGGAAATGATGTTATGATTATTTAATTTTACATAATTTTCAAGATTTAAGATGTGATTTATCTATATATTATGGCATAAAGTCCATATATATACACATCGAGTACATATTATGTATACTTAATGATTAAATAATTACTTTACATATAATTTTACTCTAAACCATTATTTTTATAAGTTGAACAATTTATCTTTTAGGACTCTTGTATCATGGAGCTTAAATCATGAGTTCTTGATAAATAATGAGTGATACGAATAAAACTAAATTTTTATCAAACTAAATATTATATACATTTTATTTTGAGAAATAAAATTTACTAAAACTCTTCTTCTTCTAATTTTTATAACCTTATACTAAAATTTGACTAAGTTAGCAGTACATTTTATGGAAACTCTAAATATGTCGGTTTTGAGCAACTAAGGTCTCATTACTTAACAGTACTCATTAGTGTATTATCCATAACAAGTTTATTTCTTTAATTCCCAAGTTAATCTTAAGTTTTACATTTGATAAGAATGAATAATCGTTTTGTGTCCAAAATAGTTGGTCAAAAATCAAGGTTTCACAATACACAAGCATATTTGGTTGTACGACATCTAGATATACTTCTTGTGATTAGATATTGGGCTTAGAATTACCTTGTAGGAAATCTTTTTCAATTGTAGCTATGGTAGATGATGTTGACTATTATGACAACTTAGGTTATGAGCTATTGTGTGATTAAGAAGATGATGTGTATTATGATTACTTTGAGGAGTAGATGCTATGAGATATTGTTGGATAGTTTATGTCTTAAGTAGGCATTAGTGCTTCAAGAAATTGGTAAAGTTTTTTAGTTATGTTTGTTAGACAATGTAACTAATTTCCATATGTGGTTGATGTCACTTTTAAGTAAAAATCTAATATTGACATTTGTTATTTATGGTATGAATGAGACTAGTTAAAGCCATTTGGTAGTTATAATCACTTGTAGATTTGTATTTATTATGTATTTGGAAGTTATTACAGGTGTTTTATGGATTTTAGAGAAGCTATGAGCCTTTTCATGCCCTTAGTAAAATAAGAATATGTA
The DNA here is from genome assembly GCA_024138015.1 of Lumnitzera littorea. Taxonomy (NCBI): domain Eukaryota; kingdom Viridiplantae; phylum Streptophyta; class Magnoliopsida; order Myrtales; family Combretaceae; genus Lumnitzera; species Lumnitzera littorea. Next base: position 44,455,391 of record JAMXBB010000007.1, on the reverse strand, counting down.
GGGGTTCTTATGTCCTAGGTTTAAAGGTGTTACAATTATTTTAGAGAACTTTTTCTTTTCTCATTTATTTGTTAAATTGAGTAATTAATTACTATCTTTCTATAATTAACTAACACCATATGAGTATGACCTACTATATGGTTGTTTCTTCATCAATATTATTACCTAGGTTAACTCCATTAGGATAAAAGATTCACTTGGCATCATTATTGTATATATATTATAGTATTTGTATAGCTTATTTTTATAAGGTCATTTAAGCCTTTTCTTTGTAATATTATAATTACCTTAAGGCTAATATTATTTTATAGTTAAATATTGTAACTATATTCTGTAATTGTATTATTCAATAATGTACTATTTTTAATTGCCCATGGTATCAATTGTTCACATTGGTTATTCCTGTCATGTTTTTTAGCCTCATCATTATTTATCATCCATCTCTACCATTATCACCCGATCAAATAGAGGATTGTATCGCCAAAGAATATGAAAATCAATGTTATACTACATCTCATAGTAACTCTAGTGGTCTGATCGCCTCTAAACAAAGCTTTCAAGTTTTACAAATTAAATTCCTATATTCTATTCTTAACTCGGTTTAATAGGCAAGTATACCTATCGTTTTATAGCACGGATGAGTATAGGGTCATCTTCATTGGGAACGACTATAAACACTAGTACTAATTAATCTTCATATTATCTAGTAATCCAATTTATCAAGTGATTAATTATTAAAATTCTAAATTGCTGACTAAACTATACTAATCCACAAATTAATGCCACTAACACAATGGTTACAAAATATTTACTAACAACACATTTAACATGCAGACTTGCTTCACCACTTAGCATTATACTACCAAAATACTTTTTGTCCTAATACTTGTTATCTGTAGGAAATTACAGTACGTAAGCATTCTTCTCAAAACTACTTACTTCAAATCCTAATTGTGTCTATTGAAGTCTCTTCCTAATTAACAACCAACTTGGATTGCATTAATGTCATGTTAATATATCGATTCCCTTAAGGATGCAGCAACTTTCCTAATAATCTCTATTATCAAGAGTAAGTTGTTCCAATGAATTAAATCTATTCAATAGAATTGTCTCTTAACATTTTCTATTGAAATCCATCCTAAGTCAATGTCGTACACTACACCATACTTAGATTCATTAAGTGCAATTCATTGGAATTAACATTTATCAAGAAACCACTATTTCATACACTTGATCATACTAAATGATGTAGTAAGTCCTTACGTACTACTCACACATAATGAAGAAACAAAACATATCAATAAAATGCAAAAATAACAAGGAAATTAACATAGAACAAGTAGAAGAACATAACTCTATTTTGAATTCCACTGTAGAAATCTGATAAATACACGAACAATGAATTCCCCTCATCTCTCTCTAGTAATTATGGGAAAAGTACAAGGTACAACACTTAGAAACTATACTAAAAGAAAATAATTGAAAATACAATTGGTACGAAGATATATGATCCAATCTCTTCTCTTTGTCTGAAAATTGTGGTGTATTTATATTCTTCTCGTTAAAAGGCTCAAAATACACCACTTCAAGACACCTTCTGGTATTTAGTCTTGTTACACACATCAATTCATGTGAAATGATTTAAAAAGAATCGTCGTGTTCACTTCCATTATGCTAATGGCTCGAGGAGTGATCTTCTCATTGCAAACATTCCACCTAACTGTAATTAAGGGCGTGATCATCCTTCCGAGGTGGAGTCACAGCCATCATGAACAGGTGAAAAAATAGCTTTTGCCTTGGTCACTCCCTTGATCATGGCTGTGATGGAGGGAGTGACGAGTATTGAACACTCAAATTGTTTTTTATCACGCTTGTGATGAGTCTCAATTGATCTTCCTTTAGTATTATTCCTTTATCACGGTCGTGATAGCTTTAAATCCCCTTGTTCTTGTTGAATTTTATCCCTTTTGCTTTTGAATCATCTAAAATTGATATATTACACAATAAATTACCAAGAAGTTGAGAAATAAATACAATTATGGTCAATTTATATCTAAATGTACCTAAAAAAGTATGGAGTGATTTATACTTATCACGGTCAAGCTCTTAACCACCATTTCCTTTATCATTCTAGTAAACACCACCATCGAAACTCTAACCATTAGTAATTATTCATCTCCCTTACAAACCTTAATCCTATTGTCATCAACCTAAATCTCTTATATGATATAGCCTCTCATCTACACTAACTTAACCCAAGCTAACCCCTCTCTTCTTTCCTTCTCTTTAGCCTCTTCCTTACCTCTTTCCCTTACATCTATGGAAAACCCTAAATGATACGGTCCAGCGTGGATGAAAACATGACGTCCAGTATCGTACGAATTAAGGGGATGGGTCCGAACCTCAAGACGGTCCAAAGGATAAATGATAGTTGAAGGTTGAGTAGGGGTTCTCGTGCATCAACGATGAATATGATGCATCAATGCCTCACACAAGCTTTGGCATACAAGTGTAGCCGGAGGTCACTCTCCACTAGTCGTCACTCAATAGGCTAGATAAGAATAGATGAAAGTAAGTAAGATATACTTAACTCATACAAGAAGAAAAATGTCTGCATGTTAATTGTTGATAGGTATTTTCTGATAACTACTATATTGACTTATATTAGTCGGCTTAATACTTTAGCACGGTCCAATAATCTAGCATGGGTATAATTTTTATTGACTCACTATAAATACCAGGCAAGATGCTTAAGTAAGGGGATCCACTTCTATTCTCTTACTCCCATAATTATTTTACAACTCTATTTTCACGATAAGGAAGTTGACTTAGACATCAGAGTGGCTATATTGGAGCAACCTTCAACACCCTCTGTAGCTGATTTCTCGTTTTGTAGGTGTCCGCATACCATAACGAAAATCACCAGTCAACAATTGACATCAGTCTATGAGAATTGAAAATAAAAAAATAAAAAATATAGTCCATTGTAGTAATCTTGAACGAGTTTGCAAAATTATAGAGTGAAATATCTCTTCATTTCTAGACTCTTCCCAGTATGATTCACGATAATTTGTCCTTTCTATTTCTGTTCAAATCTGGGAAAACAGTTCTTGCTCTGATAATTTATTATAGCTTCTTAGTCGTGAATCTGTTTATTGACATCACGTTCCACGTGGCTTTACCATTTTTGCTGTATTGGCTCTTTAATGGATGGTCTCTACATTTCTCAAGACCTGGAAGTGCAAAAAGGGGTTGAAAACCATCTCCATCAACAACCATAGCATTTTTAACCGACCTACAAGAGTCTGGGAAACTGCGATGTAACTGCCACAATATCGCCCCTAGGAGACTTGTAATTCTTTCAAAAAAGAAAAAAATGATCACAATTATTGAGTAATTCCTTTGTAATAGCGTGCCAAAAATATTCAAGCTTGACTTCATATATACTATGCATTCTAGATGTAGGAGCATCCCAATGAGAGGTATGTGAATTCTGATGAAGAAATGATTACTTTACGAGTTGTTGCAAATTGTAATTGGTGCGAGTATGATGAGTATGCCGAACTCCATTTGAGTTTCCTTTGAGGCTACCCTGATCTGCTACTCACAGTCCGAGCTTTGATAGCAACTCCATGCGAGGCCAGTCGTTCAAACTTTCAGCAATGTTAGTTTCGAGCTATAATGCAGAGCTATGGTCTGAACTTTACAGCTCAATACAAAGATGAGCAATGTGGTGATGTTAAGCTCCATGCCAATTCAATTCTCAAATTAGCCGATTTGAGCCCCTTGCTCAGTGATCTAAGTTTCTGCTTCCTTGTTGAGTTGCGCAACGTACGTGGTGTTCTTAAAAAAATTGTCGAGTTGAAATTTGGCCAAGTTCACATGACAACATACATGGTTGAAAAACTCTTGTTGAGCACCAATTCTTGTAGAACATGATTCGTGTCGAATAGTAACTTATCCGGGTTATCCGTCACCACGCGGATTTATTTCCATGGTCAAGCATACTAATTGTACTTCTGATAATGCTGCAAGCGCGAGCAACTTGAACATTGAACTAAGTTGCGACTGTATATCTGAGCTTCTTGTGTATGTAGCACACAATTTGTATGTGTGTGACGAGCATTCTTCATTGCACATAACGAAAGCCATGATTTGCAGTAATTGTTGAGAAACATCAGCAACTAAACTAAACTTAAAGCAGATAAGTTGCGCTTTCATGAACGTCGATCGCTTGATGGTTGAACTTCTCATTTCCTGAGCATTCCCCTTTCCTAAGATGCCAAGCTTAGTCCATCGAGTTTGGAGCCATTCTCGAGCTCTCCATAGTAGCTCTTGCGAGTAATTGAATTGAGGACCAACGAGCTTGAGCTCTGATCAACCAAGTTGAACTCCATAAGAGCTGATCAGAAGCTGTAATTTTTGTGCTTTCGTTAACAATTACTAAGCTTCTAATAGTTGCAGACCGAGCTATTTTGGTAGTGTCCCTTACATGCTGAGCTTCCAATCACTTGGACATTTCGTTAGTGCTAAGATGATGTTTAAATAAAGCTGACCTACTTCTATGGTAGTGTGGCTTGATGATGCCAAGCCGATTAATCTAGAGCTCCCTAATGAATTTCACTGCCAAGCCCCGAAAAAGCCAATCCTAACCTCCAAGACATTATCAAGCTCCATGTTTCGATCTGCATTACATCCATGCCGAGTGCCGAGAAGCCGTAAATATCAGGCGAGAAATATATTCTCCACTTACCTATCTCGAAGTGACTCAGCTTGTAGCAACATCTTACGATTCCAAGTTTGATTGCCGAGTAATGGCCAATCTCCATGCTAAGCTATGTCTATTGACCAACTATAGAACAACCGAGTTGTAGCAGCCTAAACTCCAAGCTCCAAGTTATGAGTTTCCTTTGAATCAAGTTGTGATCACGGCGATATGCTGAGTAACTATCCAACTACTTAACAGAAACTCTTTGTTTGAAATCTTTATGAACTGCAGCTGGTTGGGTTGAATATACACATGTGTAATATGCGGAATCGAAATTCCACAATTCTATCCGAGTTCATTCCATAGCAGATGAAGCTCTAAACTTTAAGTTATTAGCAGAATTGCTTAGTGATTATCCCTACATTGAGATACTACATGCCGAACACTCTTAGGCCGACCTTAAGAATAGAATCGAGCTATAGTTACTCAAATGGCTAGCATTAGTTGTTGAGCTACTCCAAGTGTGCTAAACAACCTTGAGGATGCTGAGTTACTCCAAATAAGCTAAGAAACCCTAAGGATACCGAGTTAGTCTAAGTGTGCTAAGCAACTCCAACGATGCCAAGCTAAACATCACGCAATTACTTGTGTCGAATGTTCGAGCTTGCCAAGTTTGAACTCATTTCTAAGCCCTTTGCAATACTAACCATAAGAATGATTTGGCTAAGCAATTCACTATAGCATGGTCAACCCTAAACAAAGAATATGTGGATGTGAGATGAGCGTCCTTAACTCTAACAGCCTGTTCACTTCATTGAATGGAATGAGATAGGAATATAATTGGAATTCTTAAGGAATGTAATAAGAGTGTAATATTTATTACTTTGTTTAGTTGAATTAATAAACAACTTAATAATAGATACGTAATAGAATTTTAATGACTAAATTACCCTTCATCTATTTTTTTTTCTCAAGTAATTCTAAAGTAATAAATGGTGGTGGTGGAAATTAACGGCGAGGGTAGAGGTGGAGGCAGTAATGGTCAACTGCGGTTGTGAGCGGTGGCGATAGCAGTGGTCGATGGTGGTAGCAGTGGTGATGATGGTAGCGATGTCAATAGTTGATGGTGGTGGAGGTGGCCGAGGAAGTAGCTTCGAGGGGGGAGGGGTAGTTGTGGCGGTGGTGACGATAGCAGTAGTGGTGATGATAGTAGTGGTTAAAGATAGTGATGGCGACGGCGACGGCGACGGCGACGGCGACGGCGATGGCTATGGCTGATGGTGGTGGCAACAATGTAATAGTAGTGGTATTGGTGGTGATGGTGGTGGTTGGTAGTGGCAGCGGAGGTGATGGTGACAGTAGGTGGTGGTGGTCAGTGGTTAGTAGTAATGACGATAATAGTAGTGGTGGTGGTGGTTGCGATAGCGACGGTTGTGGTGGCGACGACAGTGGTGGCAATGATAATGGTTATCAGTGGTGGTAGTTGTGGTAGTAGCAATCGATAGTAGCGGTCAGTAGTGGTGATGGCAACGGTTTTTAAAATTGATATGAGATTATTTTTGGAAAAAAAATATGAAATTTTATGAGGAATCGTGATTTTTTGGTTAAATTAAGGAATCCCTATTATGTGATTTCGTGTAATAGGGATTCTTAATAAATTATGATTCGGAGACAAAAAACCAAGTGAATGTTGTAATAAGGAATAAGGGGGGAATTGAATTTCAATTCCTCTCAAGTGAATGAGACATAAGTTGCTAAGTTCTTTAAGTATAATGGCTCCAAAGTGGAGCAAGTCAACTAAAGCATGAGTAATCTAAGTCTCAGAGTAGATCTAAGCCTAACTATTGTAGGAGTAAGCAAATTTGTGAACTCTAAATCAACTTAAATTATCTATAATGAGGATGGCCATAACAACATAGCTAAGTAGCTCACCAAACGAAAATTCTAATATTAACGAGATCCAAGTTGAGTATCTAAGCTTTCTATTGTCAAGTACGTAACAGCAACATCCAAGCTATCCACAATGGAGTTGTTCATCAAAGTCCGATCTCTAAGCTCTATCAAGTAAACTTACTTTCAACCGAGCTTTATCGGGTAAAATCTAAGCAATGATTCTGCGATAGATTGGATCGACCTTGATTAAGAAATTTCCTGGAATACTAAGCCAACAAGTAGCTAGCTGAATTAAACTCCATCTTCACAAAAAGTTTGAGCTCTTTAGCATAAATCGGGAGGTGACCCAAACACTTTTATTAAGTGCCGATCTAAACTTTAGGAGCATTTGAATCAAGCTCCATGATAGCTAATCCGAACTAAAGCTATCATGTGTTGACTTGTACTTTTGGATTCCGAGCTTCTAATAGATGAGCAATTTCAAAGTTCAACTTTAGTTGAAATAAATTTGAGCTCCATGCTGAGCTATTGCTACCAGCCTTCAACAGAGCAACCTTTTATCTAAACAATGATTTATTGGCTAAATCGATTACCGAAGCAATGCATGGCAAGTTGGAGACTTGCACTTAATATTGCCGAGTTCCATATACGCGCTTTATAATAGCTAAACTTTTGCAGGCCAAGTTGCCTAATGTTGAACTCCATTTGATGCATAAGTTGTTGACATTAAGTATTGACGAGTTAATATGAGGTGATTATGATGCTTACTTAGCACCAAGCACCTACATACACATCGACTCTTGATTAATGAAAGATGAGTAAACACTTCATCACCCTTATTTTTTATTTATTCACTATTTGCTTTCCAATATAAGTGCTCCAAATTATGCTTATGGTGATCTGTTATTGATATTCACATTTAATTATTTGTTCCTACATTAAGTCATAGTTGAGTATTCATGACAATTTATCTAACTCTTATCAAGTTCATTCAACTCCCCATTGTCACAAATACGATAACTTAAAAAAAATTGAGGCTAAATAAACACCCTCCATTCTAAGCCTATACAAACATAATCTGTTAATGGGATACTCCTTAACAAGTTTAAGTCCTACACACAATGGATAACGAGTTAGTATTAACTTAATTGCCTATTCTAATAGATAGACGGCGAGCTTCTTGAAAATCCCAAGCCATTTAGCCATAATAGGTAAAATATTCTAAGTCCGACAACTAGTATGGATGATGAGTAAGTAAGCCAAAGTCCTATACTTTAATGGACTAAAGACTAATTAGCCTATTTTATAGCTCTACTTAGCATAGGTCATACCCAGCCCAAATGACCTACATGCTTTCCTAGCTTCTTCAAGCCCCTACCACTTAAGGCGTTTTAGCCTCATCAGGCCTTCACCCTTTTAAGTACACTGACTTCTTCAGGCGTTCTCGCATATTCAGGTGCTCTCGCCTCTTTTGGCCCTCGCCTCTTTAAGTGCTCCCACCTTTTCAAGCCCTCACTTTTTAATGCACACCGGTATTTATAAATACTCTGGCCACTCTCAACTTTTGCCTCTTCAGGCCTTTATCTCTTTAAGCACTCTAGTCTCTTTAGGCTTGGATTACAACCTTTCTAGAAATCCTACAAAATCAACCTCCCTAAATACTCTTCTTTTCAACCTTGTCACCAAAGAGAGTAGAGGGTTAGTGTTGATAGACATTTTGTGATAACTATTATGTGGGCTTATCTTAGTTGGACCAATACTTAAGCTCGGTCTAATAATCTAGTTCAAGTATAATTTCTATTGACTCACTATAAATACTAGGCAAGACCCCCAGGTAAGGGGACCTTCTTCTATTCTCTTACTCCCATAATCACTTTACAACTCTACTTTCACGACAAAGGGGTTGACTTAAGCATCGGAGTGGCCACACCAAAACACCCTCTGGCACCTTTCATAGCTGTTTTCTCTTTTAATAGGTATACGTGCACCATAACGAAAAATCACCAATCAGCATTAGTTGTTTTTTTTTCTTTTTTATTTTTTCTGTTACGGCTATTACAATACATAAGTATTTATATGACTTAATTAGGGTAAGTCTTAAGTTAGTGTAAATTATAAAAAGAATTCCTACTAGTAAAGGAAAAAGAATAATTTAGGAGGGTAATGTTGTAAACAAGCATAAAGAATATATGATGATAGAAAAGGATAGTATGGATGTTAAGAAAATTAGGGCACATGTCAACTATCCATTTTATAGTCCCAATGACACTATTGGCTAAGCAAAGCAGAGTAGGTTTTAAATAGGTTACGTTGAGCTTAGCAATTCGACAGCTTGACAGCTAGGATGTTTGAGGTTAAAAAAGGGTCGTTTTAAAAGGTGACTTGTTGTTAGGTCAGCCTTAGGAGGTTGGCTCCGGACAGGTGTTAGCTTAGCCTTAGCATGCATTAGGTCAGCAGTATATTGATTCGATACTTAGCCTTGGACAAATGTGTTGTAGAGGGTTTGCCTCAGCACATTGGTTGGTTACTTCGATAGCTTCTTGAATGATATGGAGGGCAAAGTAGCTTGGTAGGTTAGACTAAGGAATGCACTGCTCTTCAAAGTTCAACTCTCCTTAGATAACTCTCAAACCATATAAGTATACATTGACCCATTTACCTTTCATCTAATGTGGAATGGATTTTCCCTTTGTTTGTCTTCGGGTATAGAACTCACACTCATTGTCCTCCTTAACACTAAGGTGGCAAGCATAAAATTACCCTCTTTACTATAAATGACTTCCTCCTTCTCAAACAGTTTAATATGTCTGGCCTCTTTCAGGTCTTCCACTTCCTTATCAGTACTATCTATTTCAATGGTTGGCATTTTGCCTTAGATCACCATGGGTCTCCTATTCAGGCATTAAGTGGCTATGTGTCCAAATCCTTGACACTTGAAGCATGTGATCTCACTTGTCTTCCTTCTTGAGCTTTGGCCCTTCTCAAACTTTCTCGAGATCTCCTTCTCCACTGCTCAGGTATTTTAAGTAGGTTGAGTCTCAACAACCTTACTTGGTTCTAATTGCATAGGTCTACTTAATGCAAACCGTAACCAAGAACAGATAAGGCTGGTCATTAGATAGGTCCAAACTTGCTGAAAGTTTAAAGAGATGATGAGGAAATGTACGAAATAACTGGAAAGTGAACGAAAAGTAAGCAAAAACCTGTAAACAGCTCTAAAGGATATGACTCACCAATAGAATTTTCGAGGAGTTACGGTACAATCCAATATGATGTACGAATTGGTTCAGTGAGGTTACTCACCACTTAGCCTTGCTTAAGGGTTAGGATAAGAGTGAAATGAGAGTAAACAATAGTGTTTATGTAAAGAAGGAATATTCAGTTGTATTGATGATAGTTTCCTATGTACAGCTACAAATATAAAGGGTATATATACCCGAAAGTTTAGGGCAACTTGCCTAAAAAGGAAAAGACAAAAAAGGGGTATTGCCCTAGAGAAGTAATGTATAAGAATACAAGGGTAAAAATGAATATTTAAGAAAAATAATCATTAGTAAACGGATTATGTATGGGATCCTGTACATGTAGCGAAGATGTATTGGCGATGTCGTTAGAAGATGTAGACAAAAGAGTACGGTTAAATGGTTTGTCCGAACAGGGGTGGTTGTGTCAATCCGGAGTCTCTCTCTCTCTCGATCTCTTGGTAAGAGTGATGCTAAATAAGTGGTTGACTTGAGCTTGAGTGAGTAAGCGCGTGTAGTTTGGTAAATATCTTGGCATTCTAACATTTGACACACAATCTTCAAGAGTCGGGAAGCCATTCGGCTTAACATGTAAAGTTGCTTGGCAAAGAGATACTCGGCCTTAGTAAGAGTTGACTGGAGCAGGAGGATCTGCCTTGTTAGTCCCCTTAGTCCTCAGGCTCAGTTGTAGGTCAATGGTCTAGTAGCCGATTCCTATCACTATTCAGAATAGATTGACTATTGCATGGCTGACTGATAGGGGGTTAGAATCTTCCTGTTCGATGCCTCTCGATTCTTTAGGTAGCTTAGATAGCGTCATCAAGTGATCTAATATCCATGGTATCTACAATATCTCTAATCTCGCATTTCAACCCATTAATGAATTAAGGCACAGTTCAGTCTGTAGGCTTAACAACATTGCATCAGATCATTAGCATCTGAAATTCCTTTACATAGGCATTAACACTTGGTCCTCCTTGTCTTAACTCTTATAGCTTCTTAAATGTATCTTATAAGTAGTAGCTTGGAACAAATCTTCTTCTCATGACTCTCTTCATTTCATCCCAACTCTTAACTTTATGTTCTCCTTCTCTTCTCTATGTGGCTTACATGTTTTTTTACTAGAGGGCAGCATAACCAGTAAATTTTAATACAGCAAGTCTAACCTTAGCATTTTTAGATACCTCATGGCATTTAAATTGCTTCTTAATCTTATCTACCTAGTCTAGGTAGTCCTCTACATCAACATTACTAGAAAAGTTAGGGATATGCATTCTCAACCCTTCCACTCTAGGAGCTCAGACATTCCTTTCCTTAAGTTCATAATATTCTTCTACTTCATCACTTACTTTCTCATTTGCTTCTTCAATTTCATCAAGTGTTAGCCTAGACCTAGTAATTCTATCTACTCCTCTAACTCGGGGTGGTTAAATGGGGGGAATTAGCTCAACCGTATAGGCCATTGTCTCTCGTTGGTCATTCATTGGCTCGACCTCTATTGGGACCATTTCTGGCTTGCCTATCTTCATTCACAGTAGTCACCAGGCTAGCTACTAGGTTGGTAAGTTGATTTGGTTGGTCATTTGCAAATTGGGATGTAGAACTCCCTTATTGACCTTAGCTATTTTGAGCGCCACTCTCCTAGTTACCAATAGCTCCTTATACATTAGAATTAAACATTGTTATCTATTTTCACGAGATTAATAGTTAATACACTATTTAAAGCTTCCTACCACAAACAAGGATAAATTAACACCAAATACCCTAACAGCTAGTACAACTAACACATAATAAATAAACATACACTTGTACTCTGTTTTGCATGCATGAAACAGTGGAAGACAAAGCACAAAATTCTTCAACACTACTCAGCTTTCAAACTCCTATGACAACCACAGAACATGTAATATACACGCATGAAATCAATAACAAGTTACTCAGAGAACAAAGTAATAGAGATTAGCTTCGAAAATAGCTAAGCTTTGATACCAAGATGATACGGTCCAATGTAAATGAACACATGACGTCCGATATCGCATGAACTAAGGGGATAGGTCCGAACCTCAAGACGGTTGAAGGATAAATGATAGTTGAAGGTTCAGTAGTGGTCCTCATTCATCGACGGTGAATATGACACACCAATACCTTACATGAGCTTTGGTTGCACTTGATATTATGCATAATTATAGCCGGAGGTCACTCGCCACTAATCTATGCTCAATGAGCCAAATAAGAGTAGTTAAGAGCAAGCAAAATACATATAGCTTACATAAGAAGAAAAATGTCTAAATGTTAATTTTTTTTTTAGTTGCGGCTATTACAATACATAAGTATTTATAAGACCTAATTAGAGTAAGTCCTAGGTCAATGTAAATTACAAAAAGGATTCCTGCTAGTAAAGGAAAAGGAATAACTTACAAGGGTAATGTTAGAAACAAGCATAAAGAATATCCAGTGATAGAAAATGAAAATAAAGGTGTTAGGAAAATCAAGGCAAGTGTCAGCTATCCATTCTATGGTCCCAATGATATTGTTGGTCGAGTATAGCAAGTTTTGAATAGGTCAAGTCGGGCTTGGAAACTCGAATGTTTGAGGCTGAAAAAGGGTCATTTTAGAAGGTGACTTGTTGTCGAGTTAGCCTTAGGAGGTTAGCTTCGAACAGGTGTCAAGTCGGCCTCGACATGCGTTAGGTTAGTAGTATATTGATTCGATACTTGGCCATGGACAGATGTGCTGTGAAGGGGTTAACTTGGTACATAGGTCGGTGACCTTAGTAGTTTCTTGAATGATGTGGAGCGTAAAATAACTTATCAGGTTGGACTAAGGAATGTACTACTCTTTTGAGTTTAACTCTCCTTAGACAACTCGACAAACCATATGAACAAGTCGTCGAGCTTGCAAGCGCGTGATTAGTTTGTGATCCTTATCACTAAACCTACCCTTCCACCTACTACCTACCATCCCTTAGCTTTTGTTTCCCCCACGTTTAACTTGACCCTCCTCCAATGAACAAACGAGGAATTATGCAACCTAAGTGTTGTACACAGGGCGCCCTACACAAGGCGGTTGGGGTTAGGGGAAGGGGTGGACTCTCCTTATTTATGTCAAAATTAGAATTACTTATAAAAAGATCCACTTATCATTGTAGTTATTTTTTTTAACTATTATCTTTTGATAAAATGGATTTTCTTTTGCTTTTATTAGTTGTTATGAAATATAAAAGCAAAAAGAAGATGAAAACCTTTTATTATGAGATAAATAATAAATACAATGAGGAAAAGTAAATGAGTCTAATAGAAATTGAAACTAAAACGTCATGCTTATATGTAAGCTACTCAATTAGGTCCATTTTATGATATAATTTTCTTTTTAAAATATAAATGTCAAACCTATTTTATGCTTTTATAAAATTTTAATAATTATTTTTTTCTAAACTCAAGGGGGCAGAAGCCCCTTTCTGGATTTGTGTAGATCTTTTTCCCTCTTTCATCTCTCTTCTAACCTTACACGAGACCCAACCCTACCTACCTACTACTATTCCACACAAACACTATCAACTCTTTCTTTAACCCATTCTTTATCCACCTATCTCTCCTTATTACACTATACCCATTACAGTCCCACCACTACATCTCAAGTCACCCATCTTCCTAGTATATTAACTCTATTCCTCCGACATCGTTACCTATTCTTACACCTAATAGTGTTTTTATTGTCATTATCATCAAACTTAATGCAAAAAACTACCAATTATGGTCATCTCTAATGACATTGTTCATCGTCTCTATGGACTTATGTAAATATGTTGATAGTATGATCATTACACCATCTTGTGAATTTTTGTTTCCCACCCGTACCTAATCTCAAATATATCCACTGGCTTCAAGTTAACCATATAGTCCAAGCTTATCTTCTTGCTACAATCTCTATAAATATTCTTATGAAGGTTCATAACATTATCATTGCTTATGATATCTAGACTACTCTCAACAAATGTTTCTTTGAAAATTCGATGACTTGAGAAATGGAATTAAAATAATAATTATTAGCCCCTTAAATAACAACCTTACATTTAACTATTTTCACAAACTAAACTCTATTATTGATTAAGTTACCTCCATTAACAAACATTTTAGTTTGACAAACTTCATAACTCATGCCTTTTACAGCCTCCCCCTAAGAATATGATGCCTTAGTCATCGCCATCATTCATTTCTCACTTTCTCTAACATTTGAGTAAGTTCATGATAAACCTCTTAATTAAGAACAATGGCATAAATACCATGATGCTGATGATGCTACTTGATTAATACCTAGAATCCCCATTACTTAAACTGCCTTTCCTACCTCTAAAGGTCAAGGTCGTAGTGGTGGTTTCCTTAGAACTAGGAGGAATGGTCGCTCTTCAGAAGCTATTTAGAGTCCCTTTGCATACCTACTATAATGTAGCAACTCCTTCAATCATAGCTACTTTAATTAATAGCGATTTCCCCCATTAGATACAGCTTCTTGAGCCAAAACTTCCCTTCCAATAACTTCTTAGGTTTACAATAGGCTATGACATTCCACCCTTCAATGTTATCATAAGTTCAATGATACTAATTGCAAATAGGCCCCAGTTATTCACTTCCTTCTTACTTAGAGAATCATTAGATGGTGTCTAGTATCTTGACTTTGCTATCACATACCTTATTACCCCAAGATGTAGGTATATTCACTAACTAAACACCTTATGTTGGTTCTAATAAGGTTCTTATAGGTAATGGTGCATTACTACCCATATCTAACACCAGTAATAAGAATATTTACTTATTTTGTCCCACTTGGTCTCCTCTTATTAGAACATTCATCAACTTTTTGCCAAAAATGTTATTCAAAAAGGCCACTTCACTAAGATAATCTTTGCAAAACAACCCCTTAGGTTTATCCATCCTCATTGTCTACATCATATCTACTCATTGCAGAAGTCTCTTTATGGCAAGAAATAAGCTCCTTGAGCTTTAGCTACTATTTTAGTAGTATTCTGCAACACTCAAAATTTTGCCAAAGTAATGCTAACAAGCCTATATTTATCCTCATTGAAGGCTCTAAAACTCTAGTTTTGCCTCTTTATGTTGATGACATTATATTCATTAGTAATGACTCTCCATTCTAAATCACTAAATCTTGATTCTCTCTTCCCAGTTTTCCATGGAAGACCTTAGTCTTTTGCTTTTCTTTCTTAGCATTCATGTCTTTTAAATAGTTTAGGTTATTCACTTATATCAATCTCAATTCATTTGTGATCTCCCTAAACATTATCACATGCATCTATTTGAATTGGTCAATACCCCTTTAGAGTCATCTATTTATGATCTTCCATTTATTTATACATTCAATACATCCTTGACAACCTTTGCTGATGCTAATTAGGTTGGCTTTTTAGAAACTCATGTTAGGATTAAAGATTTTAGTGTTATAAACTAAAGAACACTAGCGATAATACATGCAAAATTAGGGAACAAAATAAAATTAAGTGCAGAGGCGTACCTAAATCCATTTTGGAACACTTTTGAAATTGATTTGGTCTTTGCTCTTTTATCTTTCAAGTCTATCACATGAATTCTTGAGTTATTGACTCTTCTCCTTTCTCATGATGAGAGGCTAGAGAAAACAGAATAGTATATGTGACTTGAGAACTACAACCATATATATATATATATATATATATAATATTTTGGCCTTTACAAATATTAGCCCTTACTTACCTTAAATGCATTAAAGTCCAGAACTTTATTAGACCACTTTAATTTGAACTTTATATTATATATGATAGCCTTATTGTACAATTATTATTAATAGCTCATATAAGCCCATATATTATTAAAATAATCCCAATAATATCCCACTTATGCAATATGTTTGTCCTTATAATTGCATGTGAACCTTATAAGTACTCAACATTTTGCTATAATTCCTGAATGTATTTGAAAACAATCCGGTTCATCAATTATATTAATAAAGGACAAAGCGAGTGTTGCTGCATGTATCATAATTGGCCCTTCAATTATCATATACATTGATATAATCCAATGATATTGATCAAACATAGATGTGTAGCCTAGAAATTACATGATATGTCATCCAACATGCTATTTCCAACTAGTCTAACCTTATACTTTATTGAGGTGAGTTCTAAAGTAAATTTAACTAAGATATCTCATTATTGAAAATAACCTTGAATTGTGATTGACTTTAACCATAATTGTACCATAATCCATATTAAAATAACAATATAATGTATGTAAACAAGAAGCACTAACATAAATTACAAGCTCTGACTGAAACTATATCCTAAAAATACATAACACCCAAATGAGTGATATACTCATGATAGACCTTGGGTGATAATCCTTTAGTAAGCGGATTTGTAACCATGAAGTTTTTTTCTAATATGCTCTATCGATACTTGTCGATTCTAAACTCTTTCCTTTATAACCAGGAACTTGATGTCTAAGTGTTTGAACCATGGTTGTTTGAACTGAATCAGCCCAATCAGATGAATCACGTTGAACTGGAACTAGCTAATAGGATGGGCTAAACCGAGTGAAAAAACCACTTTCTTAATGAACTAAATGGACCCTTTTGACTTGACCAGTTTGGGTCTATTAGGTCCTAATGCACCATCATAAATTAAAAAATAAAAAATAAAACATGAAGAATAAAAAAGAAGTTGTTATGATTTCAAAATAAAAAAAGAAATGCACGTTTGAAAGCTTGATAGAATTACCAATTTTAGTGAGATATGCTTCGATTTTTAGATGCTTTAGTCAATTACCAATTAAAAAAATAAAAGGCAAAAAACAACAGTATCAAATTCCTCTAAAGGTGAAAGAGATGAAGAATAAAAAATTTAAAGATTTTATTTTTATGACTAAGATGGATTCGTCCAATAAAATAGTTTATATTTACTATCGCTAAATTTTGTTTTCGATCAAAATATATTTATTCATATCCATGCAATAATAAATATCATACTATATTTATGTTTCAATTCTTAGTAAAAAATCGTTAGTCTTAGGATATATTTATTCAATCACCTAATACCTTATATTTAAATACACCCTATTTGTGTTTTCTATGCAATAATTTTTGGTTTATATTAATATCTTCTATTGTGTTTATTTTATTGTCTAATAAAAATTGGGATAAAGCCAGTTTGAGTTTCTAAACTTTTATATTTTTTCATTTTGATATCTAAACTTTATACTTGTTCATGTTAATACCTCAACCTTTTAAATGAGACAAATTCATATCTCTATTATAAGAATTGTTATTATAAAATGGTAAAATAACAATATAAGTACATCAACTTTCATTTTATTTCTATTTTAATATCTAAACTTTATTTTTTATTTTATTTTAGTACTTTAACTTTTTAAAATGAAACAAATAAGTATTCTTTATAATAGCAGTTATAATAGAAATACTAATTTGTCTCATTTAAAAAGTTGGGAGTACTAAAATAAAAAAATTTAAAATTTAGATATTAAAATAAAAATATATGAAAGTTTAGGTACTTTTAGTGGCTTTATCCCAATAAAAATTAAATTGTTAAATACCTCATATTGTAGCAAATTTGCAATTAGATACAAAGTTCTTTATGCCTATATCATGTTGACAACTATATTAGCCACTCCATTTGATTGTGGCGTAGATTCAACAAATTAATTGAGAATTTGGAACAACATAAGCGATAGTTTTGTTGATTCTAATATTGTTATGTCAATTATTTTATTAGTTTTATACATTATATAAATATAATCAAGTTGTTATCATTCCTAAATTTGCAATTTCTATTACTTATTAAATATCAATCATGATATCCTTGCAATTTTGTTTAAGGAATGGAGAGTAACTAATAATCTTTTATTGCTTCTCGTTCAAAGAATGATCTTACATTTTAATTTGTCCACTAATAATAAAAGAAAGAAGGTATATATATGATATTATCATATATCTAATTATCATGGTGGAGGGATTGATAGGATGAAATATTACTTAGCAGGGATTCGTGGTAGCATAGTGTCATGCAAAAAGGTTCTGAGTGAAGCTCAAGAGAATATGGAAAATTATCTTAAATCCTTAAAACAAAAGGATCAAGACTCTGATAAAGCTCCACACATTGAAATTGAAGAGGGTGAAGTAAAGGAGTTGAATGCTTCTTAAAGCCGCCAAAACAAAAAACAAAGATTGGTAACAATAAATATGTAGTCAATAACATTACTTCATTGTCCTAACCAAGTATTAAAATTGTATTAGCTAGTAAACAACCTGTTCTTAGAGCAAATATGGCATTTTCTAGATTGTGTTTTTTTTTTTTAATGCATATATACCATTTAATGCATTGAAGTCATCTTATTTTCAACCTGCTTTAGATGCTATTACTACAATTGGTAACGAATATAAAGGTCCATCTTATCATGCCATGTGTATTCAATTACTCTAAGATTGTAAAAAGGAATGCCAATTGCTTATTTATTCTTATATAAAGCAATTAGGCTAAATCTAGATGTACAATAATGGGTGATGAGTGGACTAACCAAAGATAAAAGGACTTTCATTAATTTTTTAGCTTACTATCTAGCTCGAATAACATATGTGTAGTCTATTGATGCATCGGACATTGTTAAAGATGCCAATAATCTATGTGATATAATTTTAGAGATAATGGAATGGTTAAGCCTGTTGATGTGATGCATATAGTTATAGATAATGCAAGTAATTATGTTATAGTTAGGAGGTTGTTGCAAGAGAGGTATGATCACATATATTGGTCTCCTTATGTAGCTCATTGCTTAAATTTGATGTTAAAAGATATTGATAAGATAGATCATGTGAATGAGTTAACAAGTCATGCTTTCAAGGTAACTATCTTTGTCTATAATTATATTTGACTATTATCTCGGTTGAGAGAAAGAAAAGGTTGGAAAGAACTTGTTTGTTTAGGAGTCACTCAATTTGCCATCATTTTCATCACATTAAAAAGCATTTACAAACATAAGTATAACTTGTGAAGATTTACAAGCTTTAGTGACAAGTAGGCACTTCACAAGTCATAGGTTATCTAAATGTGTTGCTGGAAAGACTTTTAGTGCCATTGTTTTAGATAATAGATTTTGGAAAGATTGTTTGCTTATGATGAAAAGCCTTCTCTTTATGTTGTTTATGAAGGCTTCTCCAAGATTCGTTAGGGAATTATATCCATTTTTAAAAACAGACAAAAATTTTATAGTCCTTACATTAAAATTGTTGATGAGAGGTAAGACTAGCATTTTCACCATAGTCTTCATGCTATAACTTATTTTTTGAACCCAGCTTTAATATATGATGAAACTTTTCAAGAAACTCCCAAAGTTATGAAAGGTCTCTTTAATGTGCTTGAAAATAGAAGTATATGCAGTTACAATACACAAGTAAGTAAGGACATAAAATTGTATTGTGAAAGGGAAGAAGGTTTCAGTCGAGAAAGACAATTAAATCTACAAAACAATGCAACTTGGTTAGTGATTATTATTAATTAGAATTACAATTACTTTCTTTATATTTATTTATTTTTATTCATTATTGACTCATTTTGTTTAATTATAGATGAATATTAGAGGTTATTTGGTCATAACACTCTTACTTTGCAAAAGATTGTGATTTAGATCTTAAGTCAAACAGCATCTTCTTCGGGATATGAATGTAATTGGAGTTTTTTTTTAGTGCATCTACATGAAGAAAAGAAAGAAATTAGAGCACCAAAAACTTAATGGTCTTATCTATGTGACATATAATTTATGTTTGAAAAAGAGGTATATAAATTATTTTATATAAAAAAAATTAACTCATTTTTAATTATAGATGAATAGTATAGATTATTTCGTCATAGTGTAACAAAAACTAATTACTTTTTGGTTTGCTCTTTTTCCCTTATGTTTTAGAGATCAACATAAGGGAAAAAAAGTTATGATCCAATTGATTATGATTGCATTGATAAGACGAAATTTTGGATAACAATAGAAGAAGAAGAAGACGTAGCTCCTAAACTTGATTTTGATGAGATTATTAAACAAGTGATTATGATGATTATTTTACTCCTATAATAGTTGATGGTTCTAATCAAGGTTTAGTGATGTATTTTT
This sequence comes from Lumnitzera littorea, assembly GCA_024138015.1. NCBI lineage: Eukaryota > Viridiplantae > Streptophyta > Magnoliopsida > Myrtales > Combretaceae > Lumnitzera > Lumnitzera littorea. Next base: position 44,435,382 of record JAMXBB010000007.1, on the reverse strand, counting down.
AACTATTAACTTTTTAATGAGTATAGAGTACAGAGCATCCAAATATTAGCTATATTTTTCCATCCTTTTAGATGATATAGAGATTGAAGATGATGTGAATTTGGAAATAATTGAAGAGCAAGTCAATGTTATGCAAATCTTGAATTAGACGACAATCATAATGATATTAATTAAATTTTGAACCACAATCTAAGTTTACGGTTTTTGACTGTTTAAGTTTTAAATATAACATGTTTGGACCTAACTCTTACAGTATTCTTTAAATTAGATTAGATGTGATCTGGGTTTAGATTACGTGGATCTATATTTCATTTAGGTAAAATCTTTATGTTCAATTAATGGCTAATGGATAGATTTGATCCAATTATAGATTTTATTATATAATTTTGTATTTATTTGTCTTTTAAAATTAAAACATGACTTATATTTTCATATTTTATTGATCCTAGACTCCCTTATATGCCTAGATAACCACCCAGTCTAGGTTTACAACATTGCTTTTGACTTTGTCAGGTTGCTGTTGTTGTTAGAATATAGTACTGCTAATTTATTGTTACAATATATCTTGAGTGGTCTTTTAATAACATCGACAATGCATAGCCTTATGACAAAGTTTTGTAACCATATTCCATGATTGGGTGTCTTATAACATGCAATAAACTCTACTACCAATAAGGAATAAACTATGAGTGTTTGCTTTGCAATCTTCCAAGAAATTGCTCCTCCAGCAAATAGATAGATATAACCTAATATGGATCTCCTACTACTTTGGTATCCAGTGAAATTAAAATCAAGAGTAACCAACAATCTCTAAATGATCTGGTTTCCTATATGTAAGTATATAATCCTTTATTCTCTGTAAGCATCTTGTGACTCTCTTAGCTACCTTCTAATGATTTATCCTTAGATTACTCAAATATCTCCCTAAATATTCAGATGTGTACATATCTAAAACTTCCTATGGTTGAAGTATAAGGGATTATTTCCATTTCTTTACTTTTAAGGTATTCTTGAGGAGTTGACTTAAACTAAACTTATCTCCTTTGACAACAAGCATATCATTGGGTTTATAATTTCACATATTAAACCTTTTGAGCACCTTCTCAATATAACTATTTTGTGATAATCTAAGACCACCTTAAGAATGATCTTAATGTATTTGGATTCTTAATACAAAAGTGGCTTCGCTAAGATCTTTCTCTCCAAGGTTTTGTAATAGAAATCTCTTGGTCTCATGTAACATGCCCATATCATTTATGGCAACTAGTATGTGATCTACATACAAAACCAGGAAAATAAACTTAATCCTACCGAACTTGTGGTATACACAATCATCAATGAAATTTACCTCAAAATCAGATGAGATAGCAATTTGATGAAATTATATGATACCATTGGTAAGATGCCTACTTGAGTCTATAGATTGATTTCTTTAGTTTGCACGCCATTTTCTTTGCATCTCCTGAAACATAGTTTTATGGCTACACCATATAGATTGTCTTATCAATGTCACCATTGAGAAACGTAGTCTTTATATCCATCTAATGTAACTTACAATCAAAATGAGCTCTAAGTGCTACTATGACCCTTAAAGGGTCTTTTAGTAAAATCAGAGAGAAAGTCTCTTTATAATTAATACCTTCCTATAGGTGAAGCCCTTAGCAACTAGACGTACATTGTACCTTTCTACATTGCCTTTCGAATTCCTTTGGGTTTTAAATATCCATTTAGGTTTTGCTACTTTAAGCAATGGAATAAGGTGCCATATGTCATTATCTTTCATGGATTTCATTTTCTCATTCATGGCATCTGTCCACTTTTGAGAATTAAAACTTTCTACAGCTTGATAGAAGTTGATTGGATTATCTTTTATCATCCCAATGCCATCCTTATGTTCATGAAGGAATACAACGTAATCATCTATAATTACACGTCTCCTCTCTTTGATGAATCTCCTTAATGGAACAGGTTCTTGAGGTTATATAGTTTATTGATTTGGAATAACTTCTTGAACTTGAACAAGAGGTATAAGGACATTATCTTGATTTTGAATTGCCTCTTAAACAATGTCAGATATAAAAGTCTAATCTTGAACATCATTAATGGCAATTTAAGGAATATTAATATCTCCTCTTCAAAGATAAAGTCCTTATCCTTATCCCTATCCCCCCTTACAAACTCAACATCCTTAAAAAACCTAATATTAATTGTCTCAAACATAGCTTTAGATATGGGATAATAAAACTTGTAACCCTAGACCTTTTAGAATAACCAACAAAGTAGCAGCTAACAGTCCTAGAATCCAACTTCTTTTATTTGGCTTATAAGGTTTAAATTCAATTAGATATCCCCAAATATGTAAGTTCATTAAACTAGGCTTCTTGCCTGTCTAAAACTCATAAGGGGTTTTATTAGCTTCTTTAGAAGCTACTTTGTTGAGTAAATATGTTGTAGTTTTCAATACTTCTCCTTAGATTCTGGTAAGGTAGTATGACTAATCATACTCCTTGCTATGTCCTTGAGCATTTTGTTTCACTTTCAATCACACTATTCATAACAAGTGAATCAAGCCTAGTTTACTATAGGACAATATTGCCCTCTTTTAGGAATTTAACAAATAGTCTTGGACGTTGTTCACCCGATCCATCATGTCTACTCTAGTATTCACTACTACGGTCATATCTAATGTTTTTTATTCTTTTGTCAAGTCAATTTTCAACTTCAGCTTTATAACTTTTGAACACATCCAATAACTATGATTTTTCATCAACAAGATATAAGTAGCCATATCAAGAGAATTCATCTATAAATGTTATAAAATACTATTAACCATCCTAAGAAGCTGTAGGGAATGGTCTATAGATATCCATATGAATGAGTTCTAAGACTTTTGTAGCCCTATTAGCACCTAATCCCTTAACATTTGTTTGTTTCCCTTTATACAATTAACACATAAATCAAAATCTATAAAATTAGGGGGATCAAGAATACCATCAAATACAAGTCTTTCCATTCTCCTTTTGGAGATATGACATAATGATGCATCTTTGGGGTTAGACACACGAAGAGGCACCACAACAAAGTGAAAGGAAAAGAACAAAGAAAAAAAGCTAGCAAAGTCTAGGCAGCTACCGAATGGATATGACACATTACTTAATCCTACTCAACTGACAATCCGCCAGATATGATACACCGGTTCGAATTGAAGGGTTACTCGCTATTACTCCTTGGTAAAGGGAATATATAAGAGTTGAATGATAATGAGAATACTAAGGTTGCTTAAGTAAATAATTCTATATTAAAGGTTAGATGATCTCGTATATAAGAAAGTGGAGGTTTATATACCCATCCACTGGGGTTGCTTTACATGTATGAAAAGATAAAAAGGGTATTCTACACTAGGTTACATAAGACATACTGAAAGGGGTAAAAGAAACAAAGAATATTCAATATAGAAAAGAAAGAATCATTTTAAAATGTTGTGTCAGAAGACACATATTACTTGGAGGATGAATATTAGGAATATGATACAACGTAGGCGGAAATAGGATTGCGTTATAGTCAGGGGCCGACCTAAGTTGGACAAGGTTGGGAGCCATTCAGCCTAGTGAAAAGGTCAGTTGTATTGAAGTCAAACGCCAATGGATCAAGTCGAGAGCTTAGTTTAGCTGGTTCTAGGCTGTCTTCTTAATTAGGACTTTGCCATTGGGCAAGAGCGTGTTGAACACACATGAGGATATGGCAGACAGGTTAACTAAAGGTTAGATCAGAATAGGAGTCCCCATCTTGGCTATGGCTTAGGGTCAGTATTTTCCTTGCGAGCCCTAGAGTCCTCGAGCTTAGCTTCTTATGATCAGCCTAAGGGATTGATTCTTATCATCTACTTGAGGGTTAGAAAGATTTGTCCTCAAATTTGAAGCGGTTTTTACTTGTTCTTTTGGGTACTTGCAGGGTCTTCTTTTATTAGTTGATGGGGAATCAGATTGAACACATTGAAGGTAGAGGAGACACCATAGTCATCAGGTAACTCAATCTGGTAGGTGTTATTGTTTATCTTCTTCAAGACCTTGAATAGGTCGTCAGCTCGAGGTGATAGTTTGCTTTGTCTTAAGTACGGGAATCACTCGCGACTGAAGTGAATCCATACTAAGTCTCTTAGCTAGAAAGAAATAGTTCGGCAGCTCCGATTACCAATCTTTTGCTATCTCTGATTGAACTTGGTGATCTTCTTTGTTATGGACTGGTGTAATACATGTAATTCTCAAACCTGATCAACTTTGGATTGACTCTCTTTAGTAGTCGCTGGGGTGCTAACCATGTCTAGGGGAATGGTTGGGTTAAGGCCATTAACGACCTCAAATGGGGTCTTCCCTGTAGTATTGTGGACAGTTTGGTTGTATGCGAACTTTACGACTGGTAGGCACAAATCCCAATCCCTCAAGTTCTTCCTTACAATAGCTTTGAGCAGATTGCTTAATGTCCTGTTCACTATTTCAGTCTAGCCATCATTCTGAGGGTGGCTACTGGAGTTGAACACTAGTTTAGTCCTAAGTCTCCTCCAAAGAGTCTTCTAAAAATAGCTAAAAAATTTTGTGTCCCGATTTGAGACAATAGTCTTTGGTACCTCATGTAGTCAGATAACCTCCTTCAAGAACAAATCAGCGATATATAAAGCATCGTTAGTCCGATGGCATGGAATGAAGTGCACCATCTTGCTGAAACGGTCTACTATAACTAAGATAGAATCTTTCCCTCTAGATGTCTGAGGCAATCCAAGGACAAAGTCTATGTTGAGGTCCATAGGTGTTGGTAGAGGCATGTACTCTCCATAGGGCTCTCTCGTCTCCTTGGCACGCTTATACACTTTACAACGACCGACTACCTTATGGACATCCTTGGCCAGGCCTAGCTAGTAAAAATTCTTTTTCAATAGATTAGCTGTCTTGACCTCCCCAAAGTGGCTTGAAAGTCCACCACTGTGAGCTTCCCGGACCGATAGTTCACGTATGGAGCAATTTGGAATACATAGCCTGCGGTTCTTGAATAAATAGCTATCCTTGAGATGATATCCCTTGACAACAATTCCATCCTCGTACTGTTCTATGATAGGGCTAAAATGAGAATCATGAGCATACTACTTGGTAATTAGTGAGAATCTCAATTATTTTGTTTGCAAAGTGGTCAACAAGGTTTACCATCGTGACAGAGCGTTGGTAACCATATTTGCACTTCCCTTTTTGTGCCGAATGACGTACGAGAAACTCTTTATGAACTTTAACCACTTGGCTTTCCTCTTAGAAAGCTTATTCTGACTCCTAAGATGTTTTAATGATTCATGGTCAGTGTAAATAACAAACTTTCGCGGTAACAAATAAAGTTGCCAAATAGTAAGGGTTCAGAAAAGGGAGTACATCTCCTTTTTGTACATAGAATAGTTTAGGGTTAGGCCACTCAATTTCTTACTGTGGTAAGCGATAGGTCATCATTATTGCATAGGGACAGCACTGATTCCAACTCTTAATGTGTCGCACTCCAGTTCAAAGGGCTTATCAAAATTTGGTAGTGAAAAGATAGGTGTCGAGGTGAGCTTCTCCTTGATTCTCTCGAAGCTTCACTCAGCTCAATTGTTCCACCAGAACCCTTTACTCTTCCTCATCAGCTTAGTTAATGGGGTAGGTATTGTGCTGAAGTCCTTAATAAATCCCCTATAGAAAGAAGCTAGGTTATGGAAACTTCGAACTTTTGTGACATTTTTTGGCATCAGCCATTCCAAAACAACTCGGACCTTCTCCTCATCTGCTTAGATTCCTTCCCTTGACACTATAAACCCTAGAAAAATCACCTCACTCTAGAAGAATGTACACTTCTTCATATTCCCATACAACTTTTCAACTCGCAAAATGTTAAATACTTTACGAAGATGTTGAACATGGTTATTCAAGTCGGCATTGTATACTAATATGTCATCAAAGTACACGACCACACATCTTCTAGGTAGAGCATGCATCACATGGTTCATTAACCTCATGAATGTATTCGACACATTCGTAAGTTTGAATGGCATAACTAACCATTCATAGAGCCCATGCTTAGTCTTAAAGGTAGTCTTCAATTCATCTCCCGGCCTTATGCGAATTTGGTGGTAACCACTCCGTAGATCTATCTTTGGAAATACCTTTGTGCTATTAAGCTCATCTAACGTATCATTGAGCCTTGGTATCGGGTATTTGTACTCAATAGTAATTCGGTTGATTACTTGGCTATCGATGCATATGCACCATGAATTATCTTTCTTCGAAACCAGCAGAGGTAGTACAATACAAGGGCTTATGCTCTCCTTTACATATCTTCGCTCAATGAGTTCGTCCACTTGTCTCTTCAGCTCAGTAGCTTGCTTAGGGTTCATCTTGTACGCAAGTTGGTTTGGTAAGGTAGCACTTGGCTGTAGATCAATATAGTGCTCTATGCTTCGGATTGGTGGCAATCCTTTAGGCAGTTCTTCCAAAAATAGGCTAAAAAGCTTATTTAGCAAGTTTTGGATCTCTTTTGGAACGTTCTGTAATTCCCTCATCTCCATCAATCTCCTAATCAATAAGAACATTGGTTTATCAGCTTTCTTAGCAAATTGAAACTCTCTACAGCTCATCACTAGGGCCTTTTTCTTACTAGCTCGTATGAGCTGATTATAGGTTTCATTTACTTGGGATGGGGTTAGGGGTTGCAACACTATACTCCTTCCATCCTTAACAAAGGCATAGGTGTTCTTGTACTCGTTATGTGTGACACGTTGGTTGAATAACCAAGTTCATCTGAGCAGCAAATGTGAAGCTCCCATGGGGATGACATCGCATATTACTTTGTCTCTGTATACATTTTTAACACTGAAAGGCATGGTCACTTGTTTAGTCATGTGCAAAGCACCCTTATCATGAAGCCAATGCAGCTTATAAGGTCAGGGATGCCTTAAGGTTGGCAGACCTAACCTCTGCACAAATGATTACGCAACCACATTAGTACAACTTCCTCTATCCATTATGATTGTGCATAATTAGCCTTTGATGGTATACTTGGTATGGAACAAATTCTCTCTCTAGTCCTCTTCAAGGTTTAGCAAGGAACTCAGGACTTGTCTTAATACTAGGGTCATTACTTCTCCCTGGTCAGCATAGATATTGGTCTCCTATTCCTCTTCGGCTTCTACCTTTCGAACATCTTTCTCTTCCTCAAGCTCACTTTCGTCGGTGCTATCTACTACATCTCTTCGGAGCACCATGATACGTCAATTTGGACACTCAACAGTTATGTGTATAAAGCCTAAGCATTTAAAACACTTCACCTCACTGGTCTTTTGTCCGGATGGCTGGCCCTTCTCATAGGTTCTCGGTGTTGGCCTAGCCTTGGTTTGGCTCAGTTGTCTTCCTCGGCCATGATGGTCTGCTCGGCATTCATCAGGTTAGTTATTCCTTTCTTCAGTTCAGTATAGCCACCTTAGCTCGACTTAAACAGGTCGATGCAATATGGGAGCTCAGGAGAATGTTTGTCTAGGTCGTCTTAGAACATTTCTCCTCTACTTTTCAACCCTCTGTGCTATCTTGATGGCCTCTTCCAAATTATAACATCTTTGTACTTCCATAATATTGTGAATCTCATACTTGAGTCTAGAAATGAACCTTGATATTGTACAGGCTTTTAACTCTTCTACGTCGGCTCAGATCATTAACATCTAGAACTCCTTTACGTAGTAATCAACAGATCAACTTCCTTAGTACAGCTCTTATAACTTTGCAAACGTATCTTGTAGATAAGTCTCGAGCACAAATCTACCTCTTAACAACCTTTTCATTTCCTCCTAAGTTCTAACACCTCATCTTCTGTCTCTTGCCTTAGCTGCATTCAGATATTTTCACCACATGGTAGCATTCCAAGTAAACTCCAATGCAGCAAGTTGGGCCTTAACTACATGCTCATAACCATAACATTCAAATACTTTCTTGACATTCTCTTCCCACTCCAAGTATTCACTTATATCTCTACTTCTACTAAAGGGCGGGATTTGCACCTTGACATTGTTTAGCCCTCGAAGGACTTGGCATCCTCGTTCCTATGCTCAGTAATAATAAACTTCTTCTTTGTTACCAAACCCTTTAACATCCAACTCTTCATCATCTTCCACAATCTCTTCTAACTCCAGTCTTCATTTAACAGCTCCTCCAACTCGAGGAGGTTAAACTGGGTGATTGGTTTGATTGACTCGACTATAGTGTCTCTCAAGGGCATCATCCTAGGGGTTTTGTTGTTGTATACCTTGGGGTTGTTGCCTATTAACTTGCATTGCAGTGATTAGACTCTCAACAAGGTTTATGAGTCTATTAAGTTTGTTATTAATGGACCTTGGGGTATTATTACCATTATAACTAAGACCAGGTTGAGCACCATTGCTCTGGTCACCAATGACACCTTGAATACTTGATTCTGACATAGTATAATACTTTCCAAACAAATTAACAAATTATTAACATCTGTAGTAACCAGAGTTACTCAAACAGAATAGAGACCAACTTGCTCTGTTTTCATAATGAAAAACAAAGTAAGAATAGAGTATCGATGAATCTACACTTATGAACACACAAGCACACTGCAATAGTTACGGAAGGAACACAGCAGCTACTAACAGTAAGGTGAGCCAAGACTTCACTGCAACTTCACATACTCCCTTGCGAAACTATACTCCGATACCAGTGAAGCTAATGTATCTCTAGGGTCGAACACACGGATAGGTACTACAACAAAGCGAATTGAAAAGAACAAAAAAAAAAAGGCTAGCAAAGTCTGGGCAGCTATCGAATAGATATGACACACCACTCAATCCTACTTGGCCAACAATCCATTGGATATGACATACCGATTCAAATTGAAGGTTTACTCACTGCTACTCCTTGATAAAGGGAATAGATAAGAGTTGAATGATAACGAAAATACTAAGGTTGCTCAAGTAAATAATTCTATATTGAAAGTTGGATGATCCTGTATATAAGAAAGTGGGGTTTATATATCTATCCACTAGGATTGCTTTACATGTATGAAAAGATAAAAAGGGTATTTTACACTAGGTTACATAAGACATACTAAAAGGAATAAAAGAGACAAAGAATATTTAGTATAGAAAAAAAAGAATCATTCTAGAATGTTGTGTCTAAAGAGACGTGTCGCTTGGAGGTTGGACATTAGGAATATGATACAACATAGGCGGAAATAGGAATGCGTTATAATCAGAGGCCAACCTAATCTAGATTAAGTTGGGAGCCATTTAGCCTAGCAGAAAGGTTAGCTGTCTTGAAGTCAGACGTCAATGGATTAGGTTAGGAGCTCAGCTCAGCCAGTTCTAGGCTATCTTCTGAATTAGGACTTCGCCATTGGGTAGGAGCATGTTGAACACACATGAGCGTCTAGCAGATAGGTCAGCTAGGGGTCGGATCGGGATAGGAGTCCCCATCTCAGCTATGGCTTAGAGTAAGTATTTTCCATGCGAGCCTTTAGAGTCCTTGAGCTTAGTTTCTTGTGATCAGCCCAAGGGGTTAATTCCTGTAACATAATCTCTGTATTATGATTTAGCTAAACTCTCCTCGACTAATTTACATTATCTTGTACTAACATGCAATGATTCATTAAAAAAGGTAATTGTATCAAATAAGTAATGATTATCACTATAAGATAAGGAATTGCTACCAACTAATTTTGAATAAAAAAAGTGATTAAACTGGCTATTGCTAAATGAACAAATATAACTTAATTTGTCCAAAGTGATAATAGAAAGCAAATTCCATTTAAAAGATGGTAAAACAAATGTCTCATTCAAATCCAAATAATAACCAATCTTTAGCAATAATCTAAAGTTCATTATTACCTCAATTTTAATTGTCTTACCATCGCTAATGGAGATGTAGCTTTTACCATCATTAGGCTTTCGATAACTCAAGCAACCTTGCATGGACATACCAATGTGAGTTGTGGCATCTGAATCTATTCAATATGTATGTGTCTAGGTATTAAAGCTAAATTAACCTCAAAAACAAACAAAATTAAGAAGTATACCTTTCTTTGCACTCCAAGCATAATATTTGATACATTGTTTCTTCTTATGTCCTTTATTATCGCATAAGAAACAAACATCCTTAATTTACTCCTTGTGTTATTTCTTTTGAGGTGCCTATACAATAGCCTCCTTGCCCTTCTTTCATTTTTTTTTTTTAATTCTTTTGTCCTTAGATGTGTTGGCTAAGTGAGCATTTTCAATCTTTTCATGGTTTAATCTCTTTTCTTCTTGCACATAGTGTATGATGAGCTCATTAAGGCCAGGAGTCCTTTTGGCAATTGAAGACCACCTTAAATTGGCTAAATTATGCTAGAAGAAAAATTAAAACCAAGAGCACTAATAAGTCATAAGACAAATCTACTTTTAGTACCTTGAGTTTTGAAGCAATATGATACATCTCCATGATCTACCCCCTGATGTTCTCTTTCCCTTTGTAACTCATTGAGATAAGTTTTGTTAAGAGTGTATTTGTTTCAGTCTTTTCATTCTTGAAAAACCTCTTCTTAAGGTCCAAAGGGAACTCCTTAGCCATTGCAATCTTATCAGGCATAGTGTCGTTGAATACTACTAAAATGGCATGCTTCATGACCATTAGACTTATGCAATTTGATCGCTCTCACTTTTCCGTCTCTCTCTTTTCATAAAAAATACTCTTATCAGTGATAGTGGTAGAACAATCTTCCCTTATTGCTAAGTTTAGGTCATTGACTCTAAGAATGATCATTATATTCTCTTGCCATGTTTTAAAATTAGTGCCATTCAATATAAGAATTGAATTAATGTTAGCAGAGATATTTGCAGTAAAACTAGCAACTATATAGAGAACAAAATAAGTAAAAAATAAATTAAATTCACACACACACACACATATATATATGATATCGAAATATGGAAACAATAATTTAAATAATGGTAGGGCCTATTATAGGATACCTAACACAACATCAATATATAGTCTTTGAAGAAAAATATTAACTTGTAAGTGATACTCTTGGTGCAAAGATCAAATATTGACAATAAATTCTTGTCAAATAGTTAAGCTTTCCTTTGGGCCTACTAACCATTCATAGGGGAAATCGAGTAATTATCATATATTTATCATTATAGGAGCACATATAAATTGGTCAAATAGTAACCTTCCTTTAAGCCAGTTAATATCCATATAATTTACATGCAAACAACATTTTCTACTTATTCAAGATGAAAGACTTCTATAGGAGGTTACTTTGGTGATATATTATTGTAATCATTGATCTCAATAATAGATAAAAATATTACTAAAATTTGAATCCAGTTGTCCAAATCCATAACATATTTTCTTTAGTAAAGCCCATAAATAAAATAATCATAACAATTAGGCTAATTGAAAAGAGTCCTTATCAAATGGAGTAGTTTCTTGACCCCAAAATTTTCTTTTACTGTGTTTTATCAATGACTTATTTTATTCCCATATCATGTAGATGCTTTTCCTCAATTCATGAATGAAGGAATTGACAAGGGCAAAATTAATTTATAAATCCAACCAAGAACAATGTATTCCATCATAAACATACAGAGAAAACATTATATTTTCAAGATAACTCGTAAATACGAACCGATTCATCCATGTCGAGTCCATCACTTGCGTCATCCAGAAAAACCGGAATAGTTGGGAATCCGTAAATCATGATCATCTATGGCATCATTACAACACCCTTTTCTTTATTTATTTAATATTTGATATTACAGTTACACGGTTTATGATTCCCAATTCACATGATTTCACTGACGAAATCATGAAAGTCGAAGAGAATGCATAGAATCAACTCTTCCGGCTTGCTTGAGGATGAATTTCGTTCTTTTATTGCAATATAATACATACTGTACCCTTTTTTTCTTTAAAACCCTGATCCTTAAAATTAGTGAAAAATAGTACCTTACATAAGATACTTAAATCTTAATAATCCTATGCTAATTTAGGCTCTAATATTGATTCCATTTGTTAGGGTTAAAGGTTTTAATCTTATAAATTGAAGAATTGGGAACAATAATGTGCAAAATTAGGGTACAATATAAAATAAAGTATTGATATGGACCTAAATTCATATTAAAAGACTTTTGAAATTGATTTAGCTTTTGATTTTCCAAATCTATCAAACAAATTTGACTCTTATCCTTTCTAGTGAAGAGAGGCTCGAGAGAATAGTATAAGATGTATGATTTGGAGATCACGATCATATATATATATATATATTTATATTGTATGTAAAAAACCCTATGTTAACTATATGTCAATCTTTACTTATCATTTCTTATTTAGCGTATCATATAATAAGAGATAATATTTTGGTCTGTAGACATATGACCTATACTTGTCTTAAATGCATTGAAGTCATAACTTTATTAGAGCACTTTAATTTGGATTTTATATTATATGATAACTTTATTACATAATTATTATTAATAATACATAAATATCCATATATTATTAAAATAATCCCAACACTCATTCCTCCATGATTGGTTAGGCCATTTAACTTGGTCACGATCTCATCTCCTAGCAATCCAAAAAGCAATCCATCGTCTCAAAGTTTTACTAAGGTTAAATACCAAGCTCTTGCCTATGCAATTCTGGCAACCCATCATATCGTGGCACTACAGTCTTCGAGTGGTGTCTTTGTTGGCAAACCCTATTCAACGTAACCGCACCAAGAACATGGACATAGACTAATGAGTTTTACCAGTCAGCATCCGATTTGTTACATTCGTATCAATCATTAACATGTCAAAACCCTTACCATGAATCTATATATATTAGCCTTTCTTGGTCTTTATTGAATCTCACATTTACTTTGTACCTTAAGATTTAGGGGACATATATTTTATACATATTGTAGCATTTGTACAACTTATTTTTATAGTGTTATTCTAATCTTTTTCTTGTAGCACTATAATTATCCTAAGATTAATATTATTATATATATATATAAACAATGTAAATATACTTTGTAATGATATTGTTTAGTAATATACTATTTTCAATTATACAAGTACCATATATCACTAAGAGTGTCAGTGATGGATAACAACTAACATTATTTGGACATATTGTAGCTTATTAGAAAAGATAACATCATGTAGACAAATATTTGATTTTAGAAGTTAAAATCAAGTTTGAGATTCACAAATGGACGTGAAAAATTACCTATTCATCTATTATAGAGTGCAATACATGACTATTGAATTAAAAAAAATTATATAATTACAAATTATGTAAAAAAAATAACAAAAATATAATTGTTATATCGTATCTTACTAATTGGTACATTTGTGTACCATGACCATATCGTATCTTCAAAATATGATATAGATATAAATACACTAATGTTATATCTTAGATGCGATATAGGTATTATACTAGTATTGTATATTTAAAATGCGACATTAGTATAAGTAGCTAGATATTACATAACAATAGTATTTTGGTATTTTTTTTATCAAATTTATATTTTTATAATATTTATTAGTTTCCATGGTAAATATGTAAATTTTTCTTTATTATATTATGAAAGTACCCCCTTATTCATCTCCATGCCCTAATTTTCTATGCATTAAAAAAAAAAAATGGTGTTGCTTTTTAGATCTATTTATAATTTTACCACCTTCTTATATTGTTACTATATTAAATGTAAAGGCATCTTATATTTTTAAGGAAACAGTTAATCTTTGTGACATCCAAACTTTCAAGTTAGTAAATTTCTTAGTTTAAGCCAAACTTTATTTGGGTGCCGTTCATGTTGGTGGCGCGCGAAGGCCCCGTTGAAGGAGCAGGAGCTGCCGCGGGCGTCTGTGT